>CM035130.1:119756434-120356434 GCA_020205605.1 Panax ginseng | reverse complement strand
ATTATTGATAATCTAGTATCTTCAGTGAGATGTTTTTCCCACCAAGATCTGAGAATACCAATGAATCCACTAGCTAACAACTCAACAATATCTGGCTGAGACAGGTTGTTGAATTTAGTTATATAGCTATTTGCTACCATAGACATGTGGTTCAATTTATTTAATATCTCTTGTTCACTAAATCCATCAATATTCCATTCATAGATTTTATTAGATGATACAGAAAACTGCTTGTCTAGATTTCTCTCTTCATATTGTAGATCTGGAGGAGTAGGTCTAGAATACCAGTTTCTGGTTATACTAGTATTTTTGACTATTAATTTATTTAACTGATCATTAATGTCTAGTATTGAATCAGTATCAAAATGATCTGACTGGCTAATGCTTTCAATATTAGTTTTAACTTGATCAATAGTAGCAATAGTGCCACTTGGACCGGGTTCAGTTTTAAATTTTTTAAATAACTTATCAATTGATCAAACAAGTTCACTATCATCATTAGGCAGACCTAATTTATTTCTATTTTCCGATAATTTTATTAAAGGATGTTCAATTTTTGAATCAGGTTTTTTGATAATGGTTTCTTCGAACTTTTCTTCAATCCTATCTAGCTGTCTTCCTATAGTTGCTAGATATTGATTACTAAAATTTAATTGTTCAATTATTTTTTTATCATCTTTGTTACCATCCGAAATCTTAAAAAGGTTTGGCAACAAGATGTATTTTTAACTGGAATTAGAACAGTTTCTAATGGGGGATGACTAGAAGAAATTTTTGACTTATCTTCTCGTATCCATTGAGATTTGGTAATAACACTACATTTACCTCGATATTGATCATACCAATCTTACCTTAAACAGACTCATACCTATGTTCTATACCCGACACTGCTCACCCAAGAGACTTACAAAACAAATTTATATATATATATATAATTGTTTTCGGACATATCCGATGAGCCTGGATTTACATCCTGTGCGTTTATGTTTATATATATATATATGTACATATATATTTACATTTATGTCAAGCATGGAGTTTACTTCATGGCCTTTTCTGACTTTTATTTATATTTTCAATCCGCCGGAGTTTACTTCGTGGCTTGATCGATTTTATGACTTTATTTACATTTCGTCCCCACACCGAGTTTACTTCGTGGTGGTTGATCATGTCCATATATATATATATTTACCGCTTTTATATATTTATATTTCTGATCCCCCATGGAGTTGCTTTGTGGTGATTGATCAAGTCTATATATATATATATATATATATATATATATATATATATATATATATATATATATTTACAGCTTTTATATATATAAATGCTTACTGCTTTCCATACAAACTGCAATATCATGTGAGCCTAGGAATCATGTGATCACAAATTTAGTTTACGGAATCTAGATTTGGTTCCCGTGATGGACCTTTTTTAGCTATGAGCAACTTGTACATTATTCTACAGTGTCTGAATTTTCTTGGATGGCTGTCATGCCACATCACTGGGTCAATGTGCAAACCTTTTCGGTTGTGTTGGTGCAACCAGTTAAATACACCAACTGGCGACTCTTAAAGTTAAATCGTCGACATTATACATGTCGGACCTTTTTCACTTGTTTTTTCAAACAAATCTCACATTAACATGAGAACACCAAAAGAACAAAAATCTAAAAAGGACACTAAAAACCCTTGACGTCGATTAATTTATTTTTTGGCAAACTTTTCTAATTTATATTATTATATTTGTAAAAAATTAAATAAAAATACATTTGATATTAATTACAAAATAATTGAATATATATTTCATTTATTTTCTTATTTTTTGACACACTTTTCTAATTTATATTATTATATTTGTAAAGAATTAAATAAAAATTCATTTGATATTAATTACAAAATAATTGAATATATATTTCATTTATTTTCTTATTTTTGACAAACTTTTCTAATTTATATTATTATATTTGGAAAGAATTAAATAAAAATTCATTTGATGTTAATTACAAAATAATTGAATATATTTTTCATTTATTTTTTATTTTTTTACTAACTTTTCTAATTTATATTATTACATTTGTAAATTCTGCTCCATTTCCACCTAATGAAAGTCACATGGAATTGATATATGCCACGTCAAAAATTTTTTACACGTATGCAGCTTACGTGGCAAATTCCATCCAAAGTCAACATACTTAACGGAATAGTAAACTTTTTGTTAGTAAACTAAAGTTCAGTGAGTTGACTATAAGAAAAAGTTCAGTGACCCATTTGTAAGTCGACCTATAGTACAGTGACCTAGAAAGCATTTAACCTCTTCTCCCTCCTTAATGTTTCCAACATTATCCGAAGATGCTCGACGTGTTCTTCCTCCGTTTCTGAATATACTAGAATGTCATCGATGAATACAACAACAAACCTATCCAAATACTGTTTGAACACTCTATTCATCAAATCCATAAATGATGCTGGCGCGTTCGTCAATCCAAATGACATTACCAAAAACTCAAAGTGTCCATACCGAGTTCGGAATGCCGTCTTTGGAATATCCTCCGACCTCACTTTCAGCTGGTGATTACCGGTCCTCAAGTCAATCTTTGAAAAGTACTTTTCCCCCTTCAACTGATCAAACAAATCATCTATCCTGGGCAACGGGTACTTGTTCTTAATGGTGACCTTGTTCAACTCTCGGTAGTTGATACAAAGTCTTAGTGACCCATTTTTCTTGTTTACGAATAAGATTGGTGCTCCCCGACGTGATACACTCAGTCGAATGTATCCCTTATCTAACAACTCTTGTAATTGAGCCATCAGTTCTTTCATCTCTACCGGTGCCATACGATACAACGCTTTATATACCAGTTCTGTCCCTGGTGCCAAATAAATGACAAACTCAATCTCTCTATCCGGTGGTAATCCCAGAATCTCGTCTAGGAAGACATCAAAGAAATCCCTTACAATAGGTATCTGACTCAGTTCACTCTCGACTCGTCAAGCATCAACCACATGAGCCAAATAACCTATACAGCCCTTCCTAAGCAATCTCTGCGCTTGCACCATCGTCAGAAAATGAGATTGTCTCGGCGATTTACTACCATAAAACACCACCTTCGACTTATTCGGAGCCTTAAGGTGTACACACTTCTTCTTACAATCTATAACTGCTCCGTGAACCGATAACCAATCCATTCCAAGGATTACATCGAACTCCCCTAAACGAATCAGTATTAAATCCACTTTGAGCTTAAATCCTCACAAATTGGTATAACAATTCTTATGAATGTATTCTACGGGGATAATTTCCTTGTTTGCTACTTCTACGTTCATAGGGTGTTCTAATCTCTCACGGGGTAAGTCTAACTGTTTAGCAAATTCTTCAAAAACAAAAGAGCAGGTAGCACCCGAATCAAATAACACATATGCATCTATATCATTGATCAAAATGATACCTGACACCACATCCTTAGACTCCATCGCATCTTGTACGATCATGTTGAACGTTCGTGCCGTTGGTCTGTTGGCTTGACTGGCTGACCCTCCAATGTTCAGTCCATTGTTGTTGTTGTTACAGTTGCCGCTAGCTGCATCGCCCTTTTTCTTCAGGCAATCCTTAATTTGATGATCCATGGCTCCACACGAGAAACATCATCCCTTTTACTTATTCGAACACTGAGGAGCCATGTGCCCCGGTTTTCCACAATGATAACAAACACTCTTTCCCCTCATGCACTCCCCAGAGTGATTCCTCCCACAGTTGTTGCACTTCATACTTTTCTTGGCCTCCCCTCCGGACTTATTACCTCAAGAGGATTGACTCTCTGTCCATTTACGCTTGTTGGGGTTGCTGCCTCTGCTGCTTCCCCCTTTCTGCCCTTCCTGATCGGTCTTCTTTTTTTGTTTTAATTGAGCGATGGCTTCATTGCCTCCTTCGGCAATTATAGCCCTTTCCAAAATATCAGAGTAAGTCTTAATCTTTAATACAGCCACTACTTTCTGAACCCATGGTTTTAGTCCTAATTTGAACCTCCTTGTTTTTCTAGCCTCCGTGTCAACCTGATGTGGAGCGAATCGGGCTAACCGTTAAATCTTGCCGCATACTTTGCGACAGACATACCACCTTGCTTCAGCTCCAGAAACTTAACTTCCATATCCTGTTGCATATTTTCTGAGAAGCAATTCTCAAGGAATAGCTCCTTAAATCTCTCCCAAGGAATAACTCCTTCGTCTGCTCAACACCTATTGGCTTTCCAGCAATAGTTAGCTTCACCCTTCATCATGAAAGTGGCAAAACTCATCTTCTGTTCTTCGGCCACTCGTGCAACCTCAAACACCTTCTCCATTTCTTCTATCCATGTCTAGGCTTCAATTGGATCCAAGGTTCCCCGAAATTCTGGTGGTCCTACAAATTTAAAGTCCTTAAAGCTAGCCAAGTGTTGTCCTGGCTGCCCTGCTGCTGGAGGGGGTCTATTTTGCATTGCCTCAGTTAACAAGTTAACGAAGTTCTGCATTGGATCAACATTTTCCCCTGCACCATTGTTAACGGATCCTTCCTCCCTCTGATTCCGCTGAATTCTCCTAGGTGGCATGATCTGAGGAAAGGAAGAAAATTATTAGGCTTTATGTGATATGCTATCCATGTTAGCATTAAGAAGTTTAAGACGTCTATCAATCATTCTTGATTTAAATAAACAACTTCAGTATCACAATAAAACTCGATGGATTTCCTTATTCCATCACTTACATACTCTACTTGAGTTTTCTACGAAGGTTATAACCTAGGTTTCGCATTCCTAACATTTATAACCTATAGCTTTGATACCAACCTGTGAAGCCCCCGAATCCGGGTCGTCTGACCCCGGTTCGGTCATCACGATAAAATACTAACATCCACCTCTAAACAACATACGATAACTAAAATGCGGAATATAATAAACGTACGTCGTTCATTCAAAAGGTGTTACTAGTCCCAAGATACGATAACCTTAATATCATCTCACAAACATACCCTAAAATAATTATTAGGGTTCATATTACATAACAGTAATTTAAACTAAGCGCAAGGTAAAGTCTTCTCCTTGCCACTATTCTACATCTTTTCTTTACCCTTGTCCTTCCCTGAGGTCTCGGGCTTAGCTGCAATATATTCATGATATAGCAAGGATGAGGAACAAGTTTGCTCAACAAGTTTAAATACAACAATAAGGATATATCATGATGAATGGAAAAATATCTGGCAATGGATTCAACAATATGAATATCGCAAGCAAAGATAATGATTGCTTTTAGAATAACTGCTAGTCAAATAGACTTTGAATTATAACACTCCAATGGAATCAATAGCTAATTGACCCTTTGGTTACTGGCTACAGAATAAGTACTTGAGGGGATCAGCCTCACGTACTCTATGTATATGCATAACATTTAAATATGCTCTATGTATCTTATATTAGATACCTGGTACTCCCACATCATAGAAAGGGGTGTTCTTTCAGTCTAAGAATCCTTACCCTCAATAGGTTTGGATAGCTTTTATAAAACATCATACGCTTGTCTGACCGAACAAAGGTTCAAACTCTATCTCACATAGTTCAAGAATTATTTGAACTTTAAATGATGTACAAGTCCAAGACTGTAACTTTCAATTCAACAATATCATACTCAATACAATATGAGAAGGATAGGAAACTCTCACAACAAACAAAGTTGTGTAAGTTAGGAAACTTACAACACAATAAAATAGTGTTCGGATACTTGCTCAATAAAAGAGTAAGAATTCAGGAAACTTGCATGTTTGCTCAGCTACAATATAATACTAGCTTTAACTAACTCGTGTTGAAACGACCTAACATTAACAAGTCCGTCTTTCAATTAGTATGTGTAAACTAATATGCGTTTACACGTACAAGAATCAAGTCATCACATAGCATGCTTCTCAACACATTATATGGTACATTAGTCATATATTACAAAGTAAAGAAATCATATAAGCATGTCTTGAAACTTCAAACCAAAAATAGAATCTGGCAAAACTGCAGGATTTACTTAGATTCAAGATGGTCTAAGCTTAGGGATTGGCCAGAAATTGCCACTGGCCCCTGCTGCTGAACTAAGGTTGAGCTTTTGCTCTCCTGACTTTAGTCCAACTCTAACACACTAATCACACATACATTTTAACACACATATATGCTAGAGTTTCACATATAACGCATGGTCATACTTGAGTTCATTACCACAAGTTTAACTTACAACTTATATGTCATTAAAACATAAAAAGGTCATGTAATCCTCATGCTTTACAATCTTGGCCATACAATACTCAGTAGTCATGCTTGTATATAGACAACACATGTATACTTTATTCACATAATTCATAATTTAGAAATTTCCTTTTTATGACTATGTGTGTGTCACACCCCCAAATCTAGGTACTTCATTCCCTCAAGATTTGGTGTTCACTATCCATACATTCATACTATCTACCCAAATAAAATAATATTTAAACCATAAATCCTCCCTTTAAATAGGGTTACATCATTAAATCCAAAAACATCATAGTTTGTTTAACCTTAAACATCATACAAATACGGAAATAAATTATTACATCTCATCATTAAATAAAAGTCTATCATTATAACAATAAAATAAAATTACAAGTTTTCATCACTTGTACATTTTTCCCTTTCCTTTGCTAGTTGTAGGTTCGTCGACCTTCTCAACTTTAGCTGTAATGCGTGTATATATATGCAAGAGTGAGCAAAATAATTGCTCACTAGATATAGCAAGGAATTAACATGATAATAACAACTGCCAATGAATAGGCTCATCAAAACTGAATAGTACTCTATCAATGATAACCAAAGACTGAAATCAAAATATAGAATATATATCTGAGGGTCATAAGACCGAAAACTATGTCCACAGTTGTAAGTAATCTTTCAACTTCAACTTTAACAGTCATAAGACTATAAGGACTCCTCGTACTTAGGGGGATCAACCCTTCGTACAATGTATTGTGCACAAACATTTTAACTCTATACGTAAGTTATCCCCTATAATAGGGTTGTTCATCTCAGCATTTAGAATATGAGTCCACACCAAAGTAAGTTTGGTTTGGATAAGTTTCAAGGTAATTTAGAGTTTACGAACATCAACTAAGGATTAGTTGAATAAAACTGTAATAACATTATGCTATGGAATAATTCATAAGTGAATCAACATTGTGTACTAAGTTCATGCTTTAGGAATAATCTAAGAGCATAAGTATTGAATAATGTAACATACCTTGCTTGAACAATGTTAAGCTAAGGTTAAAACCTTATTTAGAGTTGAGTCTTAAGCATGCATAACAAATAGTAAGTTAAATGATAAAACTTGTTCAACATTAGTGTTAGAATGTAGAAATTTGCATGCTAAATAACAAGTTAAAGATTGGCTCAATATCAAGAGATAAGGTTTAGGAGCTTACGTGATATAATTAGGGTTAAGAAACTTGCACAAAGAAAGCTTGGAGTTAGAAAAACTTGCTCAAAGAGAGTTTAGATACTTGCACAATTATAAAATTAGAGTTAGAGAACTTGCCTCGTGCGTAGGTTAAACAATCACTACTCGCGTTCACCATAAGTCCTACACATATCATATATATTGACAATACACATTAGTTACACTAATATTAGTTTCATATAGATCACTAACAACATCTCATCTTTTCATTAACATCACTATTTAGCTTTATTACAACTACTTAAGTGATCATGTCATTGCACCACACACACATTAAAGACTTGATACAACATCATATCATATGTCCAACATGTTATGATTAGGTTACACTAATACACAAAGGATTGCATTTGCATTCGCGCATCCCGACGCCCTCCGATTGCCTCCAAATATACAATAGTCCTAACGATTGACATTTTTACCCTTCGTAACGATTTTAAATTGAAAACCTTAAAGAATAAAAGTTATAGGCCTGTCCGTCCTCGTTCCGAATCATCTTTAATCGCTTCAATCGGAGTTCGTATGAAGAAGTTATTCCCATTTTAGTAAACTATGTTCTGTTAGTTTTTTTTTTCCAAAATCATTTTATTAGACTACCCTCCCCCAACCTTCGCCGGGCAAAGCAGTGTTTTGCCAGATCTGGGGGCCGAGAAGAGGGTCCCTTCTGCGTTTTGTGATTTAATGCTCTGTAACACTACGGAAAGCCAAATTAAGTCTCCAAACTCCTTTCTAACAACCATACCAACCTATCTAAAGTGTAATATTTTCTAAAGCGTTTCTGGCCATCTAAATAATATAAACATCCAAATTACAACCATTAATTTTCACTATTTTGCAAAAACTTCACTTTTTTAAAGGTTCAGTGAAAATCATCACTGTAATTTTGTTTTACAACCAAAACAATTAATTCAACATACTGTGCTTATGATTATTCATCCTCTTTCGAATTCAATAGTCAATTTAGAAATTAAACAACTAAATAAAACCTTAATTTTACTTTAAACTAAGCCATATTCATATATATTCATATAAACTCACTATAATACTGTTTTCTTCACAAATTACATACATAACATGAATTCATTGACTATACTCATATACAAACTTATAAAAACAGTTTCACAACAACTAATTTATCATATAAGACTATATATAACAAATAACTCAACCTCTACAAAGATTTTACAGAGAATTTGGAAGAGAAAAACTAAAACCTTAAAGAAACTTAAAAAGGGTAAGATGATACCTTGTTTTCTAAAAGATGATAACTTTTCTTTGATTCTCAAGCTTCTTTTCTCCAACTTCTCTCTCTCAAATTCTCTAGCCTTTCTTCTTCTCTTCTTTTTCTTCTTCTGAGTTCTTTCTTCCTAACTCTAACTTACGTACTAACAAAATATAACGTATAATAATAATATAGGTATTAAGTATATAATATAATTATAACTTTAACTGACATCAGTTTTTTTTTTCTTTTAAAACTCAAAAGTCATAAGGCTTGTTTGGCTTACTAACAAAAAATTAACCCATTAAATCTTACACCTTATTTGGTAAAACAAATTTAAATTAAAGACTTAACATTCATTAAGTCTTATTTGGCAAGAACTGAATTAACCTCCCTTAACTTATTTTAATAACTCCTTTATAATATAGTTTATGGTCACACTTTAATTAATTAAATTTTAATATTCAATTTAATTAATTCTAATAACAATTTATTAAATTAATTCACCACATAAATCAATATTGCATAATTATAATTTTCTTTATAACTATAATTTCATTTAATCAACTAAATATTAAAATATTATCTCATGATGATCAATTTCCTTAACTCGTTAATTATTTATTCAACAAATAAATAATCACATCCAATCAAATTAAGCAAATATTTATTCTACAATAAATACATTAATTAAATATTTATATAATTCCATAAATATTTAAAATTACAATTTAAATTTTCAGATTGTTACATCCTTCCCTCCTTACGAGGATTTTGTCCCCAGAATCACAACTCAAACAAATTATTCGTCACATTCTTCCCTCCTTACAAAGATTATGTCCCCAAAATCAAAGACATAGATTAAACAAATAACTCAGGGTAATTCTTCATCATTTCAGCTTCGAGTTCCCACGTAGCCTCTTCGACATTGTGGTTCCTCCATATTACCTTCACAGAAGGTATCACCTTATTTCTGAGCACTTATTCTTTCTCGTCGACTATCTGGATAGGAACCTCTTCATAAGACAAGTCTTTTATCGAACTGTAAAGGTTCGTACTCTATCACATGCTTATAATCAAGTTTATACGGTCGTAATACCAAAACATGAAAAACATTATGAACCTGTTCCAACTCTGGAGGTAGAGCTACCATATAAGCCACTTCTCCTACTTTTCGCAGCACCTCGAAAGGTCCAATAAATCTAGGGCTCAGTTTTCCCTTTTTACCAAAACGGATTTTCCCCTTCCAAAGAGAAACTTTTAAGAACACAAAATTTCTTGCTTCCAATTCACGATTCTGTCTGTGTTGATCAGCATATTTCTTCTGTCGATCTTGAGCAACTACTAGTCTTGCTCTGATGAGTTTAACAACCTCAGCAGTTTCCTGTACCAGTTTCGGTCCTAACAGTTGACGTTCACCGACTTCATCCCAGCACAGTGGAGTTATGCACTTTCTACCGTACAATGCTTCGTAAGGCGGCATGCCGATGCTTGCGTGGTAACTATTGTTATAGGCAAATTCCACCAACGGTAAATGTTCATCCCAGCTCCCTTTGAAATCTATGATGCATGCTCTCAGCATATCTTCCAACGTCTGGACTGTTCATTCGCTTTGGCCAATTGTTTGCGGATGATATGCCGTACTCATCTTCAGTTGCATTCCCATGCATTCTTGAAGTTTCTTCCAAAAATTTGATGTGAACCTCGGGTCTCGATCTGACAATATTGATATTGGAACTCCATGCCTTGAGACGATCTCTTTAACGTATAGCTTCGCCAGCTGATCAAGATTTAATATGATCTTTATTGGTAAAAAGTGTGCAGATTTTGTCAATCTGTCCACTATCACCCATATCGCATCGTATCCTTTCTGAGTCGTTAGAAGACCTACCATAAAATCCATTGTGATATGCTCCCATTTCCATTCTGGTATTTCTAATGGCTGAAGTAATCCGCTTGGCCTTTGATGCTCGACTTTCATTCTTTGACATGTTAAACACTTTGCAACGCATTCTGCAATGTCTCTTTTCATATTTGTCCACCAAAAATATCACCGCAAATCTTGATACATCTTTATACTTCCCGGATGAATCGAATATCTTGAGCTATGAGCTTCTGCCAAGATTTCCTCTTTAATATCTTGTACTGCCGGAACCCAAATTCGTCCCTCGAATCTTAGCATTCCTTCCGTATTAACTTTATACTTCACTTCTTTACCTTCGACAATGCTTTCCTTTATTTTTCTGCATTCTTCATCTTGTAGTTGAGCGTTCTTCACCTTGTCCACCACATTTGAACTAGCTTCCATCTGGTACAATTTTTTGTTAGATTCTTTTGGAAATTTGATTTCCAACTCTAATCTTGCCATTGCTGAAATGAGCTCTTCCTTATCGGTTAACAACATCAATTTTTCTCTGTCTTTCCTACTCAAGGCATCTGCAACCACATTAGCTTTTCCCGGATGATAAAAGATCTCACAATCATAATCTTTTATCAACTCCATCCATCTCCTTTGACGCATGTTAAGGTCCTTCTATGTGAAAATATACTTCAGACTCTTATGGTCTGTGTAGATCTCACATTTTTCTCCATAGAGATAGGTTCTCCATATTTTTAGTGCAAATACTACTGCTGCCAACTCTAAATCATGAGTCAGATATCCTTTCTCATAGTCTTTCAACTGCCTTGATGCATATGTAATAACTTTATCATTCTACATAAGGACACAACCCAATCCTTTGTGTGAAGCATCACTATACACCACAAAATTTCCTGTATTATCTGGTAATGATGACATAGGTGCCACACTGAGCCTCTTTTTCAATTCTGTAAAACTCTCTCCATATTTCTCCGTCCAAACAAATTTTACAGATTTTCTCGTCAAATTCATTAATGGAGAGGCAATCTTGAAAAAATCCTTGATAAACCGTCTATAATAGCTTGCCAATCCCAAGAAACTTCTCACTTCTGATGGAGTTCTTGGTTGTTCCCAATTTATCAGAGCTTCGACCTTTGATGGATCCACTGAAATTCCATCCTTATCAATTACATGCCCAAGGAATTGTACACGTTCCAGCCAAAATTCACATTTAGAGAATTTCACGTACAACTTTTCCTTTCTTAACGTCTCCAACGTCAGACGTAAGTGTTCCACATGTTCTTCTTGAGTTTTGGAGTACACCAAAATATCATCGATAAATACCATCACAAACTTGTCTAAAAAAGGTTTAAACACCCTGTTCATTAAATCCATGAATGCTACAGGGGCGTTTATCAAACCAAAAGACATCACCAAAAATTCGTAATGTCCATACCGATTTCGGAATGCCGTCTTCGGCACATCTTCCTTCCTCACTTTCAGTTGGTGATACCCACTCCTCAAATCTATTTTTGAGAAATATCTCGCACCCTTCAATTGATCAAACAAGTCATCTATTCTTGGCAATGGATACTTGTTTTTAATAGTGACTTTGTTTAATTCCCTATAATCAATGCAAAGACGCATTGACCCATCCTTCTTTTTCACGAATAACACTGGTGCTCCCTACGGTGATACGCTCAGTTGAATATACTTCTTATCTAATAGTTCTTGCAGTTGTACCATTAGTTCTTTCATCTCTACCGAAGCCATTCTGTACGGGGCCTTCGATATTGGAGTGGTTCCTGGCGCTAAGTCGATCATGAACTCGATTTCTCTATCAAAGTGAAGTCCCTGCAAATCCTCCGAAACACGCCCATTAATTCCCCTAACCACTGGTATTTCTTCCAGTTTCACACCCTTCACCTTTTGAGTATCGACTATGTAGGCTAAGTACCCTACACAGCCTTTACTCAATAACTTCTTTGCCTATATCATCGTCAGACATTTCATTTGTATAGGCGATTTGCTACCATGAAAAACTACCTTTGACGGAGTCATAAGGTTTACACACTTCTTTTGGCAATTAATTATCGCTCCATAATTGAATAGCCAATCCATTCCTAATATCATGTCAAACTCTCCAAGTTTTATTGGGATTAAATCTACTTTCATAACATTCCCCTTTATATTCACCCTACAGTTCTTATATACGAATCTAACATGAATTACCTCCCTATTCGCAATTTCTATGTTTAAAGGGAAATTCAACTCTTCACTAGGTATTTCTAACCACTTAGCAAATTCATCAGATATAAACGAGCAAATAGCACCCGAATCAAATAATACATATGCATTTATATCATTGATTGGGATAATACCTGACACGACATCTTTTGATTATACAACATCTTGCACAGTCATGTTGAAGGTCCTGGCTGTGGGTTTGTTTGATGTCGTTGGTCCAGCAATGGCCCACGTACCTCCACTACTACCTCCATTATTTCTTGTTATCTCTACAGCCTTATTCTTAGGGCATTCACAAGCAAAGTGATCCTTGGACCCGCACGTGAAGCAAACATTCTTCTTGGATTGAGTGCAATTTGGGGCGATGTGACCCTCCTGGCCACAGTTGAAGCATACTCGCTTCCCCATCAAACACACACCCTTGTGAAACTTCCCGCATGTAGCACATGCTTCAAACTTTTTATTTTGCTGGTTACCCTACTGGCTTCCAGCACTCACATTTCCAGTCCATTTCCTCTTTAGATTGTTGTTGTTGTTTCCACCGTTACTACCTCCACCATTTTTAGCTTCACCTTCATTTTTCTTCTTCCTCTGCTCTTGGTTGAACTTAGTTACAGCCTCGCCCCAACCTTTAGCGAGAATTACCTTCTCCATTATTGCTGCAAACGTCTTTAGCTGGAATAGGGAGACCCCATCTGCACAACCAGTGGCTTCAAATTCCTATTCAAACCTCTCTCAGCCTTGCGTTAAATGCATGATGACTTGATATGGCGTAAACCTCGCCAACTCATTGAATCTTGCGGCATACTCAGACACCGACATCATTCCCTGCTTTAGTTCCAAAACCTGCACTTCTAGCTAACTCTTCGAACTTTCTGGAAAATAGGTCTCGAAGAATATCTCCTTAAACCTCTCCCAAGTCATAAACCCTTGACCACCTCGGGTTTTATTGGCCTGCCACCAATAACTAGCCTCTTCTTTCAACATGAATGTTGCAAAATCAGTCTTCTGATCCTCCCCTATTCTGGAAACATCGAACACTTTCTCTATCTCCATGACCCAGGTCTGTGCCTCAATTGGATTCATGGATCCATGGAACTCTGGTGGTCCAACCGCCTTAAAATCCTTAAACATTGTACCTTGATTCGGAGATTGATTCTGCAACACTCCTGTTAGTAATGTCGCTAGTTGTTGAACGAGGTTAACTTCAGCATTGTTTTTATTGATTCCTTCAGTGGTTCTCTGTCAGGGTGGTTGACGTCTTGGAGGCATTTTCTGTTAAAAAAAGACACTCATTAGATTATTACTCAACTCTTTTAAGTAATTTCTACTTAACTTGACCCCATAAAAGGAATAATCTAATATCACATAACACTCTGGAATTAAATAAAATAATAACTTTTATTCATTCATAATCTTTTTGAAAATATAAGAACAATAGCATCACTGCTATTTACATTACTTTCCTGAACTACAAAAGTTGCAGGATTACTTCATCATCATCTATCCCATTAGTTATATAATACCCGGGATTTACATTTTATTTATTATATCATTAACCGCATATCAGGTACATTCCCTACAATGTCCTACTAAGATACTGCGTAGCCTTATGACATTCTTCCTACATAATTAAGAACATTGTTCGGCGATCTAATATGTACGATGGCAGCGCCTCAAACTGAATTGGATAACACATGACCCGATCTTGAGCTCGATTAATCACGGTGTTGAATACGTTATTCATCTCTTCCATCTTCATCTTCTTTGATTGTGCATCTCTCTCTGCTATTTCGGCTCGTTGATAAGCTTCCTCGTACACGTCTTCGGCTCTTTCCCTCTTCGTAGCTTCTTCTTTCAACTTGTTCTTCAACTCTGCAATCTCTGCTATCATTCGCTCGTTCTCTCCTTCAGTGTGAACCAACTTCTCTTCAACGTTATTCAGACGTTCCTCTCGATCCTGGATCTCGTCGTCCTTTTGTGCCATCGAGGTCTGTTGTTCAGTTACTATTTCTTGCAACTCCTCGACGGTATCCTGAAGTTCAACATTACGGTCATACACCTCATCGTACATACGGGAGGCAATCGAATTAAGTGGAATCTCTTCCTCCTCATCCTCCTCATCCGACTATGTCAGCTAACCAGGGTCCTCCTCATCCATCTCTATCTCATCATCCTCATCAGGTATTCTCTCCTGCTCAACTACCGTGACCAACGGAGTTGCTTCCCGTGGCAGTAGTTGTTCCCACACCACCTGAATATCTCGAGGCTCCTCCTCTCTAGGCATCTGGGATCTTTCCTCCCTAGCATGACTGGATCCTCCTACATTAGCCATCCTGACAACAAAAATTTTTAAGTTTTAATTACTAATCATTACTACTCAACACTCACAAGCACATAAGTTGTAATCCCATAAGCACATAAGTGTTTTATTACTTTTTCCTTAAAAATCGATAAGAGTTTATCACCACTATCTTTTCAAAGGTTACTTCCTAAGGCTTTTCCCCACCTAAGGTTCATAACCTAAGGCTTTTATACCAACCTGTCACACCCCCAAATCTAGGTACTTCATTCCCTCAAGATTTGGTGTTCACTATCCATACATTCATACTATCTACCCAAATAAAATAATATTTAAACCATAAATGCTCCCTTTAAATAGGGTCACATCATTAAATCCAAAAACATCCCAGGTTGTCTAACCTTAAACATCATACAAGTGCAGAAATAAATTATTACATCACATCATTAAATAAAAGTCTATCATTATAACAATAAAATAAAATTACAAGTCTTCATCACTTGTAAATTTTTCCCTTTCCTTTGCTAGTTGTAGGTCCGTCGACCTTCTCAACTTTAGCTGCAATGAGTGTATATATATGCAAGAGTGAGCAAAACAATTGCTCACTAGATATAGCAATGAATCAACATGATAACAACAACTGCCAATGAATAGGCTCATCAAAACTGAATAGTACTCTATCAATGATAACCAAAGACTGAAATCAAAATATAGAATATATATCTGAGGGTCATAAGACCAAGAACTATGTCCACAGTTGTAAGTAATCTTTCAACTTCAACTTTAACAGTCATAAGACTATAAGGACTCCGCGTACTTAGGGGGATCAACCCTTCGTACAATGTATTGTGCACAAACATTTTAACTCTATACGTAAGTTATCCCCTATAATAGGGTTGTTCATCTCAGCATTTAGAATATGAGTCCACACCAAAGTAAGTTTGGTTTGGATAAGTTTCAAGGTAATTTAGAGTTTACGAACATCAACTAAGGATTAGTTGAATAAAACTGTAATAACATTATGCTATGGAATAATTCATAAGTGAATCAACATTGTGTACTAAGCTCATGCTTTAGGAATAATCTAAGAGCATAAGTATTGAATAATGTAACATACCTTGCTTGAACAATGTTAAGCTAAGGTTAAAACCTTATTTAGAGTTGAGTCTTAAGCATGCATAACAAATAGTAAGTTGAATGATAAAACTTGTTCAACATTAGTGTTAGAATGTAGAAATTTGCATGCTAAATAACAAGTTAAAGATTGGCTCAATATCAAGAGATAAGGTTTAGGAGCTTACGTGATATAATTAGGGTTAAGAAACTTGCACAAAGAAAGCTTGGAGTTAGAAAAACTTGCTCAAAGAGAGTTTAGATACTTGCACAATTATAAAAATAGAGTTAGAGAACTTGCCTCGTGCGTAGGTTAAACAATCACTACTCACATTCACCACAAGTCCTACACATACCATATATATTGACAATACACATTAGTTACACTAATATTAGTTTCATATAGCTCACTAACAACATCACATTTTTTCATGAACATCATTATTTAGCTTTATTACAACTACTTAAGTGATCATGTCATTGCACCACATACACATTAATGACTTGATACAACATCCTATCACATGAATAACATGCTATGATTAGGTTATACTAATACACAAAGGATTGCACTTGCATTCGCGCATCCTGACACCCTCCGATTACCTTCAAAATACACAACAGTCCTAACGATGGCCATTTTGACCCTTCATAACGATTTCAAATTGAAAACCTTAAAGAATAAAAGTTATAGGCCTATTCGTCCTAGTTCCGAATCATCTTGAATCGCATCAATCGGAGTTTGTATGAAGACGTTATGCCCATTTTAGTAAACTATGTTCTGTTAGTTTTTTTTCCAAAATGGCTTTTAGCAGACCCCCCCCTCTTCACGGGAATGGGTTTCCTTCGCTTTTGCGATTTTATGCTCTGTAACATTACAAAAAGCCAAATTAGGCCTCCAAACTCCTTTCTAACAATCATACCAACCTATCTAAGGTGTAATAGGTTTACAAAAACATAATCTAATGTTTTCTAAAGCGTTTCTAGCCATCTAAACAATATAAACATCCAAATTACAACCATTAATTTTCACTATTTTGCTAAAACTTTACTTTTTGAAAGTTTCAGTGAAAATCATCACTGTGATTTTGTTTTTCAACCAAAATAATTAATTCAACATACTATGCTTATGATTATTCATCCTCTTTCGAATTCAATAGTCAATTTATAAATTAAACAACTAAATAAAACCTTAATTTTACTTTAAACTAAGCCATATTCATATATATTCATATAAACTCACTATAATACTGTTTTCTTCACAAATTACATACATAACATGAATTCATTGACTATACCCATATATAAACTTATGAAAACAGTTTCACAACAACTAATTTATCATATAGGACTATATATAACAAATAACTCAATCTCTACAAAGATTTTACAGAGAATTTGGAAGACAAAAACTAAAACCTTAAAGAAACTTAAAAAGGGTAAGATGATACCTTGTTTTCTAAAAGATGATAACTTTTCTTTGATTCTCAAGCTTCTTTTCTCCAACTTCTCTCTCTTAAATTCTCTAGCCTTTCTTCTTATCTTCTTTTTCTTCTTCTAAGTTCTTTCTTCCTAACTCTAACTTGCGTACTAACAAACTATAACATGTAATAATAATATAGGTATTAAGTATATAATATAATTATAACTTTAACTGACATCATTTTTTTTCTCTTAAAACTCAAAAGCCATAAGGCTTGTTTGGCTAACTAACAAAAAATTAACCCATTAAATCTTACACCTTGTTTGGTAAAACAAATTTAAATTAAAGACTTAACATTCATTAAGTCGTATTTGGCAAAAACTGAATTAACCTCCCTTAACTTATTTTAATAACTCCTTTATAATATAGTTTATGGTCACACTTTAATTAATTAAATTTTAATATTCAATTTAATTAATTCTAATAACAATTTATTAAATTAATTCACCACATAAATCAATACGGCATAATTATAATTTTCTTTATAATTATAATTTTATTTAATCAACTAAATATTAAAATATTATCACATGATGATCAAATTCCTTAACTCGTTAATTATTTATTCAACAAATAAATAATCACATCCAATCAAATTAAGCAAATATTTATTCTACAATAAATACACTAATTAAATATTTATATAATTCCATAAATATTTAAAATTATAATTTAAATTTCCAAATTGTTATAATGTGAATAAGTGAAAACCATACCTTAACCAAACGATGTTCATGCCAACGTATCTATAGGCATAATGAGTCCTAATATACATGCTTGCATGGTCATAACGTACTTTACTCATTTCTTGATGACATTAGCTTTCGCATTCTAATTTTCTTTGAATTTTATACTAAGTTAACTTAGCATATGCAAGGCATATTAGCATATAACTCTCATGCATTTACAACATATATTAAAGTCACATATGCATGCTCAAATGGTAAGAACTTACAAGATAAAAGTCTTGGTCAAGTTCACTTTGAAAAGTCTTAAGTTTCTTATCTTTGAAATAGTCTAATCTTTCAATCATGTATGCTAGTATGTTCAATCACTTTAGTCTTGCATTTCATGTCAATATAAACCATATTAATTTACTCATAAAGTAAGAATGCTCACATGATGGGTTCGTGACAAAGTTCACTTTTGAAATCACAAATCTCATTTCAAGACCACAAGTGTTGTGCCAATCATTGCTATACTTGTTCATCCTATATGCACATGCTTATGTGTGTGTGTGCTAAAATAGTTTACATGCTTGCTTTAACCATATACTATCAAGTTAGCACAACAAAAACTTAACAAAAATATCGTAGTAGTGCAGTCCTGACGCAATGCTATTTGTAATCCTAGTACAATTAGGCGTGAATAATGCCATGCTTGAGACATAAACTGATTTTGGGTTACGGCGCAGCTGTGTCGTACCTGCATCAGAGATAGTAAGCAGACTTTATTTGCAGAGCCTTAACCAACTTGGTTTCACTTTCTTCAAATATGTTCCAATCCATCATTTGAGAGTTCAAACATGTAAGCCTACTTCCTAAACACATTATAGCATGCTAATTCACTTTGACTAACAAAGAATTTTAAGTAATTCTCAAGAATTTGACAAAACCCAACTAAGAACACAATTAGGATTTTTATACCTCTTGAAGTAATTGGGTAGCAATACTCTCACTCCTTATAAGCTCCTTAACAAATAAATCTCAGCAACTGCAACAAGGAAGATGAAGATCTTATTTATAGAAGAATGGTTAACTAGATAATGCCATTACCTCGCAAATCAAACCATTGGCTTTCAAGAATGCATATGGGTTAAGGGAGAGTTGGTGAGAGTTGGTAATCTAAATCATGAATCCCACTCCCCATCCACTAATTGATCTAGATTGGTGAATTTGAGATGAAGAATAGAGTAGGCTTGCTAGCTTTCTTTTGTTTTCACGTGGAAGAAATGAAATGAGACTCTTATTATGGGACAAGAGAACAATTCTTAGCATTTGCACAAAATGGAAGGCAACAATTGGCTAATACCATATATACCCATAATATAAACTTTGGTTATAAATTATGCCTACACAATTCATTTCATATAACAATATTATTATGCAACTCACATAAATGCAAATAACTCTTACCATATAGTCTATATATAATATATAGACATTAATGTGCCACCTTGTACTATATCAAATATATAGTTAACTACCATATAATAAAGGTTTAATATATTGCACAAATTAATCAAGTAAACATATAATCACTTTATAAATTATTAATCTCTTACACATTAATTATTATTTATTCATAATAATTATTAATTAACACATTATCAATTAATTACTCAAAATTGCAATTAATTAAAATGTTCAATTCTTGCTACTATATTCAAATAAATTGAATATTTAATTAAAAATCTTATCAATTCCTTGATATTAAATTCTTAGGGTTAGTCCACTAATTTAAATAACTATTAGTGACTCCCTCTAATCATTTCATAGATTCACATAACCACATATGGTTTAAATAGACTCACAAAACTAACTCATTAAAATTAAATCACATATTTAATTAATAAGGAGTTTTAAAATTTGTGGACGTTACAATAACTTCAACATCCATTGCTCATTATGTTCCATAAAAAGGCTTATATTCATTCATTCATTGTAGTATTATACTACATCGTTTACATTACACAGCCTAAGCTGATTACATTACTTTCCCGCTATTGCTTTCCAAAAAATTGGGATTTACAAAAGACTACCCTTTGTTATACAAAAGAGGGTTTTACGTCACTACTGGATACAAAATATTTACATAGCTAAACTACTCAATCTACTATTAGATCACATCTGCCTCAAGGCATTATAAAAATCTGCCTTAGTAAGACCGACAATAATATAATATCACGGTGATAGTATGCGTCGCGCCCCGCCTCTACGGGATAACCCACCACTGTCATTGAAATCTGCATGAGAACTCCTATGAATATAGAAAATTCTCCCTATCTTCTATTTTTTAATCTTTAGCTCCTCCTTGAGCTCAAAAACCTCATGTTTCAGCTCATGGACTTTGTCCCTGGCAAAAATCCTCTCATCATTCTCCTGTTCCCACATGGACTCCACGTCCGTCTTGTCCTCTATAATAGCCTGGAGCTCTGCCTTCAGCTCCTTAACCTCCTGACAGTAATGTATATTTCTATCCAACACTGACATAAATAATGACATCATTGACTCTCAGAGCCATCTCTCACGCTATTGTTACCGGGTTGAAGGACACTACCTCCACCTCCTCTTCTATCATGCCGTCGAACACGGACATAAGATCGGGATCCTCTGAGTCTCCAGACTCAATGATAACTATCTCGGGCTCTTCTGCTATGGGATTAGGTATAACCTCTATTTGATTAACCGATTCCTCACTAACTGCTTGTCCATCTAAATGCATTCCATTTACTCCTGACATCTACACAAAACAACTAAGTTGATTAGTACACGTCAGTAGAATAATAAAAACACATAACATATTCATAATGCATTTTTATAAGGTTATTTTCTTCTTTTACTTCTTTGACTTTTATTAAGGTTATGACTTAAGGTTTTTAATCCCCCCTTAAGTTTTATAACCTAATGCTTTGATACCAGCCTGTGACGCCCCCAAATCTGGGTATCTTACAACCCTGATGATGATGGTGCTTTGCTGCAGACTACCATTCCACACACATTCAATTGAAAAGCCTCAATAGAACGAATATGTCTTCTATATATTCAAAATAATATTAACATTCCCCCAGATTCTTTATAACCATTACATTTGTTCTTGTCATAATATCAAATATATTACTATCATTCACCCTATATACTATTACATAAGTATTCTACGGGTTTGTCTTCACCTTTCCCTTATCCTTGCCAGAGCCTTCGGTCCGTTCGATCTTAGTTGTATTCATATAGTTCAAGCAAGAGTGAGCATGACTAGCTCAGCAAGTGCAACAATTCTAATAAACAACATGCTTGAAACATAGGAATCGTATATCTTCAATAACTGAACAATAATTACGAAGTACTATCGATAATTCAAAATAACACTTCTTTTCCTTCAAAACATTTTACAACATTAATATTCAGTGAAACATCAATTCTGGTCTAAGACCTTGAGCATTTCATAAGTTCTTTTGAAAAGGACATCCCGGCACTAAGTTTGTAAGTTCGACATTTCTTACGAGCACGTCTAGGTGATCGGCCTATAGTACTCTATGTTAATCAACACTACATTCATTAATCGTATGTACGTTTAAGTTGTGGCAACCTCGCGTGTCTGTCGTTTGACGACAAACCATTTTATCATACTCAGTCTTCATTTGAAAACCACACCAATATAACTTGGTAAAACATTAATCATACATTGATATATTATAAGAAATCCAAAACATTATAAGTCTAGCCGAAAGAATTAGCTTTGACTCCATCATACATTAATTTATGTGTAAGAATACATGAACCACAAAGCTTGTTCAGATTGAACTGAAACAAGGGTTAGAATACTTGCCTGTAGCGTCTGCTATAGTTATAAAACGTTCTGGTTTAAGTCTTTAAGTCTCTACAGTAAATGATAACATCACATAACACATTAGGTCATGAATGAACATACATGGTTCCTAATGAATCCTACCCTTCTTCTCAATCTAATTATGACTTAGATTTATTATTATTGGTTCCGGATTTTCGTTACATCGTTCTTACCTTCACATTACGTTCATGTTTGATTACTTATCTTCAAACTTTAGGTAACATAACTAAGGTTTAACAATACTTTACAATGCTTCAATAAGTTCCTTAGTTCATTATAAATTAATTACCATTCATGTTATACTTGTAAACTTCTTTCTCTGTCAAAACCCTAGAAATTTGGAGTCATGCGGTGCCACCTTTTCTTCTCTCTTGTGGCTTGCACCACCACAGTGATGGGCCGAGGACCAGACTCGGCGCTATGGGGTTAGTCCCAGTGTTATATATGTATGTGGCTAAAATTTCGATAGAGTATGTGAACTATATATGAAATAAAATGCCACCAATATAATGCTCTTGGGTTTGGTATGGGGGCCAACTCTGTGCACCAAATAACTTTGACAGAATTTCAACTTTGTGAGATTTCTGGGCTCGTAACTTCTTCGTTATAAGTCCGAATTGGCTCGTTCAAGAGCCTACGGTTCACAAATTACATACTCTACGTGTTCATGCAAGAATTTTATCTATTTGACTTCGTTTACTCAAAATTCACCTATTGGTTCATTTTTAACGAAAACGGTAAACGTTCGTGAATGTTCAACGCTCGTTTCTTTATTCTAATTTGGAATATGGTCATTTTCGAGTCCGCAACTCTATAATGCCAAATATGACTTGTCTCCATCGAAAACCAACGTTTCCGAGTTCAAACACAAAATTCGACTTCAATTCTGAGAATTTCACGAATTCGACGATTATCATCCAATCGTGTAAATTCCGGCGAAACTTTGTTACTAACGATTTGTATCATTGTTCTAAATGGATTCTAACCATCATATGAACATTCCAAACTACATATTACATCAACTTATTTTCAAGCTATGTTTTTGCTTATTCTTTATAAATTCATGACTTAATAACTTATAAACTACAAGTTTTCATTCCTTATGACTTATTATAGATTTAGGTCATTTAAACAACATTCTCACATCTTATCAAACATACTAACTTCATATGGCAAACCTATGACAAATTCATCATAAGTTTATAACTTATTTAGGTTCAAGTTACTTATTCATGACATATTCGGCTATAGTCCATTGCTTATTCAATTCTTATATGTTATTAGCATACATGATCATCACTTCTCTATTAAGCTATCATGGTAGAGATAGAA
The DNA here is from genome assembly GCA_020205605.1 of Panax ginseng. Classification (NCBI taxonomy): domain Eukaryota; kingdom Viridiplantae; phylum Streptophyta; class Magnoliopsida; order Apiales; family Araliaceae; genus Panax; species Panax ginseng. Next base: position 120,332,809 of record CM035130.1, on the reverse strand, counting down.
GAATATAGGATAAGAGTCTTACCCTTGATGAACTAGTATTCTTCTTCTTAAAAATCTAACAAAGAATGTTTTGACTTAAAAGTACTTATTCTCTCTAACCAATAAGTTACTTTATGTTGGAAGAAAGTTAACAATCCAACAAATGAAATTGTGAGCTTGCTATTTATAGAAGTTTCTAAGTTAGGGCATAATTGTAACGCCCCAAAAAATTTGGATTTTTGAGAATTAAATTTTTATTTTTATTATGTGGATTAAATGAATTTAATTCATTATTTATGGGAGTAAGCTAATTGAAGGTCGTTCTATGACTTAGACATATCAGAACGTTGTAGTATTTTGGCTACGTGGTAGAATTAAAGTGTTTGAATTTCCAGGACGAAAATACAAACTTTCTGAGAAATTTTTTGAAAAACATTATTCACGCATTTCTGCTCGGGAATTATTTTTGAACTTCCGAGAAATACGTAATGATAGAATTCTAAGACGAGATAAAATATCCAATAATATTTCAGTTATGGAAAATGCAGTTTTTCGTCTGAGGACTTAAAACCTAACGATTATGGAAAGTGAATTCCGAGAAGGAATTTTAATGTGTGTAATGAATTAAAGTAATGATTGTATAATACGTAGGTATTGTACGAAGTAATGAATACAAGTATAATACGAGGTATTACACGAGTATGTATGAATGATGAAATGTCATATATAAAATAGTATACGAGTTGGAATACGAGATTAATATGTAGATTATACGTTATGAAACTTTAAGCCAAATGTATTGAATTTGTAGGATTGTGTAGAACATTGTAAATTCCAATGAGAATTGATAAGGCCCAAGTATAGAAATGGGTAAGTCCAATAGGAATTAATATGTAAGCTCAATGTAAGCTAATGGTAAAGCCCAAAGAATTGTTAATGCAAGCCCAAGTATAAGTTAAGCTAAAAGCCCAAAGTATGAACTTATGGGTTATTGGATGATTTAAACCCATGGGTGATCCAAAGTAATGAGCAAGTAATTAATGTGATAAGCAAGTAAAGTGCTTATGTGTGGTGAACAAGTAAAAGTTGTGATCAACAAGCAAATGATAAGCTAGGTGATTAACAACTAAACTTAAAGGCTAAGTTATGTGATTAACAAGTATACTTAATGGTTAAGTATATGTGATACCCAAGTATTGGATAGATGTTGTGATGGCCAAGCAAAGAGTGTGGTGGCCAAGTTAACTTAATACTTGAGCTAGGAATAGTAAGGAGGTGATTAAGGAGGTGGGATTGGCTTTGGACTAAAATGCCCTCACTTTGGGTTGCCTATAAATAGAGAGCTCTCAATTCATTTGATGGCTTGATTAAAATTTCTCCCAACTCCTCTCAAGTTAAGTAACTTATTGGTTAGAGAGAATAAGCACTTATAAGTCAAACTTCCATTATGAGATTTTCAAGAAGTGAGAAGGAGAGCTATGTGTGGCGCCGCAGCGCCAGTCCTAAGGTTTCGACAGACAAGAATATTTACAAGTATAGAATGAAAGATAACTCATTAGTAATAAACTAAAGTGTAACATAACATTGTCAAGTCATTGTTAAACATTTAATGTATGTTGATTAAAGGTTAAGAATCAATTGAAGATGAACGTAATAAGAACAACGTAATGTGCTAAGCCGACTGTATAAATTTGTTAACCAAGTTGATTATGAATCCAATGGTTTGCAATACCAGTATGGATTATGTAATTACTTAATGACCATGATAAGACCTTTCCTAAATCACTGTTATAGTGATGACTTTAGGAATTTAATGTTGTTTAATGAGTAGTTAAACGACGAACGTAAAGTATAAGGAACGTGAACTGTATTCAATAATGATAATGACTATAACGTTGAGAGTTATAACTAAATATTAGTAAATATTACGTAAACGTAAACGAAATGCAATAAAGTGTACTTAACAAATGACGATCGAGTTTCGAATAACGTAGGAATGTTAGTAAGTCGTGAGGAAGGATGATTAACTCGAAATGAGTTCTATTAATGCAGTAAATCCACGTAAGACATAGAAGAGAAAGAAGTTGGTAAGAATAATGTAAAATATAATGGCAAGCCGGAACCAATAGTAACAAATCTAATATACGATTAGATTGAGATGAATGGTAAGATTCATTAGGAACCATGTATGTTCATTCATGACCTAATGTGGTATGTTATGTGGTTATGTGTTGTAGAGACCGTAAAGACTGAAAGGAAAAGTTATTATATTGAAAGCAGTATTACGAAGGCAAGTTTTTCTTAAACGCTCGCCTAACCTTCGTGTTAGCCAAGTTTTACGTGATTCATGTTATGAGATGTATGAAGTGTTTTACTAAAGGGTCGATGCCAGTTTTATCTCGGCTAGACTAATATTGAAGAGTTGATTGATTTATTTACAAGTCTTTCAATATTAAATTGCTAACGCTATCCTACGCCAATTATTTGGTACGGATTCAAGGTAAGCCTGAGTATGAATAAACAAATGTATTTTTCATCGATTATTTGATGGGCATGCGAGGTTGCCAAAACTTAAACGTATATACGTTTAACAGGATGTAGTGTTGATCAACATAGAGTACTATGTACTGATCACCCAGAAGTGCTCGTAAGATATATCGGACTTACGGACTTAGTGTCGGGTTGTCCTTTTCAAAGAAAATATAAACTGCTCATGGTCTTGAGCTAGAATTGATGTTTTACTGAATATTATTATTATAAAACGTTTTAAAGGAAAAGAAGTGCTATTTTGAATTATTGATAGTACTTCGTAACTATTATCCAGTTACTGAAGATATACAATTCCTATGTTTCAAGCATGTTGTTTAAAAGAAATTGTTGTACTTGCTGAGCATCTTATGCTCACTCTTGCTTGAACCATATGAATGCAGCTAGGACCAAACAAACTGAGGGATCTGACAAGGATAGAGGCAAGACGAAGCTGAATGATTAGTTTACCTTATAATAAACTAGTAAGTTGTATATATTATAGTATGATGAACGAAGAATGTAATGGTTTTAGAACATGGGAACGTGATGTAATATTATTAACGTAATAAGAATGTCGTTGATACACACATTTTGATGTCGTTTCAATAGAATGAATGTACAGTTATGAGTACCGTGTAGCACCATCTGTCGGGTTGGAAGATACCCGGATTTGGGGGCGTCACAATAATGGACATTAAGACATCCACCTCCTTAAGTCACCTCCTTACTATTCATTACTTGTTAAGCACAACACTTATCCTTTACTTGGTCATTACTTAAAGTTCTTGGCTATCACACAAAGATCTTGCCCACCAAGATAACCCATATCAACATTGGTTGCTCCATGGATCAAGATTAACCCATTGGATCATTACATTGGGCTTAAGTTAACTAACTTAGCTTATTCATATAGGGCTTACATTAATTTACTTTGGTCTTTTAATTAAACCAACACTTAACTTAATCATTAATACATCTTAGGCTTGTCCCTTAATGCATATTGGGCTTGCACTTCATACAAGATCCACCATTCCATTCCTTTTGTCTTTTAATCCTTAACGTTCTTAATTTAAGTCCGCATGCAAAATATTTTGTTTTCCATACTTAGATTATTATTACATAATCCATCTCACCTCGATATTATAACGTTACGTATTTCTCAGAAGTTCAAAAATAATTCATGAGTGGAAATCGATGAATAGTGTTTTTTAGAAAATTTCTCGAAAAACTTTTATTTTCGTCTTGGAAATTCAAACACTTTAATTCCTTCACGTAGTTAAAATACTATGATTTTCCAACATTTCTAGGTTGTAGAACAACATTCATCTGTCTAACACATAATAATAACAATTAATATTATTTTATTCATTATTTTATTAAATAAAATTATTTTACAAAGGATCTGAATTTCTCGGTCGTTACAGTTACTATTTATGGGTTACTATTCACCCAGTTACTATTCACTCAAATATTTTTCACTCGGGTATTCGGGGCACTTTTCATGCATAAGTACTATTCATGAGTTACTATTCGCCCAGTTACTATTCACTCAAATATTATTCACTCGGGTATTTGGGACACTTTTTATGCCGGGGTATTATTCACGAGGTACTATTCCCGAAGTACTATTCATAGGGTACTATTCACAGGGTACTATTCACCAGAAAAATATATTTCTTTTCTGTTCAAGTCATTTTTGATACAATATAATTCTTGAATTTTACTTCACAAAGCAGTATCGTGTTGGCAATTTGAATGTTATTGAATTCTGGAAAAATTAAATTATAAATCTTTAAAAATTTATCCTTTTGTTTCTTTTAATTGAATTCTTATATCATTGTCATCATCCTCATACTTATATTGTGATGAAAGTCATCTTTGGCTTACGTGCATAGATGGACTGTTGATTTATATGATTATGACCAGGGATCATTCGATATAATCATGACCCGTAATGTTACAAATGATGTGGTAAAAGTCCTCATTGGCCCGTAGTGCATTGATGGACAGTTGTTGGTATGATTATGAGCATGGATTTTCGGTATAATCATGACCATTGATGATTACATGAATATCCTTGACCCGTAGTGCAGGGATGATTTGATGACGTGGTTTATTTATTAAGTTGAGTCTCAGCGATAAAGTTGATGAAAATCTTTTTAAATCATAGAAGATAGTAGATATCATGCTCTACTTGACTCTTCTAATGGAATGCTTGTTCCGCTGCAGTTAAACTTGTTGTCTATTATATTTTATCAGTTGTTATACTGTTGAAGGCTAAGGATAATTTATTCTGCATTATCTTAGTCGTAATATTTCTTACTGGGCTAGTTGAGCTCACCCTTTTCTTTCATTTTTCTCTTCAGGAAATGAGAATATAGCTGGGACGAGTCGGGGAATGGAGTGATGGTCCAGGATAAGTGACTTTAGTAGTCCTCATTATTCTATGAAATAGTGTGATAATAATTGTAATGAGGACTCCATTGAGTGTTGATATTGTCTAGAAGACAATATTCGTGTTAAAAATCTCAGCTTTTGTTTTTTCGTATTTTACACGACAGTTGTATAATTAAGTTTGTATTTGATTTTTGTACTATGTATTTGGCGACCCAAGATGGGTGATGTATACCTATTTTGGGTGCGTCACAACGTAGCAGTCACAAGATGGATATTTTTACCCCTCTTAAAGATTTCAAATCGATAAACTTAAATAATAAAAGTTGTAGGTCTACTCGTTATCTTTCCGAATCATCCTGAATCGTCTTAATCGGAGTTCGTATAAAGACGTTATGCCTAATTTACTACAGCAAGTCAAAAGCAGTCCCTACCGGTCCATCAGTGTTCAAGCGCAATTGCACCCCAAATGGTTTTCTTGGCAGGCAAGTGTTGTGTCTGAATAACCTTGGGGGTAGCGCAGCTATGCCCCATGATTCAGAAGGTGCCTGCAGACTTTGATCATCGCGATTTTGCAGGCCATTTCACCTTCCGATCATCATAACGCGAGTTATACTTATCCAAATTAGCCCGTTTTTGATTCTATGGATTCGTAACTCATAAAACTACAACATACAAAAGAATCAAAATTAACATAAACATTAACTAACCCAAATATTAATCCAAAACTCATGTTCATACTAAATTTTCATGTTTTGACAAATTTAGCGAATTCATTCACTATGAATTTGTTTCAAAATGAATTTAGTCTGTTTAACTTCCATTGTTTTCACATTTAACTGTATTAACAGTGTCTAGCAACAATTCATGGATTACAACAATCCTTAGCTATCAATTTTATGACTTAAAAGAAATTATATCATTATACTTTTCTAGTAATTGAAGAACTTTGAATTAAAGAACATATATAACAGAAATGTTACCTTCTTAATGCTTGAAATTGTTAACTATAACTCTCTAATCCTCCAATTGCTCCTCAATTCAACTTACTCTCTCTATCAAATGCTCAGACGTTCAACAAACGGGAAATGAAAAGTTCGAGCTCTATTTATAGACAATTTAGTATCCAAACAATAGCTTTGCTCAATTTTTTGAACCAGTAGGAAGAAGAAAAAGATGATGGACAATGAATAGTTGGTAAACTACTCCCTCCTCCTCCATCCTTCCCTTCATTATTAGCTCTAGGTAACCATTATCAATTCTCAACAACCATGAAATAGCATAGGCCAATGGCCTATCACAGATAAAAAGTTTTAGGACAGAGAAAATGGGACAAGCTACATTACTCTCTAATTTATCAATAAAATGGATCTCATTCTACTAAGGTTAATTCCTTTTGGGCTTATTAAACCAATTATAATGACTGAACATTACTACATTAACTAAGTTATGGGCACATATATACACATATATATGTACACACCCACATATAAGAAGTATACTTATATTTTAAATATACTCCCATAAAATCTTATATCACCTGTACATTTGGGCTAGTCCAAATAATATTTTAATTGGGCTAAATATAATTCAGTTGGGTACTCTCAACCCACCATCTCCTATCACACATAAATATCACAATGATTAATTAATATCAACCATTTATCCTCTTTCCATTAATTTTCTTTTAATAATTTCTGTTAAACCTTTAGTCTGGTTTAACTTTAATACTCATGCCACACAAGGCTCATTTTTCCCCACTTACTAGAGTTATATAACTCAAGCTCATTGTCTCAACAATAAAATATCAAGGGTCTAGGCCACGTTTGGCTTTTCCCCAATTATTTTAATATTTATTTAATATAAAGTTTGTGTGACACACTTTACCTTAATGCTAAATTATTTAGCTTACTCAAATAATTATACACCTATAATATGTATAACCTTTACACTTAAAATAATTAATATCTACTCTATTAATTATTTAAATTATACACTATATTATAATTATTCGAATATCCCAAGACAACTTATTCTATCTTTACATTTATCCATATCTTAAATATTAATCTAATATATAAATATATAACCAATATTCAATTACATTGGTTCTCTTCTCTTTATTAATCACTTATCTTTCAAACATTAATCCTTTTATATATTACAATATTATGTAATATATTAAAAATATTAACATATTTCTTTCATTCTCTTATGCTAAACAAATATATTAATTCACCATATTATGCAAGTGAACTAACCCTTTTCATTCAATTTACTATCACGCTTGTAATAACTCGATATTTTCTATATAATTAAATAAGAAATTTTGCGTATAATTTTTTTTTATAAAGTTGGGAATATATGTGCAAGGTAAAGAGTATGTATATATATATGATAAATAAAATTTATTTAATACATGAATAATTTTAAATAATTTTTTTTAATTGTTGATCATTATAAATTAAATTTTTATAATTAATTTTGTAGTAACAATATTTTTATTATTTATTTTCCATGAAAATATGATTATGTATTATTTAAATAATATATAAAATGATTATTAGAATTATTATAATAATTATTTTGTGAATTTTAGTTCGATTATTTAAGATAATTATTTTAACTTAATTAATAATGTTATATATACAAGATAAATTAGATATGGAATCCAAACCCTAATTCTAGTTTTTAAACAAGGAATGAGAATAATAATATACTAATAATTATATTTCAGTGCTATAAATATGTATTGTATGTATAAACTGATAATGGTTAGTCAATTATGGTATAGCGTGTAAAAATCCTAGTATTACTGTGAGAAACCCTAATTTGCAACTCAAATTGGAGTTTAAGATTGGTCAGAAATTGTGTTAATGTGATTAATGACATGTATTGTATATTTTAATCTAAATTAGGGAAAACCCTAATTTTTTAAAAAATCCTAATCAGTAATTAGAAACCCTAATTACTAATCTAGAATCCTAATTGTCAAATTAGTAACCCTAACTTGCTATGTATGAACCCTAATCGCTAATTTAGCAATCTTAATGCTAATTAGTGAACCTTAAACCTAATTTTAATGTTTTATATTATAAGAAAACCTAAACTAATTTAGAAACCCTAATTCATAATTTAGGAAACTAAAATTATAAATTTTTAGACTTAATTGAAAATTTCTAGAAAAACAAATTGTAGAACCTTAGGGTTAAACCCTAAGGGTCAAACCCTAAGGTTAGACAATTGACAAGTTAGCCATTAAAACTACAAGCCTAATGACCAAACTACCCTTGTGCATATTTTATTAAGCTAATTTGTATATCTTGCCAAAATTAGAGTTGCTAACCAACTCAAGACTTTCTAGTTGACTTAAACTCCAGCCATCAGCCTATTTTGATCAACTACGTGCATTGCACCACATTATTTATAGATCTAGAGAGAAAAGTCACTTAATAAGCCATTTGTTCAACTTACTCTCAACCAAACCTCTCTCTCTCTCTCTCTCTCAAAACCCACGAAAATTAGTAGTATTTCAGTCCCCAAATCAAGCCCCACTAACACTCATAACTGATTAGAAGCCTAGAATCAAGATTGTGCAAAGTAAAGGTATAAACCCTAAACTAAATCTGAACTTTGATTCTATGTTAGATCTTGTGTTTTAATGTTTAATCATGTTGTTTGTAGTCTATATAAGTGATCTGGGTTGATAGATGTTAGATCCATAACATCTATAGGCTCGGATTTGAAGATTTCAAAAATCTGGAAAAAGTTGAAAAAGTTGTCTGACAATGAATGTCAGACCTCATAGATCTTTCTCTGTTTGTGCTTTGTGTTATTTTGAGCTTTAGATTTGTAGTTTGATATGAGGTCTGTGATCTGGAGGTGGAATCATAGCCATTCCATGTCCAGATTGTAAGTTATTAATGGTCAAACTGCATTGACCAGGCATGATCAAGGACTTTCTGGGTTACCCAGAAACTCATTATCCGAGTCTGACAACGTTTTCAATCGCTTTGATCTGTCAGGTATGATATTTTTGTTGATGTTGTTGTAACCAGATTGTAGTGTGTTGTATGGACTCTAAATCCATGTCCTTAGATCCCTTAAACAATCAACAGGATTAATGTAGTGGATGGTCAAACTAGGCCATCCGGTCACGAATTTGTTTTCTGGAAATTCCAGAAATCGTTAGAACAAGCCTTCTAACATGGTTTGACCGAGTCATAACTTGTGATTCTGTTATAGTTGGACTGAGATCATGGTATGTAGTTGTTCCTTTACATGTGCACTACATGTTTTAACCATGAGATTGACCAGTGGATGACCAGAACCTAGATTAAATTGGGCTAGAAAGTACCTAGTCGAAACTGTCTGGGTTTCGGGTAACCCAGAAAACCCAGATGATGTCTGACAACAATTTTGGGGGCTCTGATCTTCTTATTATGATGTTGTATGACCAAAATAATGAGTGGATGTTGTAGTATTACATATATGCTACAATATCAAAGTTTTATATTGTCCAGAATAGATTTGAACTGAGAATTATTGGTGGTCAAACATGACCCCTTGAACACTGGCTTGTCAGTGTTCTTCGGCCTCAAGAACACCAACCACAACAGAAACCGTCGCTAAAGCCTTTAGCGATGGATTTAATTATTTTAGTTTTCTAAATTTCTAAAAATTCATTAAAAATAAAAATAAATTTCTAAAAATTACAAAATTAATTTTAAAATTTATTTTAAGTTATAAAAATTAACTTTTAATAATTTGACATATTTTTCATAAATATTAGTATTTATTTGAATATTATTGTTATTTAGTTTATTTAATAAATATATTAAATAAATTTATTAAAAACGATTTTATTATATTAAAAATTATGTTAAATGATAATAAGGTATTTAATAATATTTTAAGTTATAAAACATAACTTTGAATATTTTAAGATAAATTTCATTAATTATTTAATATTAATGATATTAGATTTATTTAATAATTATATTAAATAAATAGTTTAAAAATGATTTTAATATTATAAAAATCATTTTAAATAAAAATAAGGTGTTTAAAAATATTTAAAGTTATAAAATATAACTTTTAATATTTAAAGGTAAATTTTATTAATAATTTAATATTAATGATATTAGGTTTATTTAATAATTATATTAAGTAAATAGTTTAAAATGATTTTATTAATTTAAAAATCATTTAAAAGGATATAAATGAATTAAAAATATTTTAAGTTATAATAAATGACTTTTAATATTTTGATAAATAATGCATTAATATTTAAATATTAATGGCAATTATTTAAAATAATTTTAATTATCTTTAAAATCATTTAAGGGTAATATTAAAACTTTAAAATTATTTTAAGTTATTATATATAAATTTAATATTTTAAAAATGGTTTTGTTAATATTTTAATATTATTTAAATATTAATGATGATAGAATTATTTAATATTTAAATTATTTAATAATGATTCCAAAGTGTTTGAAAAATTATGATAAATTATAATAATTATTTAAAAATTATTATAAGTCTATCAAAAATAATATTACTGATATTTAAATAGTCTAAATGAATATTGAACTCCATAATAGAGTTTTAGACTCGTTAATTACCCGATAAAGCTGTCGGTACACCGAAATGTTTCAAAAATTGATCTGGACTTAGATAACTTGACTAGATACGTGTTTGTTTGTGATCCAATGACTGTTAAACATGTGACAATGTGATTAGGTTATGTGCTGACTGCAAATAGCAGTACTATGTGTTATGATATATTATTCTAATCAAACAAATGATCTTATTAATGATAGGGCTTGATATAAAAGATAAACTAAGTTGTGTAAGCAGTAGACTAGACAAGTATCCTATCTTTGCATTTACTTTATGCAATGGACATGCGTAAGCGAATATCTGAACTATTCTTTTTCATTGTTCAAATATTTTAACGTTTGTATATGATTATGCAATGATTCTGTATAAGTAAGTTATTAGATTATAATCTGTTGTACAAGTTTTTTAATTCTGTTATTATAGATCAAGATATATATTCTTTTTGTTAATTTCTAAGCTTGGTTATACAACTGACCTCACTTGGATATTTATTGTATTTAATCACATTTGATACATACCTATTGATTTTTGGTATGTATACATTAATTAAAAGTCGTCTAAGCTATTTGACCCAGCTAGACACAAATTTAGAAATAATGTTGAACATGATAGCACTTTATTGTATCCAATCAAATTATTTTGGTTCGAATTCCCGACTAAGTATGAACATCTCGAACATGGGAAAACTTTTGTGCGCCAAAGGCGGATAAGATGAACGAAAATATCGTTCTTGTATGTAGTATTGATTAATACAGGGCACATTTGGATGATCACCATCGTGCTTGTAAGTTATGACGGTTTGCGGATGAAGTTCTGCTAAACCTTAGCGAAAATTAAAAACAATTTGATATAGAATTGATATGTTGTTATTATTGGTTCAGCTTACTTCACATCTGTTGATTTGTTGTAGAAGTGTCATTCAAAGAAAATATTTAATCCTTTCATCTAATATTTATTGTTGTTATTACTTGTTGGGCAATCAAATGCTCATTCTTGCTTTAAATTTAAATGTTTTCAGCTAAGCGTGATCAACCTGAAGACAATGATATTTATTATCTATCATGTAATAGTTAGACATTATTAAGCGAGAACAAGGGAAAAGGAAAGCAAACAGAATAAGTTAATGGTATATTTTGTAATAGTTAGACATTATTAAGACAATGATATTTATTATCTATCATGTAATGTAATGTAGTAAAGGTTGAGAAACTGGGATTAGACAACTCTGATGTATGTAAATTAAGTTTAAGTTTTATATTATTATTATTATTCCGCTAAAAGAAATGGTATCGTGAAACACCGAGTTTGGGTTTCAAGTACCTGAATTTGGGGGCGTCACAACGCCAGTGCCACACAAGGCTTATACTTATAATATTCCATAATATCACTTAATTAATCAATATTTATTCCGGGTTAATTAATTAACGCGTATTCAAATCATGTTTTGCTAACTTAATCCATTCATAGACAACTTAATCACCATTTATGACCTTTATATGAGTCCCTAGTATACATATCTTGAAATCAAACTTTCACAACTTACTCAGAGTTTTCTACAGACTGGCGCAGCTGAGCTGGTCATAGGCTTGGAAATGGCACAGCTGCGCCATACCAAGTTCAGACACAACAAGTTTCTGTTTTAGTAGAATTAGAATATAAATTCCTAAATACCTTCCATATCCTTCTTAAGTGTTAACTCGTCTAACATCAATCTCCTCTTTGATTTCACATCATCGGTTACTACTTTCCTTAACAATTTAAGGATCACACATTAAGTTTTAAAACTCTATTTTTCCTTAATAGTTTAACCAACTATAAAATCTCCTTTACGGGTTTCTTACCACAAAACTTAAAATATATAGCATCAACTATATTCACATATTCCACACGTGTATTAACTCACTATTTACTTAAGTGATTCTTTAACCCCTTACTATATCATCATAGTTAATTAAGCCTTTAATATTCAAATTATATTATTCCACAATATAATTTCCAATTTAATATAAATTAAACAATATTTATACTTGTTAGTTAATTCTCATAATTAACTAATTTATGCTTTACTATCTCAATCTATTCATGGATAGCTTAAGCACTAATTAAAACTCATATTACATCATACTAGTTTCAAGAAAATGGTGATTATTCATCAAAGATATTTAATGTCACCAACTTACTATGATAAAATAATTCTATAAATTATTTAATGTCAATAGATAAATCTTATCCATCATCTTACGAATTCATCTCTGTAATTTATAAAAAATATATAATATTGATATATATTTACTAAACACAACATCACTTATTACATAGCTCATATAACGACCCCAAAATTCATACAACTCAATTCTCGACTTCAGTCGTTAATAATACAATCAACCTCTAATTTTACTAACGATAATATAACCATTGAAATTTGCAGAATAATTAAATTTTTTTATTAGAAACTATTCTCATTCGCAGAACTTTCAACCTTTACATCTAAATATCTCAGACTCATTTTTAACACTACAATAGTTTACATTGCAAAATAATATTACAATTCAACATTAATACATTATTCGGAACCTTAAACATGGTTCAAATAATAATAACACAACCAAAGTGTATAAATCTTCAAGTATCACATCTGATTCATGTTTTTCAAGTAACACATAACTTTACCTTGAATCTTGAACCTGCAAAAATGGTTATTTGCAAGGTTGAGCTCGATGACCCAAAGCAAAATCTAACAGTTTTCATGCATCACATAGCACATAATAATATGCTCAATATATAACATACATGCTACAGTTCATATAACAAGTATAAAGATTGAGTCCTTACTCAATCAGCATGCTTTAATCAATCAACATAGTCACAAGTTGACTTTAACATTTCATACTTTTAACATATATACAACACCTCATGCTCTTTGCAATAAATATTTAAAACAGTTAATCATCAAGTTCACATAGCAAATAGGAACTGAAAGACTTGTCTTGATCGTTGTTTACCAATAAACGTTTAACAGCTTACAGTTATCTGCACTTCACGTGCCCTACACAATTATATAATCATACACATCAATTATTAGTCACATAACAACACATAGTAATTGTAATGTAAACTCTACTCCACATCTCATAATCTTTCTTATTAGTTAGCACACAATGTTCAATTAGATTGTGTTAACTTTTTGACTTATATAATATTCAAAATTTATTTAAGTGTTTAAATCTTGCTAGGTATCATTATTGGTTTTATATTAAACTCATTTCATATTTTATAATATCTATTTCATTTGACTTAAAACACTTTTTACGTTCATTAACACGCATCACGGCGTTTCGACGTTTATTAAATCACATGCTTGGATTTGCCTCTATTGTGCATGCTTACTATGCTTCTACAACTTATCTAATAAATTATTATATTAATGTTAAGCATCATTATATTTACTAAGATTTATGTTTAATAATTTAGAACAACATCTTTTATCGTCAAGAGCACTACACTAGCATACGTGCATGTTCGACGCCCTCCAATTACCTCTGATTACGTAACAGTTACAAAGATGGTTGTTTTAACCCTTCCTCACAACCTCAAATTGACAAACTTAAAGAACAAAAGTTGTAGTTCTATTCGTTCTCGTTCCGGATCATCTTGAATCATCTCAATCGGAGTTCGTATGATAAAGTTATGGCTGTTTTAGTAAAACATGTCCTGTCAAATTTTTTTTCCCAAATTGGATAGGCACACTACCCCCCCCCCCGGGCTGGGGTGGAGGTTTTTACACTAGGGGGCCCACCGGGGCGGGGGTCCCTTCTGCTAACTCATGAATTTTGATCTCGAACACTACAGAAAGCCAAATTAGGCCTACAAACTCGTTTCTAACAATCATACCAACCTACCCAAGGCGTAATATGTTTACAGAAATATAAACTAATGTTTCTAACATGTTTCTAACCACATAAACAACATAAACATCAAAGATTATAACCTTTAATTTCACTATTTCTATTATTTCTTCTTGTTTTGACATTCATAGCGAAATTCTTCACTATGAATTCGTTTTACATCCGTTTTGTCTCGTTCAACTTGGGTTGTTTTCGTTTTTCATCATACTAACAACATATATAATCAATTTCAGATTATATCCTGAATTCATCATCAATTTTTGACTCCAAAACAAGCCCTAATGTACAAATATCTATAAAACTCAATTTCTTCTTGTTTAATCATACTTTCATGAAATTGATCACCCTAAAAACAACTTTTGATGTTATAAAATGGGTTATACCAACCCATAAACATATTTATTCAACAATTTATCAAATCATACAACCAAATAACTTCTATAGAAAACTCAAGAATAGAGGTTTGAGGTTTTAGAATTGATTCTTACTTTGATTCTTCTTTTAACTTGATAGTGGATAAACATGGACTAATCCTTCTTTTCTTCCTTAATTCTCCAAGCTTCTTCTCAAAGTTCTCTCTGGAATTCTCCCAATTCTTTCTCAACTTTTCTTCTTCTCTTTTTTTGTGTTTTTTTTCTCTATTCTAATATCTTAACACGTATATAATAATTTAGGTATTCATTATATAATATAATTATATCTATTAAATGACATTATTTTTTTTTTTTTTTTTTTTTGAAACTCAAAAGTCATAAACTTGTTTGGCTTGCTAACTAAAAATTAACCCATTAAATCTTACACCTTGTTTGGTAAAACAGATTTAAATTAAAGATTTAACATTCATTAAGCCTTGTTTGGCAAAAACCTGAATTAACCTCCCTTAACTTTTTTAATAACTCCTTTATAATATAGTTTATGGTCACACTTTAATTAAATAAATTCCCATATTCAAATTAAATTAAATCTAATAACAATTTATTAAATCCATTTACCACATAAACCAATACAATAAAATTATAATTTTCATTATAATTATAATTTTATTTAATAAATTAACACATTACTTTAATTACAAAATCAAATTAAATAACATTATAACAAACCATATAATCCTTAATAACTCTCCAATTTAGTTATTGAGTTAAATTAGAGTATTATCTCATAAATTTAATTCATCACTCATTTATCTTAATTAAGTTAATTTTATAACTCATGAATTACTTACTTACTAATAAATAATCCAACAATTATCTACTAAACAACAAACACATCAATTAAAAATATTTATTTAATTCAATAAATATTTGCAATTATAAATAAAATTCTAGATTGTTACATTCTTCTCACCTTATAAGGATTCCGTCCTCGGAATCACCGAAACCCTACCTTTCTCAGGGTTTTTTTTAATCAAATCTCTTCGTTGAATAACTTCAACACATTACCTTAATATATGTTTTATATTTTCTACTCTCACCATTCTTCATAATAAATTCTTATAAGTTTTATTTCATAACCTTTACATCGACTCAATTATATTTGAGTATTACATATTCTTTGACCCGTTCATTTCCTTTTCTAAGGATCATTATCATAACCACTCGGGATATTTCATTCACCCATTCTTCTAAGAATTTCGTTCTTGAAATTTAATTTATTAATCTTTATTCATCCAATCTATCAAAATAGATTTTACGTTAATATCTATTTATTCATTAGGTTCTGCAACCAGATTCTTTCTCTAATGATCTTTCTATAATTATTAAACTTTTCTATTAAAAGTTTTACATTATTCTTTGATAACTCATCTCATTCTCACTTTAAAATTTCTTTTCTCACTTATTTAATATATTCATCATTCAATGTCGCCTTCTACGACTTACTTCTTTCTAAGAAATATCATCCTTATCACATTCACCTTTTAGAATAACAAGAACCTTCGACAATTGCTTAATAATTGGGAAGCGATATGAATAACAGGAATTTAAAAGATTTCAAATCATGCTGAGGGTCATAAGACCTTGAACTAACGCGTCCATGGTTATAAGTACTCTTTCAACTTAAACCTTAACAATCATTAGACTATAGGGACTCCGTATTTGGGGTGTTAAGCCCTTAAAGACGATGTATTATGCACAAACATTTAAACGCTATGCGTATGTCCATAGTTATAAGTAATATTTCAACTTAAACTTTAATAGTCATAAGATTATAGGGACTCCTCGTACTTAGGGTGATCAGCCCTTCATACATTGTATTGTGCACAAACATCTAAATGCCTCCGCGAAATCCCCTATAAAAGGGTTGTTCATCTCAGCTTTTCAACATCTGAATCTGCACCAAAACAATTTGGTTTGGCATAGTTTGACAAAGAATGCTTTAATTCCATGAACATCTTTCAATATTCGTCTAGCTGAATCAAATAGCATAGACTTCTACAACAATTCGGACATCAATCAAAATATACATATACATATACATATATATATATATATATTCTCATATTTTAAAGAAATCTCAAAAATCCTTTTTATGACGTCATGATACCGCACTATATTTACAGTCCGTTTGAGGATTCCATCATTTGGTGATTTTATCATACTACATCATACCATAGTGGGCTGACGATCCTTAGATCACATCCAACACTAAGTAATATTGCATTGACGACTCCATCATTTTTATCATCTCTACACTAGGTTCCATGATGCATTGATGATATAAAAAATACATTTTGATATATTTCAAATCATTTTTTTGTCTAAGCGAAATAATTAGCATAGACATACTAATAATAACTATATTTTTTTTTTAAAACTCATTGGTTTCATCATTTGATCCAATGTTTTTCAAGAAAATAGAAGTACAAACATCAGCACGAAGTCAATAAATTTTGAAAGTCTAGCATAGCTAGTAGATTTAGAATATTTAGGTATCCATCAACTTCAATCTTTACTTCATTACTTAACCATTCTATCAATCTTTAACTTCATCAATGCTCTCTATACTATTAACTGTTTTTTACCTAAAATAGTTCATCAAAAGTACCGCACATTGGAAATCCAGGAACTTGGCACAATAATATGAGTTTAAGAATTTGTCCTAGTTAGACCATAGGCGTCCATTCACTGAGGGGTTCAAAACATACCATATTATTATGAGTCACGAACTTACCATATGCATTAGTTTTAAGAATCACACCTAATCCTAATAATATCTGACTAATCTTAATAGTTTCTAACTATCAAATATACACATGAGAAAAGAATCACCTTTTCGACACATACACATTGATAGCGCAACACCAACATTCCAATGATTATCAATGTGATAAACTGAGTGCAAGCACAAAACCCTCGCCCATACAAAGGTTTGTACAACTCAGCCATCACATGAGTCTTCAATTGAAATCCCACCTAACTCTATCTTACTTATAACTTGCTTTTTGCTCGATACGAATTCCTCGTATCACATCATCTATAACTCCTCGTGAGTTATCTCATACTATTTCATAGTACATCATCTTCATAGCATCAAGCTATAATTATTCAAACATTACAAACCATCATTCTCTTATAACTTAAACAGATCACGTCGTGATCTTATTCTATATTCATCTCCCATAAAATTCTTTTCTTAACTCGTGATCGTTTTGTTTTACGATTCTCTTTCTTTCCCTTTTTCATCATTTACGATATTATTCGTTATATTGGCTATTGCCATTACTTATCTTCAAGATTCTTCTTTCAATTCTCTTGTTTATATAACAATTCTTCTTTTAAGAATTTCTAACTTCATTTACATTTCTCAACATTTCATTTAAGTTCCATATTTTCATCATACATATGCATTTTCTATACTTGGTACACATCGAGTCTCTAACAGTTTCAATATGGTACGTTGAGTGGTTTCCCACAAACAACCAACAAACTAGGTTCGAGTTGCTAGTTTCAGTATATACCTCCGCTTTATGAAGGAATCGTTTAGCCCGGATACCATACATCAACTATTAAAGAGTACAATTATATACCATACTTAAATATAACTTTTGATTCTTAACTTCTTTATCACTCTCTTCTTATAGACATTGTCTATGTATTATCACCTTACATTCTTATCATTGGAGTTGGGTAACCCCATTGCATATTCCTTATAACTCATGAGATTCTTCTTTGAATCCTCTCACATGTTTTAATCCTTCTTTATAAATTTATTAAATTAGTTCTTATTATTCAAACTTTATTTGAGCTTATTCTTTCATTATCTTCACTCTCTCTTCTCTAAAGTTATAGCCTATGGTACTCTACCTAATGTTTATAACCTACAACTTTGATACCAACTAATAATGACCCCAAAATTCATACAACTCAATTCTCGACTTGATTCGTTAATAATACAATCAACCTCTAATTTTACATCATTAAACGATAATATAACCATTAAAATTTGCGGAATAATTAAAATTTTCTATTAGAAAAATTTTCTATTACAAACTATTCTCGTTCCCATAACTTTCAACCTTTACATCTAAATATCTAGTAATCATTTTAACACTACAATAGTTTACATTTCAAAATAATATTACAATTCAACATTAATACATTATTCAGAACCTTAAACATGGTTCAAATAATAATAACACAACCAAAGTGTATAAATCTTCAAGTATCACATTTGATTCATGTCTTTCAAGTAACACATAACTTTACCTTGAATCTTGAACCTGCAAAAGTGGTTATTTGCAAGGTTGAGCTCGATGGCCAAAGAAAATCTAACAGTTTTCATGCATCAAATAGCACATAATAACATGCTCAACATATAACATACATGCTACAGTTCATATAACAAGTATAAAGATTGAGTCCTTACTCAATCAGCATGCTTTAATCAATTAAAGAAAAGGGTGAGCTCAACTAGCCCAATAAAGAATATTATGACTAAGATAATGCAGAATAAATTATCCTTAGCCTTAAACAGCGTAAAACTGATAGAATACAATAGACAACAAGTTTAACTGCAGCGAAACAAGCAATCCATTAGAAGAGTCAAGTAGAGCATGATGTTTACTATCTTCTATGATTTAAAAGTTCAACATCAATATTTTATCTCTGTAACATATCTCAATAATTAATCCAAATCACCGAATTATCCATGCACTACGAGCTAAGGGTATTCGTTAGTATCACATCCACGAATTATCCATGCACTACGAGCCAAGGATATTCATTATTATCACCAGTGGTCATGATCATGCCAAACAACTATCCATCACTGCACTACAGGCCAATGAGGATTTTTTCCACATTATTTATAACATTACAAGTCATGCTTATACCGATACATAATTCATGGTCATAATCATACAAATCAATAGTCCATCTATGCACTACGGGTCAAAGATGACTTTCATCACAATTTAAGCATGGGGATGATGACAATGATATAAGAATTCAATTAAGTGAGAGCAAGGATAAATTTTAAAGATTTATAATTCAATTTATCCAGAGTTCAAGAATGTCCAAATTGTCAACATGATAACTACTTTGTGGAGTAAAATTCAAGAATAATATTCATATATCAAAAATAAGTTGGACATAAAATAAATCAATTTTTATCGTGAATAGTATCCCGGGTGAATAGTACTCGAGTGAATAGTACCGTATGAATAATACCGTATGAATGAATAATGTTGTATGTATAAATAGTGCCCATGATGAATAGTACTCCGGCATGAAAAAGTTAAAATTTAACCAGAATGTTTAGAAAAATATTTCAGTGGAATGATACCAGATGAAGCGCAAATTTCAAGGATATTCTACTAATTTCAAGGAGTATAAAAGAAATAGTTATCAAAATAAGTGTAGAATTAGGAATATGAAACGAAATAATATTACTTACATACTATAGAGTATTGAAGAAAATATTATTTCTTATGAATATAGAACAAAAATAATATCCTTTACCTTAAAAGGAGAGTACTTCTGAGTGGTACAACGGGGATATTCTTAAAGAAAACTTGTATTGTTTTTTATACTCAAAGCTTCCTTAAACTCAAAAGAAATACGCTCAATATTATAGAAGAATAATTCTCTGATTTTGGTGTGATTTTTATTTCTAAACTAAGCATCCTATTTATAGGAGAATGGCAGGGTACTATTCAAGAAAATAATCACGGATGCACAGTAAATATTTTGGACAAAGTTCATGGGTTTTATCAATATTTATTTTGAAAGTTTTGGCTTAATAGGAAACAACGATCAACACATCAATTAAGACATTGTCCAATGAGGGAGCACCCTCACTCATAAGTTAGTGAACAGGGATTGTATCATTTGAAATTTTTTGACCAATAAGATCCATTCTTTGCAAATAATCTGATTATCTGCCCAATCAAAATAAAAGTAGATTACCTCATTTGAAGGTAATTGAGGGCCACCCCCTTTAATATAAATCAATTCGTATAAAACAAATACCAATTTAACAAGATAATTGAACAAACGTCTTCCACTTATCAATTATTATTCTTATCTTTAATCAATACAATCTTTCAACAACTATTCATTATTAATATTATAACTCACAATATTAATAACCAGATCATTCCCAGGAAAGAGGGGGCTTTCTGATAAAGACTTCTCCTTATTGGCGCGCAATTAGATGACCAAACCCCTTTCCTTGATAGAACTTTCTAGACATTGTCAATAATGCAAATAATAATATGAATAACTGTGTTGTCTTAACTATTGATTTAATAATATAAAATATTGTGCAGATGATACTGTGACAATAATTGAATCAATAATATGAGATACTATGCATCAACTATTGTTACAATAATTGAATAAAACTGAGTGACTTCTCATGTAAGCATCAATAATCAAAGATACTGTACAATACCGTGTGTTACTATGCAACCACGCGTATTACTGTACTTTTATCACCGGGTATTTTAATAGTTAACGGTAAAAGTTTTGCCATTATTTTTATAAAGGTTATTTCTGTCGCTTTCTAAATCTGATAGTAATTCTATTGTGGGGTCCACCAATGATTGTGTCGTCGTCCTGATAAAACGAATATTCCCCGGCCAACGAATATTTTATGACAACTTGCTTACTTTGAAAAATTTGTAAATATTACCTACAACTATAACATTAAATTAAATCCACACTTTATTAGTCAAAATGATATTTAGAGAAAATTAAATCTTTATTCATTAAAGTTGGGGTCTTACATCATACCTCTCTTTTATGTTATAGAATAATCTTCATCTTGCTTACTCGTTATAAATAATATATAATATAATTTTATTCAAATAAAATTAATTTACATTATAATCCGATTTTCTCGGTTGTTACATTCTTCCCCCTTATAAGGATTCTTTCCCTAGAATCTCAATATAAGTTAGTCAAACAACTGAGGGTAATTCTTCATTATCTTTTCTTCAAGTTCCCATGTTGCTTCTTTGGCATCGTGGTTTCTCCATACTACCTTCACCGAAGGTATTACTTTATTCCTTAGAACTTGCTCTTTTCTATTAATGATTTGAATAGGCATTTCTTCGTACGTTAAATACTTCTTAACATGAATAGGCTTATATTCTATTACGTGCTTATAATCGGGCTTATAAGGACGTAACATAGATACATGAAACACATTGTGTATGCATTCTAACTCTAGAGATAATGCTATCACATAAGCTACCTCTCCTACCCTTTTTAATATCTCAAAAGGTCCTATAAACCTTGGATTTAATTTTCCTTTCTTCCCAAAGCGCATCTTTCCTTTTCAGGGAGATACCTTTAGAAACACATACGAGCTAACTTCAAACTCTTTTTCATTTGATGAGGATTTGCATACTTTTTCTGTCTGTCTTGAGCTGCTACCAGTCGCATTCGTATCAACTTAACTATATATGCTATTTGTTGTACCATTTCAGGTCCTAGCATTCGGCGCTCTCCTACCTCATCCCAACACAATGGTGTTCTACACTTCCTCCCATATAATGCTTCATAAGGCGGCATGCCTATGATTGCATGATAACTGTTGTTATAAGCAAACTCTACTAATGGCAGATGATCATCCCAACTACCTTTAAAATCCATGATGCAAGATCTTAGCATATCCTCTAACGTCTGAATTGTTCTTTCGCTCTGCCGATCTGTCTGTGGATGATAAGTTGTACTTAACTTCAACTGCGTCCCCATCTGTTCTTGCAAACTTCTCCAGAAATTTGATGTGAATCATGGATCACGATCCGACACTATTGAAACTGGTACCCCATGTCTTGAAACAATTTCCTTAACATAGAGTTTAGCTAATTGATCTAAATTAAATTTGACTTTTATTGGCAAAAAGTGAGCCGACTTCGTCAAACGATCAACTATTACCTAAATAGTGTCGTATCCCTTCTGTGTAGTCAGAAGTCTTACCACAAAATCCATTGTGATATGCTCCCACTTCCATTCTGGAATTTCCAATGACTGTAACAAGCCACTTGGTCATTGATGTTCGGCCTTAACTTTTTGATAAGTTAAGCACCTACTTACATAATCTGCTATTTCTTTCTTCATGTTTGGCCTCCAAAAATTCCATCGAAGGTCTTGATACATCTTAGTATTACCAGGATGAATCGATTATTGAACTATGAGCCTCCTTAAATATTTCTTCCTTCAATTCTGTTTCATATGGAACCCAAATTCTTATGAAAATAACGATAAAACTTTTATCGTTAACTGTTGAAATACCCAATGATAAAAGTATAGTAATACGCATGGTTGCACAGTAGTGCGCGGTATTGTACAGTATCTCTGATTATTGATGCTTATGTAAGAAGTCACTCATTTCATTTTGTTAGGAATAAGCACGTGAAGGATATTCTTATTTATATATGATTTAATTATGATATATATATATATATATATATATGAATATGCAAGTATGCTTGCATTAAGAAAAGCTATAAAGTCCTTTGATAGATAATAGGAACATATGTACAAGGACTTAGAATGAATTGATCAAATATGTTAGGTTGATCCTGCATAAAGCAAAATAGCTTTGTAAAGTACTTAGAAAGAAATGATGTACAAGGACTATAAATATAGAAAGATCAAGCTTGTTAGGTTGATCTTATAATGTAATAGATAGGCTTGTCTGATCGTCGAGCACTGCTCCAGAAATCGTAGTCTGCCAGGAGAGTCAAGGAAAACTTGAGAGCTATCAAGGCAGAATCGTAGACTGCCAAGAGAGATGAGGAAGGATCGTAGTGTGTCGAGGAGAACTTCCTTGGAGCCATAGTCTAGTGAGGAAATCATGTTCATAATCTTAGAGATAACCTGTCTAAGAGTCGACTGAGAATCTTCCAAAGCCAAGTCAAGAATCGTAGACTACACTCTGAGTCATAGAGTCTACTGATGTTAAAGCCAAGTCAAGAATCGAAGACTACACTCAGAGTCATAGAATCTACTGATCATATCAGAGGCAGAGATCGTAGTCGAGTAAGATCAGATAAAGACAATAAGTACAACGATAAAAATCGTAGAGTGTCAAGATCTGATCTCGGAGTTGTACTGTCTGCACAGCCGAAGCTGAATCGCAGAGTGTAGAACTGAGACTTCAGGAGATGTGCTCATAATGCCAAGATAAAATCGTAGAGCAAACACGATTCTCAACAATTGAGCACTCCCAGAATATCCAAAGGAACGAAGCCTCTGGTTGGTACTGCAAAGATACATTACACCTAAAGGAAACTAGAGAGCACTCAACGAATGGCATGTAAGCTACCAGAAGATCTAAGCACAAACTCAATCAACATCCAGATTGGGTTGTGAAGCCATTTGAGATGAAGTCTTCCACAAGTTGATCAGAAGAAGACTTCAGTAACTGACTAAGGAAAGTCAGCAAGTATAGTAGCTGTCAAGAAGATAGAAGACAACGATCTTGAAAGCAATCAGGATCGTAGTGTTTGCCAAACAAAGAAGGAACTGATGGAGTGTACACAAAAGATATCGACTCTCGAAGAATAACGCTAAAGTGATTAAGCATTGGGTCAGTCCATTGATGATAAGTGAATGGGAGATCACAAGGAGAAAGTAAGCTGGACACGCCACAAATCTGAAGTGTCTTGCTATTTAGAAGGGGCCAGAATTAAGAGTCAAGCCATCGGTATCTGAGAGCAGTCGAAGCAAACAGAAGTGTTGAAGCACTGTACAAGAAAAGGAAGAGATATTCTATATTAAAGATCCAATCAACACTCTTCAAGATCGTAGTATTGACTCTACCTATCAACTAAACACTACGATCAAGTCCAAGAAGATATGCATCAGAATCGTAGAGTTCGGTCATCTGAAGGTTGAAGCATTGGCAACGGTTTAATCTGAAGATTGATGGTCGAATAGAGCTTATTGAAGAGCATCAATGCAAAAGGACAACTTCTGATCGAGAAATCAAAAGGAGGAAATAATGTTGACTACCTTCCCGAGACATCAAAGTGACATCTCTGACAGCATAAGTGAAATAGCAGATTGTAGTGTCAAAAAGTCAGAAAAGGGGATGTAATGTCACATCTACAGTCTACACCAAATAACTCAAGATCTGCGAAGCAATTCAAAAAGCCTTTAATGGCTACTTTCTAATGGGAAGATTGGGAAGGAGTATAAATCAACAGAGCTTCAAAGATCAAGAGTTGCTGATGATTTCTAAGTTAGAAATCATTGAGTTATTGGAATGCTATTGTTAACTCTATGAGTTCCACCAGATTAATGTAACAAGTCTCAATGATGAGAAGATTACATAGGTGGAAGTGAAAACGACTTTGAAGAAGGACTTAAAGCAGGACTAGAGCTTCACTCAACAAAGATGAGAATACCTTTGAAGATGGCAAACTAAGTGAGAGTTTAGAAGGACAAGAAGATAGCATTCATAAAAGTGGCAGACTACAAAGAAGATCAAGAAAGCCACTCTACATATCACCATGAACCAAAGGCTGAAAAAGAACATGTATGAACCTAAATTTTATGAAATGAAATTATTCAATTTTCTTATAATTATTATTTCATTTAGTAAATGGTTAAATTGATAAAAGGATTAAAGTTAAGGGTGATATATAAAAATTTTGCAAAGTAAAGCAAGTTCTTATAAAATATTTGTTTGGTCGGGGAATATTCTTTTTATCGGAGAATATTCGTACGATGACACAATCATTGGTGGACCCCACAATAGAATTATTGTTGGAGTTAGAAAATGACAAAATTATCTTTTTATAAAAATAACGGCGAAAGTTTTACAGTTAACTGTTTAAATACCCGATGATAAAAGTATAGTAATACACGTTGTTGCATAGTAACACACGGTATTGATTATTGATGCTTACGTAATAAGTCACTCAGTTATACTCAATTATTGCTACAATAATTGTTACATAGTATTTCACATTATTAATTAAATTATTGTCACAGTATTATCTGCATAATATTTTATATTATTAAATTAATAATTGAGACAATAGAGTTATTCATATTATTATTTGTATTATTGACGATGTCTAGAAAGTTCTGTCGAGGAAAGGGGTTTGGTCACCTAATTGCGCACCAATAAGGAGAAGTCCTTATCGGAAAGCCCCCTCTTTCCTAGGAATGATCTGGTTATCAATATTGTTAGTTATACTATTAATGATGAATAATTGTTGTAAGATTAAGAATATGTGTTGATTGAAGATAAAATGATTTGTAGTAAATATTTATTCAATCTTTGATATAAATAAGAAGTCCGTTATGAGACGTTTGTTATAAATTTAGTTTATTCTATGGGGCCCATATGTCATCATCTAAGAGTCACTTTCACCAATAGTACTTGCCCTTACCAGACGTTAAGCCACTTGCCATTTCATATTACAGACATCGAACCACTTGTCGTTTCACATTACAGGCGTCGAACCAATTATCATTTCACATTATAGGCGTCGAACCACTTGTTATTTCACATTACAGGCATCAAACCACTTGTTGTTTCACATTACAGGCATCAAACCACTTTTCTTTTCACATCACCAGTCGTCAAGCCACTTGCCTCTTCCCATTGTAAGGGCTAAGCTGGAAATCTTTTATAAATAGAAGCTTATTTCTTCTTCATTCTCACCAATTCACTACGACTCACAAAAGAATTCTGTAGATAGAGAATCAAAGAGAAAAAAGAAGAAGAGTATTCTGGTACTACACTATTGTAGTATCCAATCTCCTACTAAGGTAAGGGGTATTATTTCTTTCGTATTCATGAAGAGAGTTATTTCTTTCAATACTCATAAGGGTTGTTGTTCCATTCTTTATTATTCTATTGGAATAACCTGTCAACGCGGACTACCGCATGCATGGTGAAATCATTTTGTTATTCCATTCTTTATTATTCTATGGGGAATAAACTGTCTACGTAGACTACCGCATGCCTGGTGAATAACCCTTCATATTCATTTGTTATTAAATTATGGAAATGATCTGTCTACGCGGACTACAGCATGACAGTTGAAAATCCATTTACAGTTTCGTATATTGTTCATTTCAGATTCCTAAATTTAAACTTACTATGATAAGTATTGCTTCTATAATTCCTGAAATTAGTAGAATATCCTTGATATTTGCGCTTCATCCAGTATCTTTTCATGAAAATATTATTTTGAGAATTCTGGATAAGTTTTAACCTTTTCATGCCGGAGTACTATTCACGGGGTACTATTCTCGAAGTACTATTCACACGGTACTATTCACTCAGGTACTATTCACCCAGGATACTATTCATGACAAAAATTGATTTCTTTTCGGTCCAAATCATTTTTGATGCAATATTATTCTTGAATTTTACTCCACAAAGCAGTATAATGTTGACAATGTGGACATTATGGAATTCTGGATAAATTGAATTATAAATCTTTAAAATTTATTCTTTTCTTTCTTTTAATTGAATTCTTATATCATTGTCATCATCCTCATGCTTATATTATGATGAAAGTCATCTTTGGCTTATATGCATAGATGGATTGTTGTTTGGTATGATTAAGACCAGGAACCATTCGGTATAATCATGACCTGTAATGTTACAAATTATGTGGTAAAAGTCCTTATTGGCCCGTAGTGCATTGATGGACAGTTATTGAGATGAACATGACCATTGGTGATAGTAATGAATATCATTGGCCCGTAGTGCATAGATAATTCAGTGATGTGGATTATTTATTACGATGAGTCTCAGCGATAAAATTGGTGATAACTTTAAATCATAGAAGATAATAGATATCATGCTCTACTTGACTCTTCTAATGGATTGATTGTTCCGCTGCAGTTAAACTTGATGTCTATTGTATTTTATCAGTTTAGCACTGTTGAAGGCTAACGATAATTTATTCTGCATTATCTTAGTCATAATATTTCTCATTGGGCTAGTTGAGCTCACCCCTTGCTTTCATTGTCTCTTCAGAAATGAGAATATAGTTGGGACTAGTCTGGGAGCGGAGTGATCGGTCGGATGTTTCAGATTAGTAGTCATCACTATTCTGTGAAATAGTGTGATAATAAATGTATTGAGGACTTATTTTGAGTTTTGAATACTGTCTAGAAGACAATTTTCGTATTAAAACTCACAGCTCATGCTGCATATTTAAGTTTATATTTGTATTATGTACCATGTATTTGACGACTCAAAATGAGTGATGTATACCTATTTTGGGGGCGTCATAATTGGTATCAAAGCTTAGGGATATGATTCCTGACTGAGATGTGAGACAAGAACTAGGAGGGGAGAGATGATGAATTCCTTCGCTAGTATGACCTACCTAAGTTTATTTGGTATTTAATTGGTCGGTCAGAGTATAGGGATAATATGTTACATGTTAATTAACCCTTGTTTTGTGGCAGTGTTGGAAAATGGCAGCTGAAAATGTTAACAATGGTGTGAATGAGACCGTTGAGTCACCAACGATCAATACCCAGGATAATGTGATGTCAGGCGAAGAAGAAATTAGAGATATCCATGTGATGAGTGAAGAATTAATAGTTGCACCCAAGCTAGTCGTAGAGGTAGCAGCTGAGAGTGAGGAAGAAGAGGAAGAAGTGGAGAATTTATTAGAAGAATTTTATGATCAAAATTTAGAATTACAAAATCGTATTCATGAGTTAGAAGAGCAGGCTGAAGAATGGCATGCGGTCGTGGAGCAAAGAGATGCAACAATTCAAAATTGTGTTACCCGATGTGCGATACTTGAACAGAAGCACTCTTTGTCAGAGTATAAGATATTAGAGCTAGAATCTAATAATGATATGATCAAAGTTCTGATGAAAGAAGAAACAACTGAATGAATGAGAATGGAGGATGCATGGGTAAAAGCCGCATGACACATTGATATTGTAGAAAAAGACGTCCGATCCAATAAAGCCAAAATAGATGAAATAGATTTCGCTTTTTGGACAGCAATTGGTAGAATCCAACATCGAGTTCGGAATTACCCTATGCAGAGCGGTCAACCCCAATTCGATATGGATCAGAGAGTAATGATTCAAATCATGGATCAGGAATGTGATGAAGCAATTAAGGGTGGAATGTCCTTTATAGCAAAGTCAAGTCTAGCTGGGATGGTGACGCCAAAAGATGTCTCAGACAATTCAAAATCGGTAGTTTAAGAAAGTGTTTTTCGTGACGAAGTGAAAGTAGTATGCACACAAGCCAATCATGTTTGATGATAAAGCATATACTTTGTAACAATCTTATTCATTTATTAATAAAAAGTATTACTTTATTAAAGGCTTTTAATTATCTACACGATGCTATTTTATAATATGTGATAAACCCATAGTTTTAAGCAATACTTTTAGAATAATGATGATGATCATTCTAATGAGACCTAAATTCTTAGAAAGCTTAAAACTAAAATAGTTCCCAATCGTTGGATTACTAAATTGGGGATTAGTGAATCCGGATAGATTGGTATATACGTTGCTTGCTCATTGGATGAGGATGATTGATCTCATGATCATTTGTGTGGAGACACTAAAGCAAGTATGTAGGTGCTTATTAGAGAATAAGTTCACTAAACATGGCTCGTTAAGGAATACCTAATGGAGTTTTACTTTCCTGTCAATAGGAATTCCTATAGTGATAGTAGTACAAGTGATCCTTGGACTTGAGATCATCATAGTATCTTGTGTATGATGAGTTATACTTTGACTTATTCCTTAAGACCCTTAGGGTATATCAAAGGGTATGCTTGGGTATAATAAGTTGTACATGGAGATAATGTATGATCAATAAAGAATCTTCCACTTCTAGTAAAAGAAGAGAAATGTCCTATGTGATTCGATAAATGACAACCCAGTAGTCCTTGGCCAAGGCAGAATGAAATTAGAAAAGAGTTTCTAATTTGCATTATTTGGAGTTGTGCGTTTAATAGTCGAAATACATATAATTAAATAAAATAAGACTTGACAGTAATTTCATGTCTTATATTTAATTGGGACATGTATGATGTGGAAGGATTAAATTATGCAGTAACCATTTACTCAAAGGTTCTTTTATGATTAATGTTGAAATCTATATTATCTCGAAAAGTCGTTGATCACTAGGGGAGGCTTATCCCTATTGTAGAATAAATATTATTTATTTAAATAAATTAATAGTTTAATTTATTTATTTAAATAAGATTAGAATTGTTCTAATTGATTTATTCACAATCGATTTAATATGGAGAACCTAAAAGGTCACACACCATAAAAGGAAGAATAATTATTTAAGAAGTTAATGGCATAATCATAATAATAAGTTAAGTATATTAATTTAATCTATGGTGATAGAATAAATGAAATAGCTTAATATTTATTATTTAATATTTTGAAAATATTAAATATAAATTAATAAGAGGAGTCTTATTATTATTATTACTATTACTATTATTTAATTCCTAAAGGAGTTTGGGAATTAATTAATAAAAGTACTCTCAAATATCTTAATAAGATTAGGAGACTAATTAATTAAAAGAGTTTAATTAATTCTTCCTAATAAGATTAGGAGGCAAATTAATTAAAAGAGTTTAATTAATTATCCCTAATAAGATTAGGGAGCTTAATTAATTAAATAATACCCTATTTTCTAATTAGATTAGAAGGGTTAACTGATATCTTTATAAGAGGAGTCTTATATCAGATATCATGACATATGTGATTCCAATTGTTGGAGAGTACGCACCTTTTTCTATAGAGATAGAAAACTAGGGTTTTGCCAAACACCCATCTTCTTGAATCTTTCTTTTTCCTTGGTGGATCACCTCTAGAGGCCAAACACTTGGGTGGCTAACATTGATCAAAGGAAGGAACCAAACCCGGTGGATTCAAGTTGAACGCGAAAAAGATTGGAGGTGAACTTGTACATGAGGAAGCTCGAATCTTAAATGGTATGATTCTTGTTCTTTATCTTTTCGTTTAATTAATAATTGTGCATAAAGGATGATCCGGGTATATGGTTTGTAAAATTTTAAACTCTTATTTTTACACATTTTCGCTTATTTGTGCAATTTGATTGCGTTCATGAATATTACAAACCTAACACGAAGAACCCGAACGAAGTTATCACGGGTAAGCTAAATCATAAACTCTTGCAAAGTCTATACCTTATTTGACACCGGTTCTACCCATTCTTTTATTTCTCCTACTTGCGCTTTAAATTTGACTCCGGAGTTTGATTTATATGTTGAAACTCCGTTGGGAGAAATCTTCATTACCTCCACTATTTATAAATCTTGTTTGATTAAAATTGTCACCCTCACGTTACCTGTCGATCTTATCTCTTTGAAAATATTCGCATTTGATGTGATTTTAGGAATCTACTGGTTAACTACTCATCATGCTAAAATTGATTGTTTCGTAAGGTTGTTAGCTTTCATATTCCTAACCCACCTATTATGCGAATTCAAGCAACCATATCATTAAAGTCAATCACTATCATCTCAAGCCATAAAGTTATTCGTTTATTGAAAAACGGATGTCAAACTTTCTTAGCTCATATCACAGATTTAAACAAAAATACGTCAGATTTGAATGATATTTCTATTGTTAATAAATTTCTTGATGTATTCCCTGAAGAATTTCTTAGCCTACCCCAGAGCGTGAAATCGAATTTTGTATCGACCTTAAACCTGATACAAAACCCTAAAATATTGTTTTCACCTAAAACGAACGCATTATGCATCAAAGACGTTGGCTCGAGCTGTTGAAAGATTACGTACGACTATACCATTTAATACCATCCTGGAAAAGCGAACGTAGTAGCTGACACATTGAGTAGAATATCATATGCGGGAACGAGTGCGATATTGTCAACGCAGATGCCCATTTTGTATAACTTGCAAATGATGGAGATAGAGTTAAAGACTCTATGGACCCACGTGATGATATAAAATATACGAGTAGAACCGACTTTAATCGATAAAGTTAAAGCTGCCCAAGCTACAGACTCAAAGTTAATGAATGTGAAGAAGAAGGTTCAAGAGGGCGTTATTCTAGAAGCAAGAATCGACGAAGAGAGGAAATCTCAACCCTTGATTTTATTGGCCTATTTGAAATCCTCAATTAAGTAGGAACTGTGCCCTATAGACTCGCTTTACCGTCAAGTATGTCGCGTATTCATAACATTTTTTTTACATATCTATGTTACGTAAATATGTGAAAGAGCCGAACCACATTATTGAGTTAGAACCGAACGAAATAGCGGAAGATTTAACGTATGAAGAGGTTCTTGTTAAAATCTTGGATAAGAAGGAACATATTCTACGCTCCAAGGTTATACCTCAAGTCAAAGTTTTGTGGAGAAATCACGATGTTGAGCAAATGACCTGGGAGTTAGAATCTGAAATGAAGTCAAGGTATCCTCACCTCTTTGACATACCAGGTACGTACCCTAATTTTGAGGGCGAAATTTCATAAGGAGGGGAGATTGTAAGACCCCGAATTTTATGAAATGAAAGTATTCAATTTTATTATAATTATTATTTCATTTAGTAAATGGTTAAATTGATAAAAGGATTAAAGTTAAGGGTGATATGTGAAAATTTTGCAAAGTAAAGCAAGTTGATATAAAATATTCGTTTGGTCGGGGAATATTCTTTTTGTCGGGGAATATTCGTATGATGACACAATCATTGGTGGACCCCACAACAGAAATATTGTCGGAGTTAGAAAACGACAAAATTATCTTTTTATAAAAATAACGGCGAAAGTTTTACCGTTAACTGTTGAAATACCCGGTGATAAAAATAAAGAATGTCTGGCGTTGTTGCATAGTAGCACACGGTATTGATTATTGATGCTTACGTAAGAAGTCACTCAGTTATACTCAATTATTGCTACAGTAATTTCTGCATAGTATTTCACGTTATTGATTAAATTATTATCACAGTATCATCTGCACAATATTTTAAATTATTAAATCAATAATTGAGATGATAAAGTTATTCATATTATTATTTATATTATTGACGATGTCTAGAAAGTTCGGTCGAGGAAAGGGGTTTGGTCACCTAATTGCGCGCCAATAAGGAGAAGTCCTTATCGAAAATCCCCCTCTTTCTTGGGAATGATCTGGTTGTCAATATTGTGAGTTATAATATTAATGATGAATAATTGTTGTAAGATTAAGAAAATGTGTTGGTTGAAGATAAAATGATTTGTAGTAAATATTTATTCAATCTTTGATATAAATAAGAAGTCTGTTATGAGACGTTTGTTATAAATTTGGTTTATTATATGGGGCCCATATGTCATCATCTAAGAGTCACTTTCTCCAATAGTACTTTCCCTTACCAGACGTTAAACCACTTGTCGTTTCGTATTACAGGCGTCAAACCACTTGTCGTTTCACATTACAGGCGTCAAACCAATTATCGTTTCATATTACATGCATCGAACCACTTGTCGTTTCACATTACAGGCTTCAAACCACTTGTTTCACATTACAGGCATCAAACCACTTTTCTTTTTACATCACCAGTCGTCAAGCCACTTGCCTCTTCCCATTGTAAGGGCTAAGCTGGAAATCTTTTATAAATAGAAGCTTATTTCTTCTTTACCAATTCACTACGACTCACAAGAGAATTCTATAGAGAGAGAATCAAAGAGAAAAAAGAAGAAGAGTATTCTGTTACTACACTATTGTAGTATCCAATCTCCTACTAAGGTAAGGGGTATTATTTCTTTCGTATTCATGAAGAGAGTTATTTCTTATATTCCATTCTTTATTATTCTATTGGAATAACCTGTCTACGCGGACTACCGCATGGATGGTGAAATCCTTTTGTTATTCCATTCTTTATTATTTTGTGGGAATAACCTGTCTACGCGGACTACCGCATGCCTAGTGAATAACCCTTCGTATTCATTTGTTATTAAATTATGGAAATGATCTGTCTACGCGGACTACCGCATGATAGTTGAAAATCCATTTGCAGTTTCGTATATTGTTCATTTCAGATTCCTAAATTTAAACTTACTATGTTAAGTATTGCTTCTATAATTCCTGAAATTAGTAGAATATCCTTGATATTTGCGCTTCATTAGTATCTTTTCATGAAAATATTATTCTGAGCATTCTTGATAAGTTTTAACTTTTTCATGCCGGAGTACTATTTACGGGGTACTATTCTTGAAGTACTATTCACGTGGTATTATTCACTCGGGTACTATTCACCCGGGATACTATTCATGACAAAAATTGATTTCTTTTCGGTCCAAATCATTTTTGATACAATATTATTCTTGAATTTTACTCCACAAAGCAGTATGATGTTGATAATTTGGACATTATGGAATTCTGGATAAACTGAATTATAAATATTTAAAACTTATCATTTGCTTTCTTTTAATTGAATTCTTATATCATTGTCATCATCCTCATGCTTATATTATGATGAAAGTCATCTTTGGCTTACATGCATAGATGGACTGTTGATTGGTATGATTAGAACCAGAAACCATTCGGTATAATCATGACCTATAATGTTACAAATGATGTGGTAAAAGTCCTTATTGGCCCATAGTGCATTGATGGATAGTTGTTGAGATGAACATG
This sequence comes from Panax ginseng, assembly GCA_020205605.1. NCBI lineage: Eukaryota > Viridiplantae > Streptophyta > Magnoliopsida > Apiales > Araliaceae > Panax > Panax ginseng. The sequence continues at coordinate 120,298,289 of CM035130.1, read as the reverse complement.
ACCATTGGTGATAATAATGAATATCCTTGGCCCGTAGTGCATGGATAATTCAGTGATGTGGATTATTTATTACGCTTAGTTTTAGCGATAAAATTGGTGATAACTTTAAATCATAGAACATAGTAGATATCATGCTCTACTTGACTCTTCTAATGGATTGCTTATTCCGCCGCAGTTAAACTAGATGTCTATTATATATTATCAATTTAGCACTATTGAAGGCTAACAATAATTTATTCTGCATTATCTTAGTCATAATATTTCTTACTGGGCTAGTTGAGCTCACCCCTTGCTTTCATTGTTCTCTTTAGGAAATGAGAATATAGTTAGGATTAGTCGGGGAACGGAGTGACGGTCCAAATGTTTGGATTAGTAGTCCTCATTATTCTGTGAAATAGTGTGATAATAAATGTATTGATGACTTATTTTGAGTTTGAATACTGTCTAGAAGACAATATTTGTATTAAAACTCACAGCTCATGCTGTATATTTAAGTTTTATTTGTATTCTGTACTATGTATTTGGCGACTCAGAATGGGTGATGTATACCTATTTTGGGGGCGTCATAGGAAAAATACAGAATCATGTCTGTAAATCATTCAAGAATGGTTCAGGGATTGCTAACTGCCAGACGAAGTCTACCAAAAGCTCGGAGACTTAGCAAATCCAGATGGTGATGGTGCACAACTGACATAAGATGAAGATGAGAAGAAAAGAGTAAAGATTAACTGCACCAAAGAAGATGTAGTCCAGAATCCAAGCAGAATGCCAAGAGGACTATGCCAAGCTGCTAAGTACACAAGATGTTCAAGCTTAAAGACATCTTAGCAGCTGAACACCAACAACAACAACAACAACTACAACAAAAAGAAACCAGGGCCTGAGGGGTCCTTGTCCGGAGGGACTGAACGAAGTTCTAAGCCTGCTGGGCTTGAAGAGTTCCTAGGGAACTAGAGGAGTTCCAAGGCTGCTGGCCTTGAAGAGTTCTTAGTGAACTGAAGTTCCAAGGATACTGGCCTTGAAGGAATCTTAGTGATTCGTGGTGTTGCCTTCCTTAGTGGAAATCTCGCTAGTTGAAAGTAGAAGAGTGGATTAGGAGCTTGAGTCTCTAAACCACTTAAAATCCCTTGTGTCTTTTATATTATGTCATTTACATTATGTTCCTAACTGCTATAACTACTATGAATGTATTAACTACTTACCACTTAACTAACTCTAAGAACAATGTATGTATGATTATGAATATATCAATTAAGGGGATCTTTTACTTATTCCGCTTTGCTTGAAAAGATTCTTATGTTTGTCATATGCTAATTCATTAGCAAAACAAAATAAAAGGGAAAAGTATTTGAAAATAAAAAGGATCTATTCAACCCCCCCTTCTAGATCTATTATGTTTGGGAACTAACAATTGGTATCAGAGCCGGTTCTCTTGCTATATTCAAAAGCTAATCACTTTGAGTCTGATCCTAGGCACAAACATTGTTCTAAACTTATTTTAGTTTTAAGTCACTTGTAAATGCAGATGAGCTCACAAGTTGGAAATATTATGTACAGATAAATGTGTATATACACCTGAAGCTACTCAGATTGGTCCATGTTCTTAAATGCTATAGTAGCAAAACCAATCTGTGTCCATAATCAATCGTGTAGTCTGAATAGCAGATATGGGAGCTCAAGAGGTATCAACAGAAAACAGTCAAGCATCCACCAGACTGAAAGATGAAAAGGCCACATGTTCTAAGAAGTACTCATTCAGAGAAGAAAGAAGAATCTCTCAAATCTATATTTGGCCAACCAACAGCTGGATGTAAACCTTGAGGACTCAAGGTTGTCAAAGAACTAAAGATGTCAAGATTCTCTGAGCCCGCATCTTCAAGACTATGAATGATTGATCAAAGGACCACTGGAGCAACAAGCTGTCAAAAGTAAAGGAAAACGTATGCACATCAATGCCTAACCTCAGTATATCAAGATAAATGACTGTCAAGAAATTGACAATGTAAAGGTACGGTTCCTCATCAGTATAAATGTGTACATCATATTGCATCACTTTATGCATTATAACTGCATTCTATCAAGAGGCCATACTCTACCTAAAAAGGAGAAGAGAAAAAGTACACTGAAGTTGGAAACTCAAATGCTAACAAACTTTCTCTCCATCCAAGTATTAGGTTGAAGATAACATCTTGAAAGAAGTTTTAAATATGTCATAAGAATACCAAGGTTTAATTAATGTTAAGTGGAGAAATCTTTGCTGATGGGTTAGTATGTATGTACAAACCTATGTTCTAAGTTTTTGATAACACATAGAGTATGATCAATTCTATAAGAGTATCTTGAAGATTCGTAAAAACTGATCACCTCCATGAATCAACCAGATACAAATAAGTGTTAGAGTTAATTCTCACTCTGTGAACATTTAAACTTTGTGAACATAACCAAGCAAATGATGAAACCATCAAAGAATAAGTGTGTCTTATTAAATTGGTTAATCTTACACACACTCATCATCATGCATCCTTAAATGTCATATCTAAATTGGATACATGCATGAATATGATTGTTGGTGATCAATATGATGAAATTTCAAATATATGAGGAACAGGGATTTTGAAAACTGACCTAGCAGGACCCATTTAACCATGGGTACCAAAAATAGAAATTTAACTAACCTACAGGTACTTGGTCTATCTGACCACACAAAGGAAAGCTGAAGCAAAAGACTTCAGTCAAGAAGATTCAACCAGTAGAAGGCTTAAGACAGTTCAGAAATGATTCTGATAAACTTTCTATTTGTCAAAGCCTGTCCTTGAAGATTTTCTAAGCTAACGTAAATGAAGATCACATGCTGTTGATCTCTATATGGAAGCAGACCATTCAACCTAGAATGAAAAAGGTCTTATATGCTCAATCATGCGAAACATATCACATGAGAAGAATCCTCAAGGAAGTTCACATCAGAGGATCATCAAGCATTAATCACAAGGAACTCATTACGGAAGTAGAACTCCATAAGTACAAACTGACAAGGAAGACTACGTTCGTAGTGCTGTCAAATGATCGTAAAGTGATTAGTCCTAAAGATATCCACGTCTATGATATAAAGAGAGTTAATTGATGGTGATGATTCCAGTTAGAAGAAGATATGAAAGGCTGCCCTCTAATGCACATGAAGAAGAAGAAATCACACCTCACTGAGAAGATAATATCAACTATGGGGGAGCAGTGATCTGCTAAAAAAATAGTAGCGCTAAAGATAGTAGAGATAGACCATGAAGCAATGTACCAGTAACAGAGTCCCAAAACTTTGTGGCTGATGAACCAAATGAAGATCCATAGTCAGTAGGAACATCTCAAAATGTACTACTGATAACCAGTCAACCACATAACTTAAAATCGTGGAGAGCCTACGATCAAACATCTAATCGTAGTGTAAGAGTAGAAGAAAACCATGATTAAAACTAATGAAAATGTCTAAAGGTGGTAGAAGATCTCCCCAGCAGAAAAGGTCAAATGAGATAGCAGTGCAAAACACTTCTAAAAGTTTTTCATCTTGAAAGCGCCTCAGGGACAAACCTGACCCCTAGTTCACTCTAAGAGGTTGGCCCTTCCTGAGCTACCTTAACCCAGAAGGAATGCTTAGTAAAGTTCATCTTAAGGACTAAGACAATCAACGATCGTAGAGTAAAGATTGAAGAGAACTCAACAATCGTGGAGCAACCTCAGCGATCGTAGAAGCAGACTCGATGATCGCAGTCTTACTAGAGGATACACTAGCTCATAAGGAGCTTGGAAGAATTGGATACTTGCTCAACTACTCAAATCGTGTGGAGATAAATGCGAACATAGTTTGGAAAGACATCATGCAAACACACCTCAGAATTTAAGTGCCCAAACTAGCTTGGGGTACATCAATGATCAAGCTATGCAGTTTCAAGATGAGGATTAGTGTCAAAACCATCCATTGCAGCACCTCTCAAAAGAAGATCGTTGGGTCAACAAAGGAAAATGTAAAGTCCATAGCTACCTCACCAGGATACTCTACGAACCAAAAAGGTCAACGGTCAATCCACATCAGTATTGCTTATTCTCTTAAAAGGAATATACACCGAAAAGGTTATGGGGAGTTACAGCTCATTACTGGGCATCGTGCAACCAATGGATAGTTGACACATCACAGCGTATGTAGTGTCAGAAGGGACTGCCATAAAGACAAATTCAAAATCTGCAAACAGTTATCAAAAATTATCAAACCTCTCTCCCTCCCAGTTTCAAACCCTAGAATCCCTTTCTAACCCAAAATCCGATTAACCCTCCAGAGCATTGCCTAAATCACACTCATCGATCTCTCAAAAGACTCTAAATCAAATACCCATATTCTTTGTACTCTTCAAATGGCAGACTGGTAAGTAATCACTGGCATTCAGCTAGGAACCAAGTCGTTTGAGAAATCCGAAAAGAAGTTCAGAGACATTCTTAAACTTGTAAAGATAACTGAACTCTCAAAATGTCTTGAGGCAAGCACTTGAGTATATACTGAACTGGTTAAGGAGTTTTACTTAAACGCATCTATAAATTCCGAAACCCTTTCTACCAAGGTCAAAGGTCAGTCTCTAAAGCTGAAAATATCTGATATCAATCAATGTTTAGGCTTTCCTGACTGAGGACTTAAAAGCCTTGATGAGATCGACACTGAATATGTGAAGAAAATTATGGGGTACTAACGAAACCCTTGCTTGAAGGACATGAAGAAAAAGGAGTTTCCAGAAGAATTTGAATTCCTTGCTGAGATAGTGGGCACATGTATACTATGCAAGAACACTGCACATGACACTGTGCTTGATCAACAACTGAAGATTATGTCTGCAATAGTTCTGAAGAAGCAAATAAACTTTGGAGCTATCTTGTTCGATCAAATCTCCAAATGGGTGGAAAAGGCTGAGACGAAGAAGTCTACAGATAAACCCCTCACAAAGGTTTTTCATGGAAGACTATTGAGCATTGTGCTAAAGAAGAAACTGGGAGGCAAGATCAAGGATGATGAAGGAGAGCCTTTGAATGTTCACAAAGTAATGTCTCCACAACTATTTGTGAACTGGAAGAAAACAAGAGGTTAACAACAATTGGGAGAAGCAGAAAGAACTCTGAGAAGAAGAGGAAGGCGAAAGAGGCGGAAAGCTCTGAATCTGGTGAATCTGTGCCAATAGCAATCACACCAGCAAGGAAGAAATCCAAAGGTGTGAAGAAAACTGAGTCCTTACCAAGAAGTCCCTCCACAGAAGACAAGGATGAAGATGAAAAGGTCTCAACTGCAGAGACCACAAAGAGGAGAAGTAACAGATTACTTCAAGGGCCATCCAGAAAGAAAGCTAAAGTGGTAAACAAGCAAGCCCCATCTTCCCAAGAAAGTTCCTCTGACAAAGAAGAGAACGTAGAGTCAGAAAAAGAGAAGGGAACTGATAAACTCAAAACTGGGTCCCCAAAGAACAAATCCAGAAATGAAGGTGAAGCTGGATCAATGAAAGAAAATGCAGACTTTGATAACGAAGAAGAATGTATAAGCCCTACGGTTAACTCTCAGAGCATCCACTTTGATGATGAATAAAGGTTGCAAGTTGACACAACATCATCTCCTACTGCAAATGCTCCAACAAGCTCCAAAGATGCTGAGTTAAAAAAAGAAGGACCTGCCCCTTCTGATGATAAATATCAAGGAAGCTTATCTGATGGTTCAAAGGCTTCACATTCTGAAGAAGAAGAATTGTCTGTCTCTCCTATGGCTGAACCTCCAAGGAGAGGAAAGAGCAACAGACTGCTGACAAGATCTATCGCAAGAAAGGAAGATAAACACTCTACTACGATCATTGAAGGCAGTGATGATGAGCCCGACTCTGAGGGAGAAGATGATGAAGAAGGCACTAATGATGAAAACCAACATGAAGAACTCTCTAATGAATCAGACGAAAGAAGTCATCATGACTCAAGCTAAGAACGTGAAGAAATGGAAAAAGATTCTAGTTCTGCAAATCAAGAGTTAGAGGAACCAACTGACTATCCAGACCTCTCTCCAGCAAGAATTTGCAGAAGAATAGTGGTGGAAGTCTTTGATGAACCACCAGTTGCACCACCAGCAAGATGGATAAGCCATGGAAACGAACAACTCAGAGTTGTAAGAATGACAACAGACGAGGTGCTTAACAACTGGAAAAATATGGAGTTAGATTGCACAATAATACTGTATAATTCTGAAGATCTTTTGATGAGATGGTTCTTCCTGTGGATGCCTTGGTTAAAAGCACATACTGATAAAGATGAGAGCTACTTCAGCTGGTGCTACTCTTAGTTTCCAAATCTGGAGCTGGTGTCACAGAATTTCCCAAGGGTAAAGAAGTTTGCAACCATGATTATCAAAGACCAGCCTCACAACAAAGTCTACCGACATGCTGACAATCACTACATTCCCTATGATTATAGAGTGGGTTCTGATGGCAAAAGGATTATGGCCAAGGAGATGATCGTAGAGTCTGATCACTCTAACAATGATGTTGATCAAGTCCAAAGTGAGAAGCCTCCCTCGACCCAAGCACTATTACCCAACATTCCTTCATCCTCCAATAGAGATTGGTATTCAACGATTATTCAGATTCTCAACGCTTTCAAAAATTTGTCCAAAGATGAAAATCGTAGAGTCCAATCTGGAGTTCAACAAGAGGATGCCCAACCAAATGACCAAATTCCCATGGAAAAGAAGCTATTGAAGAATTTTGATGAGCTAGTTAAGAAGATATCTCAAATCAATGAAGAGTCAAAGATGTTGAAAGCAGCAGGAGATAATTTAGCTCAAGACAAACTTCAAGTCACTATGGCTGATGTATATCTCAGAATCAAAGAGAGAGATCAAATTTATCTGAAGGCCATACATGATCAGAAGGCAGGAGCTCTACGAGCACAGAAGGCCAATGAAGAGCAAATTCAAGTCCTCTCTGATAAGATTGATAACCTGAATCAATCTTTCTCCATGCAACTTTAACTGAGCCAATACGAACTCAAGATTGAAGTTGGTAACAACTCTTATCTGATGGAGAAGCTTATGTCCAACATGGAACATCTCTCACAAGTGATTAATGACAAAAAGGGGGAGAAAAAGAGGCATGGAAAAAGGCACTCAAGGAGGAGTAAGGCGAAAAGAAGGAGAATAAGAAGACAATAGCAGCAGAAGCAGATGAAGAGTTATCATCTGAGGGGGAGCCAAAGGATGATGATCCCATGAATGCAAAGTTTAGAGGGAGCCAGAAAATGAAAAAGAAATGAAGTCAACATCCCAGGGGGAGCAGGAGCAAGAAAATCAAGCAGATGAGTAGCTGATTAACAAGACATCCTGGAAACACAGATGGAGCCAAAGAGGTACATCTCTAAACATTGGGTATGTTCTGGATCCAGGATGTAAAAGTATCATAGCTTATAAAATTCCATATCATTATAAAATGACATTCATGATTATTCATTTTTTAGAAATACAAGTTGGTCATCGATATAAGATTCATTCATATCATGCATATGCACTTATTGTTTTTGTCATAATCAAATAGGGGAGATTGTTGGGAATAAGTATGTGAATGATATTCCTTTATATATGATTTGATTATGATTATGATATATATATATATATATATGAATGAATGGATATGCAAGTATGCTTGCATTAAGAAAAGCTTTGTAAAGTCCTTTGATAGATAATAGGAACATATGTACAAGGACTTAGAATGAATTGATCAAATATGTTAGGTTGATCCTATATAAAGCAAAACTTGACTTTGTAAAGTCCTTAAAAAGAAATGATGTACAAGGACTATAAATATAGAAAGATCAAGCTTGTTAGGTTGATCTTATAATGTAATAGATAGGTTTGTCTGATCGTCGAGCATCGCACTGTAAATCGTGAGTCCGCCAGGAGAGTCAAGGAAAACTCGAGAGCTATCAAGGCAGAATTATAGTCTGCAAGATAGTAGATCTCAGAGTTCGTAGAATGTCAGGAGAGACGAGGAAGGATCATAGTGTGTCGAGGAGAACTTCCTCGGAGCCGTAGTCTACTAAGGAAGTCATGTTCAGAATCGTAGAGACATCCTGTCTAAGAGCCGACCGAGAATCTTCCAAAGCCAAGTCAAGAATCGTACACTACACTCTGAGTCGTAGAGTCTACTTATGTCAAAGCCAAGTCAAGAATCGTAGACTACACTCAGAGTCGTAGAGTCTACTGATCGTATCAGAGGCAGCGATCGTAGTCGAGTAAGATCAGATAAAGACAACAAGCACAACGATAAAAATTGTAGAGTGTCAAGATCTGATCTCAAAGTCGTAGTGTCTACACAGCCGAAGCTGAATCGCAGAGTGTAGAACTGAGACTTCAAGAGATGTGCTCACAACACCTAGACAGAATCATAGAGCAAACATGATTCTCAATAATTGAGCACTCCTAGAATATCCAAAGGAACGAAGCCTCTGGTTGGTACAACAAAGATACATTACACCTAAAGGAAACCATAGAGCACTCAACGACTGACATATAAGCTACCAGAAGATCTAAGCACTAACTTAATGAACATCTAGATTGGGTTGTGAAGCCATTCAAGATGAAGTCTTCCACAACTTGATCAGAAGAAGACTTCAGTAACTAACTAAGGAAGTTAGCAAGTATAGTAGCTATCAAGAAGATAGAAGACGACGATCTTGAAAGCAATCAGGATCGTAGTGTTTGCTAAATAAAGAAGGAACTGATGGAGTGTACACAAAGATACTGGTCAGCCTCTGAAGAATAACGCTAAAGTGATTAAGCATTGGGTCAGTCCATTGATGATAAGTGAACGGGAGATCACAAGGAAAAAGTGAGCTGGACACGCCACAAATTTGAAGTGTCTTGCTATTCAGAAGGGGCCAGAATTAAGAGTCAAGCCATCAGTATCTAATAGCAGTCAAAGCAAATAGAAGTGTTGAAGCACTGTACAAGAAAAGGAACACTATATTAAAGATCCAATCAACACTCTTCAAGATCGTAGTGTTGACTCTACCTATCAACTAAACACTACGATCAAGTCCAAGAAGATATGCATCAGAATCGTAGAGTTCGGTCATCTGAAGGTTGAAACATTGGCAATAGTTCAATCTGAAGATTGATGGTCGAACAAAGCTTATTGAAGAGCATCGATGCAAAAGGACAACCTTTGATCGAGAAATCAAAAGGAGGAAATAAAGTTGACTACCTGCCCGAGACATCAAAGTGACATCTCTGAAAAGATAGGTGAAACAAGAGACAGCAGATTGTAGTGTCAAAAAGTCAGAAAAGGGGATGTAATGTCATATCTACACTCTACACCAAATAACTCAAGATCTGCGAAGCAATTCAAAAAGCCTTTAACGGCTACTTTCCAATGGGAAGATTGGGAAGGAGTATAAATCAACAGAGCTTCAAAGATCAAGAGTTGTTGATGATTGCTAAGTTAAAAATCGTTGAGTTATTGGAATGCTATTGTTAACTCTATGAGTTCCACCAGAGATTAACAGAACAAGTCTCAATGACAATAAGATTACATAGGTGGAAGTGAAACAGCTTTGAAGAAGGACTTAAACAGACTAGAGCTTCACTCAACAAAGATGAGAATGCCACTGAAGATGGCAGCTAAGCTGAGAGCCGAGAAGGACAAGAAGATATCATTTAGAAAAGTGGTAGAGTACAAAGAAGATCAATAAAGCCACTCTATAGATTACCATGAACCAAAGGCTAAAAAAGAACAGATGCAAAATCATGTCTGCAAAGCATTCAAAAAGGGTTCAGGGATTGCTAAGTGCCAGATGAAGTCTACCAAAAGCTCAGAGACTTAGCAAATCCAGATGGTGATGGTGCACAGCTGACATCAGATGAAGATGAGCAGAAAAGAGTAAAGATCAGCTGCACCAAAGAAGATATAGTCCAGACTCCAAGCAGAATGCCAAGAGGACTACGCCAAGTTGCTAAGTACATGAGATGTTCAAGCTTAAAGAAATCTTAGCAGTTCAGCACCACCACTACCAGCAACAACAAGAAGCCAGGGCTTGAGGGGTCCTTGTCCGGAGGGACTAAATAAAGTTCCAAGCCTGCTGGGCATGAAGAGTTCCTAGGGAACTAGAGGAGTTCTAAGGCTGCTGGCCTTGAAGAGTTCTTAGTGAACTGAAGTTCCAAGGCTGCTGGCCTTGAAGGAATCTTAGTGATTCAGGGTGCTGCCCTTCCTTAGTGGAAATCCTGCTAGTTGAAAGCAAAAGAGTGGATTAGGAGCTTGAGTCTCCGAACCACTTAAAATCCCTTGTGTCTTTTACATTATGCCATTTACATTATGTTCCTAACTGCTATAACTGCTATGAATGTATTAACTACTTACCACTTAACTAACTCTAAGAACAATGTATGTATGATTATGAATATATCAATGAAGGGGATCTTTTACTTATTCTGTTGTGCTTAAAAAGATTCTTATATTTGTCATATGCTAATTCATTAGCAATACAAAATAAAAGGGAAAAGTATTTGAAAATAAAAAAGGATCTATTCAACCCCCCTTCTAGATCTATTGTGTGCCTACTAGGAACTAACACATTTAATAATTGCCATAGTAGTTGTTGCATAGTATCTCATATTATTGATTCAATTATTGTCACAATATCATCTACACAATATTTTATATTATTAAATTAATAATTGAGACGACACATTTATTCATATTATTATTTGCATTATTGACAATGTTTAGAAAGTTCTATCAAAGAAAGGGGTTAGGTTATTTAATTACGCGCTAATAAGGAGAAGTCTTTATCGGAAAGCCCCCTCTTTCCTTGGAATGATCTGGTTGTCAATATTGTGAGTTATAATATTAATGATGAATAATTATTGAAAGATTAAAAATGTGTTTATTGAAGATTAGTGATTTGCGATATATATTTATTTAATTTTTGTTATAAATAGAGGGGTTTGTCATGAAGTATTTGTTGTAAATTTGGCTTATTACATGAACTCCCACTTACTCATTTTTCAAAATCATCGGTAGAAAGTTATCTCACTTTTGTTTTATTATTATTATAATAGTAATAAAATAGAAAACTTTTTATATAAAACAGAATACTTTTTATATTATATATAAAGTTATTCATTTTATTAGATTATAAATAAAATAGATTATATTTTATATAAAGTTTTCATTTTATTAGAAAATTTTATTGCACAATAATAAATAGTAAAAATTAGATTTTTTGTCGAATTCGCGCCCGTGAATTTCTCTTCTGCTCACCTGTGATTATATTCAAATAGTGACATGCCATTCTCCTATAAATAGGATGCTTAGTTAAGAAATGAAAATCACACACAGAATCAGAGAATTCTTCTTCTATAATATTGTGCGTATTTCTTTCTAGTATAAGAATACTTTGAGTGTTGCTAATAGTGAAATTTTTCCTCAAGAATATCTTCGCTATACTAGTCAGATTTAGTCTTCTACTAAGGTAAATGATATTATTTTTTTGTATTCATAATGGATATTATTTTTCGTACTCATAAGGGATATTATTTTTCGTATTCGTAAGGGATATTATTTTCATTCAATAGTCGTAAGAAATATTATTTTCTTCCATACTCTATAGTATATAAGTAATATTATTTCATTTCATATTACTGAATCTACACTTACTTTGATAAGTAGTGCTTCTATAATCCCTGAAATTAGTAGAATATCCTTGAGTTTTGCGCTTCATCTAGTATCATTTCATTAGAATATTGGTCTGAACTTTCTTATTAAATTTAAATATTTTCATTCAGAATACTATTCATGGAGTACTATTCACTCGGGTACTATTTATTCGGGTACTATTCACGGGGTACTATTCACGACAAAATTAGTTTCTTTTCTGTCCAAATTATTTTTGATACATGAATATCATTCTTGAATTTTACTCCACAATTCATGTTAACAATTTGGACATTCTTGAATTATGGATAAATTGAATTATAAATTTTTAATATTTATCCTTGATCTCACTTGATTGATTCCTTGTATCATTGTTATCATCCTCATGCTTATAATGTGGTGAAAGTCATCTTTGCCCCGTAGTGCATAGATGGACTGTTAATTGGTATGATTATGACCAAGAATTGTACCGGTATAATCATGACCTGTAATGTTACATACAAATGTTGTGGTGAAAGTCTTCTTTGGCCCGTAGTGCATAGATGGACAGTTGATTGGCATGATCATGACGACTGATGATACAAACGAATATCCTTGGCCCGTAGTGCATGGATAATTTGTTGATTTGAATCATTTATTAATTGTTGTTATAGGGATAAAATATTGATGATGAATTTTAAATCATAGAAGATAGTAGACTTTACGCTCTACTTAAATATTCTAATGACTTGCTTATTCCGCAGCAGTAGTTGATCTAAAACTTGTTGTCTATTATATTCTATCAGATTTTCCCTGTTGAGGACTAAGGATAATTTGTTCTACATTATCTTAGTCCTAATATTCTTTACTAGGCTAGTTGAGTTCACCCTTTTCTTTCATTGTTCTCTTTAGGAAATGAGAATATAGCTGGGACTAGTCAGGGAATGGAGTGATGGTCTAAGATCGTTGCTATAGTAGTCCTCACTATGCTATAAAATAGTGTGATAATAATTGTAATGGGGACTTTATTTGAGTTTGGATATTGTCTATGAGACAATATTTGTATTAAAATTCACAGCTTATGTTTTATCGTGTTTTACACGACAGTTAATAATTGTATAAATGAAGTTTGTATTTAAATTTTGTACCATGTATTTGGCGACTCAGAATGGGTTGTATGGACCTATTTTGCGGGCGTCACAGTAGGTATCAGAGCTTAGGGATATAATCTCTAATGGTGATCTGAGGTTAGAACTAGGAGGGGAGAGACGAGTAAATCCTTCGCTAGTGTGTCCTTGTTAGGTAAAATCTAATTACGCACGACACACAAGTATACACGGTCAACAAGTAATATAATAGTAAGTAAAGTATTGTTCCCACAGAGACAATTAAGTAAGAATTTAACCTCACAATTATCAATTTCCTATTAATCCTAATTTTATTAAACTATTCAAATCAATGATTAAATTTATAAAAACTAAATTATTAATAAATATAAGATCACAAACCAATCACAAATATTAAAAACTAAAATTTCAAACAATTATTGAAGAATTATGCTTACAATTTCACCCAAAGCTTCACTCTGATTTTTACACTTTTATTACAGTTCAATTCACTATTCCAGTTTATTAATCAAGAACACGAATGTAGCATTAGCCACCTCTCGATGCACTAATACCGTATTAACTTAAATCCACATTTTAGATAGAAACAAGTTAAACACCTTAATCAACAAACTCACTATATCTCTATTTGAATTATAATTAAAGAAGGTTTAAGATTAAGTTCTCTATCAGATTACATGTGATGCCAAACATATATCTACCTTAACATTCATCAAGATTTTGTTCATTCACAAAATTCAAGAACACATGCTATATTAACTAAGTCTAGATTCGTACTTCCTCTCTCGAATTCATCAAATTCAAAAAGAATTGTTGATCAGGCAATTCATAAATTCAAGCTCAAATTAATATTGATAAACTGGATAATAGCTTATTAACTGGAAATCAAAGTTACAAAATCATCGTTTCACTTAAGGTTCCATCATAAGCCTAAAAAGTAAATTAGTTCATAATAAATGAATTAAATACTGAATAAATAAAAGAAAACATCATCCCAATTTCACAAATTGAAATTAAAGGAGAATAGTAATACACCACCCTTCTCGTCCTTCAATTCTACAATCTTTGTGAAAATCTTCCCTTCTTCGTTCCTCCATGTTCTTGTTCTTCAAAAATCTCGTTCCAAAAAAAGTGTATCTTAGTTGTAATGATGCTTTTTTTTCCTTTCACACATAGCATAAATTTCCCTCACTTCAGCTCCACACCATCAATCGTAATTCAACTCTAAATCATTACCAAGAAAATCTAAAAGAAGTCCAAATCCTTTTCAAAACCAACAAGTCATTAGTCAAAGACTCCTAGAGCATGAAATAACAACCATAACATAATCCTATTATAATTATATTACATAGCTCCCAACATTGCTCATCATCCAGCACATACTAATCTTGACCAGCTCAAATCCCGTAACAGCGCGCCCCACGCTATGACATACTCTCCGACAGCGTGGCCCACACTACCCAATCAGTAAGAAGCCACGACCTTTGACTTTAGCGGCATAAGCCTCTTTACTCAAAGACACCACAATAGCCTTTAGCGAGCTAGGAAGTCAGAATGTCCATAATTGCTTGAAAAAAATCCTTCCAATGCTAGCATCTTGATAAGCTTATTGATTATCCTGCAACAAGCGCAAAACCTATCAAAAGTAACATGAAAGTAACCAAAAAATAACAATAACAAGCTAAACGAATATAAATCATAGGTTAAAAACCTTTTCACACTACTAGAAAAACAAGAATACGTGACGAAATTTTGTGACAGTTTTTAAAAACAATCACAAAATATAGTAATTTATGATGGACTTTCTAAGCAATCACAAAATAATAGTATATATGATGGATCTTAGTGATGACTAATCTTGTCATCAATGTATTTTAATTGTGATAGCCATGTCAATCACACCAATTTTTTCACGCAAAAAAAAATTTCTTTTTGTGATGCACTAAGTCATCACTTATAGATATACCCTTTTCGTGATTGCATTTAAGCTATCACTAATATTTTAATGTAAGAAATAATCAAAGCAATATTTTATGACGGCCGTGATAATCATTAAAAAAGATAGATTTTTGTGACGACTTTTATTTGCAATTACAAAAACAAGGTATTTTGTGATGGAATTTTTAAGTCATCACAAAACAATAAAATATATGATGGCTCTTAGTGATGACTAATTTTACCATCATTATAGAGTATTTGTGACTGCCATTGCAATCACCAAATCTTATGTGGAAGTAATTTTGTTTAGTAAGTCAACTCATATATGTTTCCTTTTATATTTTGTTTTAAAATTATAATCATGATCTGGACTTTGGTGTAGTGGTAATACTCGTTATTTAGTTTGTAAATGGGAGAGGGTTCGAATCCTACAAGTATTATTTGATACAATTAATTTAGATATAATTAATACAGTGAAATAAATTATACGTAAATAGAGATTCACGTTCTTACATTTGATCCCTAAAGTCTTGTTTTCTTGTGTTGACTTTGACAATCACAATAGATTACGTGTTAATGTGATTGTATTAATCATCACAAAAGCACTAAGCCTTTGCGTGATTGCCAAAACCATCACGTAAAACCTTTCATGATGGGCGTATACAAGACGGCCATTGTGATGCTTAAAGCCATCACGTAAACCTTTCGTGATGGTTTTTCTACTTTTTGTGATGGATTTTATCCATCACAAATGACCATTTTTTTAGTAGTGTCATCAAATTCCCCCAAACTTGAACATTGCTTGTCCTCAAGCAAAATGCAATGCAATGCAACTAACAACTAAAAACTATGAATCCAGTATTAAGACAGTACAAATAGTTTACTCATACGGCCTCAGAAAAATTAAGGAAACATGTCAACACTTCATAACAAAACCAATCCACAATTCCTTATCAATCCTTGCATCTTAAACTATTATCACTAATATAGTGTGTGTGTGTGTGCTCCACATCCATGCTAATTGATACAAATTCAAATTTAATACATAATAAATCTCTTCGAAGGCATCATACAGTATAAACTCATGAAATCCAAAAACAAGCTAAATCCAACCAAAATCAGACAATTACCAATATCTAGGGTCAGCATGGGATACTTATGCTTTATTTCTTTTATCTACGGGGGCTTTTTGCTCTTATTTCCCGTTTTATTGATTTTTTTATATATATACGCATAGCTATGCAATGTCTTATTCCCTTAGGCTTTTCAATGCTACCTTAACGAGATTTCGACCAACGACTCCCAGACCATTAAGACCTTAGGGCGCTAGGTGTAAAGACAATCCCCTTGGGCTTACTTACTCAAGTAACAAAGGCCACAAAAATAGACAAGCACGCCACGGTGTTTATTCATACTTTTTTTTTCTTTTTTTTATAGCTTATATACCCCAAATATTCCCCCAAACTTAGGTTCATGTCTAACTTTAGTCATCACTACTTATTCTTGTCATTCTTTCATTCAGACTTGCATTATCCTTTAGAGTCCCATTATGTATCAATTTAAACTCAATCAATCAACAAGTGTTTTTACTGTGCTATCCTTATTATACTAGTTTCAAACAAAAAAAGATCCAATTCATATCAGAAATCGCATCAAAGTTCTTTTATTAAGCACTGTACTTGTTTACCGAATTCCAATCTCATCATTGGCCAAGAATAAACTTTTACAATCTAATAACTGGATTCATGCAGCTACATGCATATTTTTTTTATAAACTAAATGCCATGAATATGAACAAGTATAAGACTAAACAAATTAATTAACACTAACTAACATGATTATTTAAAATTTTCATTAATTAACTAGGCAGAAAACATAATCCCCCAAACTTAAATCAAGTAATGTCCTCATCACGTCAAAATAATTCTAATAAAAGTATGAGGACTTCCCTAAAAATGAGTTACTGCTCGTCGTCGTCCGAAGGAGGATATGTTGGCAGGATAGGAGGAACAAGCATAACCAGCGGATGTGCATTAGGATTACAGCGGGAAAATGCATTAGCAGGCGTGTTGAATTCATTGGCATTATACTGATGCATTAAATCTTGACGTTGGGCAAACCACATAAATTGATTCCTTGAGCCCCTAGGTGGTTGCTCTTGTATAGGTTCCACTCCAACTGGGGGTGAGGGTTGGCGGATCATGATATAACCTTCTCCACGTGGATGTGATCGTGCTCCTTCCCATGCCTTGTACCTCTCTATTGTTGCATGATCAATAATAGCCATCGATTGTTGGACAGGCTCAGAAGGTTGCCATTGCACCCCAGCTTTACGTCATAGATCAGTTATTAAGAAACCATGTAGCAAACCTCCCATTGTACTCCCTCATAGCAACCTGTCAATGGACTCTTGAATACACTCCCACACATCGACATTGTAAAATACAATGGAGTTATTCACACGGTAATGGTGGTGAACAATCCCATATAATAGCCAAGCTCGTGCATTGGTTACATCGTTTTGGTGGCGTGTGGGAATTAAACGGGCACACATAAATGCATACCAAACTTTACCATATCAACTAAATACCGAGTGGGGAAAACTTATCTTTTCATTCATTCCGGCTTGAATTACCCATTGAGTTCCTAGTTTGCATAATCTGACAATCAACTCGTCTAGATCGGGCAAACCATCTTCATATCGGTCAGCTTGTGGTGCCTCTAACCCAAAATACGCGTTGATAGCATCGGCATGAAACGCCACCGGTTTACCCTGAACCATGGCTACGTGATTGACATGATCCATTGCGTTTGCATAAAACTCTTTCACTATATTGATCGCCGCTGGAAGTGGTTGTTCTACTAACTGAAACCAATTATGCTCTACAATTTGAAAAGCCATATCACCATCCAAATTAGCATCCAGCTTTAATCCACGTTCTAATACCAAATTCTTCTTCTCGATGGATGACTTGAATCGTTCTGCGGCCCTCTTACTAACAAATTTCCTATGATCATATTGAGGCTGAGTAGTGGAGGTGGATGGGCATTGTCTTTTGTGGGAAGACATGGTGTTTCTGGTGATGTTTAGGCTCAAAATTTGGTTCAGGACTTTTATCAAACAGTTGGTGAGCGGACTGAGTACTCCCCCCAAAATTAGTTGCTTGGTATTATCTTGCTAGCCAACTTGTAAAATCAAACAACACACTCCATGGGCACCCAATTTCCAAGGTATTCCACCCAATTGATATCAATAAAAGAGAAGAATATTGAGGATGAAGTAAGTTGTGCTTACCTTGATTGATTTTGTGTTTCCCTCTTTGTAAAGATGTCCCAATTTGAATGAATTTGTGCAAGGAATGAATTAGATTTAGGATTGGAGTGTAATGTTTATATCTGATATGAATTTGAATACTTGTGTAGTTGGAGTTCATATAGAGGATGGAAAACCAATGTGGGTTGGGAGATGGAGAGTGTATGGGTTTAATGTGAATAGAAGTTCAAAAGGAGAAGGAGAAGTAGAGATGGTGTAGTGGGGGTTATAGGAGTTATGGAGAAGTGGAAGTGTTAAGGGTGTAGGAGAAGTGGGGAAGTTAAGTGTACGAAGGAGAGTTGAAGTGGTTATGGCCTAGAACACGGCAATTAAAATAGTTCAGTGCCTGGGGTTCCTGAACGGTGTGGCCCGCGTTGTGTATATGCAAGAGGTGGCGCGCCCCGTGCTAGGAGATCATTAGTTGCTAGCGTGGTAAGCGCCTGTGGTGTGTGTCATCGTTGTGTGTGGCAACTGCGCTTAGGGGTCGATAACATGATGTAGCATTAGCGTGCCCCATGCCCTTTGTATGTTGAATATAGCGCGCCTTGCGCTATAAATTGGCAAAGTGGTGCGATCCGCGCTGGCATGTCAGTAAGTGTCTAGGGTAGTGGCGCGCCCCACGCTATGTCTGTGCTTTGGGTAGCACGGCCCACGCTAGGGGGTCAGTAGCCAGATGACTCAATTTTTCTTGAGTTACCTGCAAATCTTCCAAAGATGTAGTCAATCTTCTATGAAAAATGCATATTTAAACTAGATTATAAACTAAGATCTAAATAACTAAAAGAGAAATATTTTAGAGCTTAGGTTGCCTCCCAATTAGCGCTAATTTTAACGTCGTAAGCCCAACGGTGCCTCTTGTATCACTATACATCGGCAAGGGTAATGTTGATGACATCCCAATTTGAATCACCACCCCAGTAATGATTTAACCATTGGCCATTGACCTTGAAAGTCTCCAATGGATTTCTACTGTTAAGTTCAACGACGCTATGTGAGAAAACTGTTTTGATGGTGAATGGTCCCAACCACCTTGATTTTAGTTTTCCTAGGAACAATCTCAACCGTGAGTTGAATAATAGGACTAATTGCCCAGGCTCGAATGTTTTTTATATCAATTTCTTATCGTGCCATCTCTTGACCTTTTCCTTGTACAACTTTGAGTTCTTGTAGGCTTGCAGTCGAAATTCGTCGAGCTCATTTAGCTGAAGTAGTCTCTTTTCACTCACCGTTGCTTGAAATAAGACGAACAAAAACAAAAAAAATGTTTAAGTAAAACTGGACTAATTAAACTGATATCATAAAATATTAAAATCTATACTAAATTTTTCCCCGGCAACGGCGCCAAAAACTTGTTGGGTAAAATCTAATTACACACGACACACAAATATACATGGTCAACAAGTAATATAATAATAAGTAAAGTATCGTTCCCACAGAGACAATTAAGTAAGAATTTAACCTCACAATTATCAATTTCCTATTAATCCTAATTTTATTAAACTATCCAAATCAATGATTAAAATTATAAAAACTAAATTATTAATAAATATAAGATCACAAACCAATCACAAATATTAAAAACTAAAATTTCAAACAATTATTGGAGAATTAGGCTTACGATTTCACCCTAAACATCACTCTGATTTTTACACTTTTATTCTAGTTCAATTCACTATTCCAGTTTATTAATCAAGAACACGAATGTAGCATTAGCCACCTCTTGATGCACTAATACCGTATTAACTTAAATCCACAATTTAAATAGAAACAAGTTAAACACCTTAATCAACAAACTCACTATATCTCTGTGAATTATAATTAAAGAAGGTTTAAGATTAAGTTCTCTATCAGATTACATGCGATGCCAAGCATATCTCTACCTTAACATTCATCAAGAATCTGTTTATTCACAAAATTCAAGAACACATGCTATATTAACTAAGTCTAGATTCGTACTTCCTCTCTCGAATTCATCAAATTCAAAAAGAATTGTTGATCAGGCAATTCATAAATTCAAGCTCAAATTAATATTGATAAACTGGATAATAGCTTATTAACTAGAAATCAAAGTTACAAAATCATCGTTTTACTTAAGGATCCATCATAAGTCTAAAAAGTAAATTAGTTCATAATAAATTAATTAAATACTGAATAAATAAAAGAAAACATCATCCCAATTACACAAATTAAAATTAAAGGAGAATAGTAATACACCACCCTTCTCGTCCTTCAATTCTGCAATCTTTGTGAAAATCGTCCCTTCTTCGTTCCTCCAAGTTCTTGTTATTCAAAAATCTCGTTCCCAAAAAAGTGTGTCTTAGTTGTAATGATGCATTTTTTTCCTTTCACACATAGCATAAATTTGCCTCACGTCAGCTCCACACCATCAATCCTAATCTAACTCCAAATCATTACCAAGAAAATCTAAAAGAAGTCCAAATCCTTTTCAGAACCAACAAGTCATTAGTCAAAGACTCCCAGAGCATGAAATAACAACCATAACACAATCCTATTATAATCATATTACATAGCTCCCAACATTGCTCATCATCCAGCACATACTAATCTTGACCCATTTCAAATCCCGTAATAAACTACCCGTATTTATGATGTACTCTCCCAATGGCAGGCCGCTAATCCAATCAGTGAAGCCACGATTCACGCACGAAGGCTACTGCTGGCCTTTTTACTCGACCACAATAAGACTTTACGCTAGAAGTCAAAATGTCCATAATTGCTTGAAAAAATCCTTCCAATGCTAACATCTTGATAAGCTTATTGATTATCCTACAACAAGCGCAAAACCTATCAAAAGTAACATGAAAGTAATCAAAAACTAACAATATAACAAGCTAAACGAATATAAATCATAGGTTAAAAACCTACTCATCAAATTTCCCCAAACTTGAACATTGCTTGTCCTCAAGCAAAATGCAATGCAATGCAACTAACAACTAAAAACTACGAATCCAGTATTTTAATAATAATTTCCATCGAATATTTATTTTATTTAATAAATATTTTAATAATAATTTCCATCGAATATTTATTTTATTCCATAAATATCTAAATTAAAATATTTATTTTATTTGATAAATATTTTAATTACTAAATTTCATCGAATATTTATTTTATTCCATAAACATCTCAATTAAAATATTTATTTTATTTGATAAATATTTTAATTAATAATTTTCATTGAATATTTATTTTATTCCATAAACATCTCAATTGAAATATTTATTTTATTTGATAAATATTTTAATTAATAATTTTCATTGAATATTTATTCTTTATATTTTATAAATATTTTAATTAATTATTATTTAGTTATTTATTTATTTATTTTTTTTTTAATTATTTATTTTTTTGCCCAAGTATGGGTAATTTAGTTTAGTAATGCCTTGGTGGGTGAGGTTACCAGACTCGATTTTTGTAGTTTACGCAATTCACAAACATAACAAGGCTAAATTAGGGCGAAAAATCTCTCGAAGTTCAACCGTATCGTTACGTGAAGAACACAGAACATGACCATAACTTCCAATTTTCTTGTCCACACATTAATTTAAGTATACTCAAATATTTTAATTCATATATGATCATTACCCAACCTTTCTAACATGATTTTAACAACTTAATTCATGCAATTACTGGAATCAAATTATATAATTTCACTATTCTTATGAAAAACTCCATTTTTAACATTATTAACGAAATCAACCACTGTGAACTCGTTTTTTGACCAAATTAGTCCGTTTAAGTTTCGTTCTTTTTTGTTTTTACATGTATAAACGTAATCATTCATCAATTTACCGATTAATATGCAATTTAAACATTAATTTTTGTACATATAAGCCATATTCATATATTTTTCTCTGTAAAACTATAAAACTCTAATTTGAACATGATTTCATGGATTAATTATTCTAAAACACATATAGATTATATATAATTGAATTATACAGGTTAATAAACATATAAAACATCATATATTTAACGATTAACCATGAAAATTCAATTATAGAAAACTAAAAGCCAATTTTCATGAAAAGTTTCTAATTACGTAAATTAAAAGTATAGGTTAAGGAATTACCCTTAATTTTCTCTGTTAGATTGTTAGAGAATGAAAGAAAACTCCTTGATCCTTCAATTCCTTCTTCAATTCCCTCAATCTCTCTCTTTTCTCTCTGTTCACTAACTTAGATTTTTAGGAAATGAGATGGACGTAAAAGAAAAGGCCTAATATAAGTGCGCATACTGGCGTAGTAGTGGTCAGTTAATCCCATAGTGGGTTAACTGGCCAACTTCCTTTAAGGCCATGTTTGGCTATCTTACTAACATTATTTCCCATAAATTTAATTAAACTCTTATTATATAGTTTTAATAATGTCACACTCATTTAAGTAATTAATTAAATGTCTTATATAATTTAATTAAATAAAATAGAATAATTCCACATTAAATCTCATAGTCACAATTAATTTATCATTTATTAATTATGGTAAGTCATTAAATCTCCAACTAATTATTAAATTAATTAGAATAACATTATGCTTAAATAATTCATTTAATCAAATAAGAACAATTAAATACATACTTTTGAATAATAAAATTCTCTATATTAATTTAATCAATGTAACACATATAATTAAATTAATCTTCCATAAATTCATCAATTAATTATTTAACCCAATAATTAAATCATCGAAAAATATTTATTTAATTTAATAAATATTGAAATTAAATTACAAAAATCTCGTTCGTCACATCTTTCCCGCTTAAAACTTTAAAAGGATTCTGTCCCCAAAATCACGACTCAATCAATTCATCCCATTACATTCTCCCTCCCTTACAAAGATTCTGTCCCTAGAATCGATTACACATAAATTAAGCAAATAAATGGGGACAATTCTTCATCATATGCTCTTCGAGTTCCCATGTAGCTTCTTCAGCGTTGTGGTTCCTCCAGATTACCTCAATAGAAGGTATTACTTTATTTATGAGTACTTGTTCTTTCCTATCAACAATCTGAACAAGAACTTCTTCATAGGACAAATCTTTCTCAAATTGTAGGGGTTCATATTCAATCACATGTTTGTAATTGGGTTTGTAGGGTCGTAACATAGAAGCATGTAAAACATTATGGATATGTTATAAGGCTGGAGGTAAGGCTATCTCATAGGCAACTTCACCAATTCTTCGCAAAACTTCAAAGGGTCCAATGAACCTCGGGCTCAATTTCCCCTTCTTACCAAATCTGATCTTTCCCTTCCAGGGAGAGACTTTCAAAAATACCAAGCTGCCCGATTCGAACTCAACATTCTGACGGTGTGGATCAGCGTAATTCTTACGCCTATCATCGGGTGCTACTAGTCTTTTCCAGATTACTTTTGACTATCTCTCATTGTTTGTTGTACTAGTTTCTGGTCTAATGCTTTGTCTCTCGCCAACTTCATCCCAGTAAAGTGGAGTTCTGCACTTTCTGCCATACAACACTTCATAAGGTGGCATGCTAATACTAGCGTGGTAACTGTTGTTGTAGCTGAATTCTACAAGTGGTAAGTGATCATCCCAATTTCCCTTAAAATCTATGATGCATGATCTCAACATATCCTTTAATGTTTGAATCGTTCTTTCACTCTGCTCATCTGTCTAAGGGTGATATGCTATAATCATTCTCAATTATGTCCCCATACACTCCTATAGTCGCTTTCAGAAGTTTGATGTAAAGCGTGGATCCCTATCTGAGACAATTGACACGAAATTCCGTGCCACGAAACAATCTCTTTCACATATAACCTTACAAACTGATCTAAGTTGAATCTGATTTTGATCGGAAGGAAGTGTACGAATTTCGTCAATCGGTCAACAATAACCCATACTACGTCATAGCCTTTCTGAGTTGTCGGTAGGCTAACCACAAAATCCATCGTAATATATTCTTATTTCCATTCTGGGATTTCTAAAGGTTGTAGCAACCCACTCGGCCTCTGATGTTCAGCTTTCACTTTCTGACATGTCAGACACTTGGCAACACACTCTACAACATCTCGTTTCAAATTTGGCCACCAGAAATGTTGTCAAAGTTCTTGGTACATCTTGGTACTACCAGGGTGAATCGAATATCGTGAGCTATGATCCTCATTCAAAATGTCTTCTTTAATCTCTAGCACTGGCGGTACCCAAATTCTGCTCTCAAATCTTAGTAGTCCCTCACTGTCTATTTTGAATCTTAGTTCGGTTCCTTCAGATATCTTCTTTTTCACTTTATCACATTCTTCATCCTGAAGTTGAGCCTCTTTAATTTTATCTAATAAAGTTGTACCAGTTTGCGTCTGGAACAGCTTCTCGTCAATCTCCATAGGATACTTTACTTCCAATTCCAGCTTCTCTATCGCTGAAATTAGCTCCTTCTAAGTGGTCAACATCATCAATTTCTCCAGACCATTTCTATTTAAGGCGTCGGTAACCACATTTGCTTTACCCGGATGGTATAAAATCTCGCAATCATAGTCCTTAATTAACTCCAACCACCTTCTTTGGCGCATATTCAAGCCCTTCTATGTAAAAATATATTTTAGACTCTTGTGGTCTGTATATATTTCACACTTCTCCCCATAGAGATAGTGTCTTCAGATCTTCAAAGTGAATACCATCGCAGCTAATTCTAAGTCATGGGTCAGATACCCCTTCTTATAGTCCTTCAATTGTCATGACACATACGCAATGACCCTGCCATTTTGCATAAGCACACAGCTCAGTCCTTTATGCGATGCATCACTCTAAACCACACAATTTCCTGTGTCATCCAGAAGAGATAACACAGGTGCTATACTCAACCTCTTCTTAAGTTCTTGAAAGCTTTCATCACACTTCTTCATCCAAATGAATTTCACAGATTTCTTAGTCAAATTCGTCAGCGGGGTTACGATCTTGGAAAAGTCCTGAATGAATCTTCTATAATATCCTGCCAATCCAAGAAAACTTCTTACTTCTGACGGTGTTTTCGGATGATCCCAGTTCATCACAGCTTCGACTTTGGAAGGATCTACCGAAATTCTGTCCTTATTAATCACATGTCCGAGAAATTGTAACCGCTCAATCCAAAATTTGCATTTCGAAATCTTGGCATACAACTTCTCCCTTCTCAACGCCTCTAACATTTCCTTCAAATACTCTACATGTTCTTCCTTGGTTTTCGAGTATACCAAAATGTCATCGATAAATACCACCACAAATTTATCCAAAAACGGTTTAAATACCCTATTCATCAGGTTCATAAACGTTGTAGGAGCATTTGTTAGACCGAATGACATCACCAGAAATTCGTAGTGACCATATCGAGTCCTAAATACTATCTTCCGAATATCCTCTGGCCTCACCTTCAGCTGACGATAACCACTCCTCAAGTCTATCTTTGAAAAGTATCTCGCTCCTTTTAATTGATCAAACAGGTCGTCGATCCTCGATAATGTATATCTATTCTTAATTGTGACCTTATTCAGTTTTCTGTAGTCGATGCAGAGCCCCATCGTCCCGTCCTTCTTCTTTACAAATAATGCCGGCGCTCCCCACAGCGATACGCTCGGTTGGATGTACTTCTTGTCCAGTAACTCTTGCAGTTGTACCATTAATTCTTTCATCTCTACCAGAGCCATCCGATACAGTGCCTTCAATATTGGAGTCGTTCCTGGCGATAAATTGATCATAAACTCAACCTCTCTGTCTGGCAGAAGTCCTGGAAGATCATCTGGAAATACGTCTGCGAAGTCCCTCACTACTGGTATCTCTTCTATCTTTGGATTTTTTTTTACGACTGTCGACTATGTTAGCTAAATATCCTACATAACCTTGTCTTAACAACTTTTTGGCCTGCATCATCGTCAGACAACTCACTTGTCTAGGCGACTTGCTGCCATAAAACACAACCTTTAACGGAGACATAAAGTTAATACGCTTCTTTTGGCAATCAATTACAGCCCCGTAATTGAATAGCCAATCCATTCCCAAGATAACGTCAAATTCCCCAAGTTTGATAGGGATAAGGTCTATGTTCATAATGTTACCCTTAATATCCACCCTACAGCTCTTGTGTACGTATTTAATATGGATCACTTCTCCATTCGCAATTTCTATGTACATGGGGTATTTTAACTCATCCTTAGGCAATTCTAAGTTCTTAGCAAAGTCATCAGATATAAATGAACAAGTAGCACCCGAATCAAATAACACATAAGAATTAATTTTATTGATCGAAATGATACCTGACACCACATCGCGAGACTGCACAACATCCTGCACTATCATGTTAAATGTCTTGGCGGTCGGTCAGTTGGTTCCGGTTGGTCTCGTGATAGTTAAAGCACTTCCACCGCTGTTTCCCACGTTCCCTCCTGATCTTGCCCCTCCAGATCCCTTCTTGTGATAGTCCCTTTCTAGATGGTCCTTTGAGCCGCAAGTGAAGCATGCGCCCTTCTTTGGGTTAGGACAGTTAGGTGCTATATGGCCTTCCTGACCACAATTGTAACACACCCATTTTCTCTTCATGCAAACCCCTAGGTGAGCTTTTCCGCAGGTCAGGCATGCTTCGATTCTCTTCTTCTGACCTCCTTACTGATTTCCAGTTGATGAGTTATCAGTCCACCTCCTTTTCTGATTGTTACTTCCCCCCGTGTTACTACCACTAGCTTTGTTATTTCCTTCACTTTCACTCTTCTTCTTTTTCTGATCTTGGTTATACTTGTTTACCACATCGTTTCCACCTTCGGCGAGTATGGCCTTCTCCAACACCCCAGCAAAAGTGTTCAATTGAAACATTGACACTTTGCTATACAACCATGGCTTCAGTCCCTGCTCAAATCTCCTAGCCTTTCTCTCGTCAGTATGCACTTGATATGTAACAAACCTAGCTAACTCATTGAATCTTTCTGCATAGTCTAATATAGACATATTCCCCTGTTTCAGCTTTAGAAATTGGACCTCCATTTGGTTCTGCGAGCTGGTTGGAAAATACATCTCGAAGAACATCTCCTTGAACCTCTCCCAGTTAATCACACCTTCTCCTCCCTGGACCTTATTTGCTTGCCATAAATAACTGGCTTCAGATTTCATCATAAATGTTGCGTAGGCGATTTTCTGGTCCTCTCTGACTCTGGCGACGTCAAAAACTTTCTACATCTCCATAACCTAGGTTTGAGCTTCTATCGGGTTCATGGAGCCTTTAAACTCTGGCGGTCCCACCGCCTTAAAATCCTTAAATGTAGTATTTAGTGGAGCTTGGGGTTGATTGTTAATTGCTCCAGCCAGTAAGTTCACTAACTGCTGAACGGGGTCAGCATTGGCGTTCTTGTTGTTATTATTCATTGACTCTTCCTGGGCTAGTCGACGATTTGGTCATCTTCTCGGTGGCATGTTTCTGATAAGAATATATGCTTATTAGGTCTTTATTCAATCCTTTAAATATTTAAGGCTTAACTAAAACATTTAAACATAATCACTTAACACATTATCTCAATAAACTCTAATATTTTATTCAAATCGAAAGTTTTAACATCATACGATAGCATCACTGCTATTTACATCATCTATCCCGAGATAAAGAATCTATAGGATTTAAAACATCAAAATATTCCTCTGTTTATAAACACATCAGAATTTTCATTTTAACTAACATAGATATTCACATAATTCATATTATTCCTATCACGGTCTATTAAGACGTCGAATAGCTTCTCTGCGCTCTTCTTCCATGATACGAAACATCGTCCTTCGATCCAACATGTACGAGGGTAAGTCCTCAAACTGAATTGGATAGTACATAACTCGATCTTGAGCTTTGTCCATCGCAATATTGAATGTGCAATCCATTTCCACCATCTTAACCTTCTTTGCTTATACCTCTTCCTCGGCTGCATCTGCTCGCTGAGAAGCCTTCTCATAAGCATCTTCCGATCTAACTCGTTTGGCGGATTCCTCTTTCAGTTCATTCTTCAACTCCTCTATTTCCTCTGACTTCTGCTCGGTTTGACCCTTCTCGTGAACCAAATCCCACTCTACATTTCCCAAACGTGTGTGAAGAGTCACAACCTCCCTATCCCTTACTTTCGATGGTAGGTTTGTTTGTGACACCCCCAAATCCAGGTACTTCAATTTTCACGGGATTTGGTGTTCACTATCCAAACATCATGAATTTATCTACCCATAATAAATGAAAACCATAAATAGATATAAATAAATCCTCCCCTTATGGGGTTACAACATCTGAATAAACAATACAATCCCAGGTCAAACTAACCTTAAACATCTGTGCGGAAACATAAATAAATAAATAAGACTTAAACAACATCAAGTCTAAAACAAAATATATCAACTAAACAACAAATCTTCATCACTTGCTACTTTGCCCTTGCCTTTGCTAGTAGAAGGCTCGTCGGACCTTTCGTTCTTAACTGCAATATTATTATTATACAAGAGTGAACACGATTGCCCACAAGTATAATATATTAACAATAAAATAATAACATGCAAATGAATCAAAGACTTCTGAAATAAGAAAACTTTGCTTTTGAATCAAGAATGAATAGCAAGAATCAAAAGAACTTCTGAGGGTCATAAGACCTTGAACTATGTCCTAGGTTGTCAAGTGTTTATACTTGAAACCTTTAACAGTCATAAGACTATGGACTCTTCTTCTCGTACTTAGGGGGATCAACCCTTAGTACCATACTGTGCACAATATCTTAACGCTAAAGCGTAATTAATCCCCTATAATAGGGTTGTTCATCTCAGTTTGACATTAGAGTCCGCACCAAAGGAAGTTTGGTTTGGATCAGCTCAACAATGGTTCTGAAATTTAGAACGTTCATCAACTATGGACTAGTCGAATCAATAAGGGTTCGCTAGTCTTACAAGGTTCAACAATAATTGATATTCAATTTGAATAATAAAGTTCAAGATGTATACAATCGAATAAGTATTGTATAACATGAATTATGCTTTTAAAGAATGATAACATCTAATATGAAATCTTGACTTGAACAATAATAAACAAGATAGAATAAGGAACTTGTTTTATGTAAAGAAACAAGGTTTAGGAACTTGCCTCGTGCGTAGGCTAAACGATTACTACTACTAGTTCACCACAAATCCTACACACATATCATATGTATTCACGACATTCATTAGTTACATTTTACTTAATTATTTAATATAAACTCCACTTTATTTAACAAATCATTACCCTTCTAATTTAATTACTTAATTAAATTAGAATATTTTCATTCCTTACTATTATTACACTCGAATAAATTATTTCATAATAATTTTCATCGAATATTTATTTTATTCCATAAATATTTTAACTAAAATATTTATTTTATTTGATAAATATTTTAATAATAATTTCCATCGAATATTTATTTTATTCCATAAATATCTCAATTAAAATATTCATTTTATTTTATAAATATTTTAATAATAATTTTCATCGAATATTTATTTTATTCCATAAATATCTCAATTAAAATATTCATTTTATTTGATAAATATTTTAATTAATAATTTTCATCGAATATTTATTTTATTCCATAAATATCTCAATTAAAATATTCATTTTATTTGATAAATATTTTAATTAATAATTTTCATCGAATATTTATTTTATTCCATAAATATCTCAATTAAAATATTTATTTTATTTGATAAATATTTTAATTAATAATTTTCATCGAATATTTATTTTATTCCATAAATATCTCAATTAAAATATTCATTTTATTTGATAAATATTTTAATTAATTATTATTATTTATTTTTTTTTTTTTTTTATTTATTTTTATTTATTTTTTTGGTTATTTATTTGTAGTAATTTTATTTTTTTTTTGCGCTTTACGGAGTATTTGAGTTACCTGAAGTTTAGATTTTAAGATTTCGCTTTTGCAGTTCCTTGAACATAATAAGGCCAAATTAGGCAAAAAAAAATCTCACAAGTTCAACTATACGTTCGTGAAGAAACGAGAATACATAGCCATAACTTCCAATTTCCTTGTCCATACAGTAATTTAAGAATACTCAAATATTATAATTCATATATGATCATTACCCAACCTTTCTAACATGATTTTAACAACTTAATTCATGCAATTACTGGAATCAAATCACATAATTTCACTGTTCTTATGAAAAACTCCATTTTTAACATTATTAACGAAATCAACCACTGCGAACTCAGTTTTTCGACCAAATCAGTCCATTTAAGTTTCGTTCTTTTCGTTTTTACATGTATAAACGTAATCATTCATCAATTTACCGATTAATATGCAATTTAAACATAAATGTTTTGTACTTATAAGCCATATTCATATATTTTTCTCTGTAAAACTATAAAACTCCAATTTGAACATGATTTCATGGATTAATTATTCTAAAACACATATAGATCATATATAATTGAATTATACAGGTTAATAAACATATACACCATCATAGATTAACAATTAACCATGAAAAGTCAATTACAGAAAACTAAAAGCCAATTTTCATGAAAAGTTTCTAAGTACGTAAATTAAAAGTATAGGTTAAGGAATTACCCCTTAATTTTCTCTGTTAGATTGTTAGAGAGTGAAAGAAAACTCCTTAATCCTCCAATTCCTTCTTCAATTCCCTCAATCTCTCTCTTTTCTCTCTGTAGTTCACTAACTTAGATTTTTAGGAAATGAGATAGACGTAAAAGAAAAGGCCTAATATAAGTGCTTGCATACATGGCAGTAGTAGTGGTTGGGTTAATCCCAGTAAGTGGGTTAATCGCCAACTTCCTTTAAGGCCATGTTTGGCTATCTTACTAACATTCTTTCCCATTAATTTAATTAAACTCTTATTATATAGTTTTAATAATGTCACACTCATTTAAGTAATTAACTAAATATCTTATTTAATTTAATTAAATAAAATAGAATAATTCCACATTAAATCTCATAGTCACATAATTAATTTCTCATTTATTAATTATGTTAAATCATTAAATCTCAATTAATTATTAAATTAATTAGAATAACATTATGCTTAAATAATTCATTTAATCAAATAAGAACAATTAAATACATACTTTTGAATAATAAAATTCTCCATATTAATTTAATCAATGTAACACATATAATTAAATTAATCTTCCATAAATTCATCAATTAATTATTTAACCCAATAATTAAATCATCAAAAAATATTTATTTAATTTAATAAATATTCAAATTAAATTACAAAAATCTGAAAAAGTAAAATTGTAATCAAAATATCGATTAAAAATGAAGAATGAACGAAGAACGCGAATAACACGCGAAGAACACGAAGAACGTTGTTGATGGATAAATTTAAAACCATCGTAGTATAATTTACTGTTGATGGACAAGTTTAAAACCATCGCGTATAAGTTAGTTGCTTATTGCTTGGTTAGGAACGGTAGAAACGTTCATGAAGAACGGATTAAACTTAACTATAACGAAGTTCTGGCAAAAATTTCATAAAAGATGAACGAGAAGTAGAAAGTATGTAAATGAAGCTGAATGTGTAGGGTTTTCTAAGAATAAAGAGAATGTAGAAAATCTGATCATGGACTCAAGAACGAACAAGTTCCGAGTTTGAATGACCGAATTATGGACGAACGAACGAAGAACGTTAATAACGTAAAATGAACGAAGGATGAAGATTAAGCCAATCGAATGACATGTTAACAGATTTAGGATAAATTTTTTTCTGGGGGAAATTGAAGTACGTAAGATAAAGAAGAGAATGGCTTTGGAATGACCTCGTTCCGAGTTATAACAAATAAGTTATGAGATTGTGAAGTAAGCGTCTCAAACCAATGCAATACTTAGAAATTTTTTTCCATGTTTTAGGCTTGTAGCGGCCTTAGCCAAATTGCCTTAGGGAGGAAAGGCCGCAATGCCAAACCCTAGGAAGGAACATATCTTTTAGCAGTACCCAAGCTGACGAGAAAGAAGAAGGAACCAGTATGCAATACGGTAGAAGTGAGCAAGTGCCAGAGAGAAGAGCTTTAGCTCGCTCAACTCTTGGGAGAAATGTAAGGGAAGATAAAGAACATATAGTTCGCCTAATGTAACACTTAATCAAGTGATTTAAACCTTTAATGAAGGTTGAACGAAAAGATTAATCGAGATTAAAAAAAAGAATGTAAACGCAACATAGTTGCGATGAACAATTGGTCTTAACATACAACGAATCGTATGGCTTCGACATTAAGAAAGAGTAATGAACATGGGGTTCATGTAATGGATAACAAAAATAGTAAGTAAGATATGATTTATCAAGTAATTCATAATGAATGGTAATAAGATTAATAGAAACCGAATGTGAGTCGCATGGAGAATGTTAGAATAAAATATAAGCGTTAAACACTTTAGCCGATGTAAAGGTTGAGTGTACGTGAATATTAAACAGACAAAACCTACACACTGTGCATGGTTTGACCATAAGATAATGAAGACCAATGATTAAACCCATGTGATAAGTGGATTTTATATACACTTCTCTGGTATTTTTTACTTGAATTAGTTACTTATATTTATGTGTCCTTAGTTACTTTTCATGCATTTTGTGTTCATTTTGTAGGTTATACGTTTGGGAGCGGTGTGAGCGACTATTGGTAAGGAAAAGCAAAGGAAATACAAAGAAAAGCAAATCGGACATCATTTGGGCTTTCATGTTTACTTCATGTTCTTGGTTTAGAACTTAGCTTACATTGAAGAGCATCGTCTTATCTTTCTGGAACATTTTGAATCATTCCAATCGGAGTTCGGATGCTAGAGTTATGATCGTTGTATCAACGGACGTCGAACGTCATGGTTTTGGGTGGTCATTTGCATAGCAGTCACTTCCAGATCAATTTCAGCCTTCATCCACCCAAAATTTCTCAATCCTCAAAGAATGAAAGTTGTAGATCTCGTCGATATCTTCAATTTGATAGGAGTCAGTCCCCGTAACTTCTCCCGGATCAAAGGTTATGGCCGTTTTACCAGAGGACGTCGGAGTAGAAAATGTCAGAACATGGGGCAGCGCCGGGGCACCCATTTTTGGCCTATGCCTAGCAATGAGTCTTTGGGAACGATGTTTGAGCATCGTGCCCATTACTTGGGCTTTGGGAAGGGCTTAGTGATGGCACGGACGCGTTTTTGGGTGAATTTGACACCTTTTGACTCCAAATTGGATTGGGTTTGTTCCTAAGCTAAAAATTGGACTTGTAACCTATAAATACATGATGTAAGGCATAAAATAAAGAGAGATTACATAGATTAGATTAGAGATACACTCCATTAGATTAGAAAATAACCCTAGTTCTTATTAGTTTTGGAGATTGAAGCAACTTGGAGACCATTGAAGATTCAAAGCAGGAGCAAAAGAGGAGTTTCAAGACTACTGACAATAGATTCTATTCTCTTCTCTTCTCTTACTTTTATCTTTTAATGTCTATTCAATTGTGTATTCTTGGTTTTAATTCATTAATTATGAACTAATTCTTCTATTAAGATTCCAATTGAACCTTTTATGGCTATAAATTAGTTATTTAATTTATTCCAATTATTTGTGTCAAAGTGAGTTGTTTATCTTGCCTTATGCTTATTGATTAATTATTTGATCAGTAATTACCTTGTTACTCTAGAAGGAATTGAGAAAGGAATTCTAGGATTAGAACTGGGCATGATATCATGTGACTTAGTTATTTGCATAGTGAATAATTAGGTTTGTGAATAGAATGAGAATATCTATTTGCCGTATGTAACACATAAGGAATTGGGGTTGTAACGAGTTTAATTCAATTATTTTGCATAGAGATATAGCAAAATTAATCTGGGTTAAATAGAAGGAAAATGATCACTTGAGAAAGGGCTTTTGGCATTTGAGAATTCTTGTTAACAATTCAGTAGACGTAATAATTGGGATAATTGGATAATTGATTTATAGTTCATTATTGGGGATATTGGAGTCTTAATCCTTATTTACCTGAATTCAATCAAATCTCAGTTTTGTTTATTTGATTTCTTTTAGACTAATCTCTTTTAATTGTTTAATTTAGTTTTCTTAATTAGAAAATTCATAATTTGCAATTGTTTAAATAAAATTGATTTGGTTAAGAGTTAGTATTTGATAATTTTTATTAAATAATTCCTCGTGGGAACGATACTCTACTTTTACTTTATTACTTGTTGACCGTGTATACTTGCACGTATTCATTGATTGCGAAATCGATCAACACCATGAATGGTGAAGAACTGAATTAAAGACAAGTACACATAACGTAAAGAAGCCGAGTTAACTTTTATAACTTGGTTAACGTTCCGAGTCGAATGAACCGGACGTTGTAAGATATGAATAAGGTAACGTAAAATGCTTAATGCTATGAATGCGTAGAATGAATATTAAATGATCGTTCTGAGTATACAAAAGACTGTATGACTTAGACGATAAAGAATGAATCCCGAGGTATGACATTTACTTGCCAGAAAGCCATAGGGAATAAGAAATTAACTTAACAAACATTATAGTTTTAATGGTTCGGATAAGTTAAGATAATTTTAGGTTGTGGTACAATCATAATCTTTGACGGTTGACATATGGGAGCTGGGCTAAACAATTCCTTCAGAGAGCGGAGGTATATACGAAACTGGTAACCGATCTAACTCACTGTGAAAGATAGTGTAGATGAGACGTGAACTTGTTTGTTGGTTGTTTGTGGGAAACCACTCAGAGTACCATATGGACTACTGGCAGAGACACGATGTGTGCTGAGTCGTAGAAGAGTTATAAGAAGAAGATAAGAATGCAAATAATCAAAGATGATGATCGTATGAGTAAGACATCTCCGTATGTCATGAAGCCGTAAAGCGGTAAATAAAAGTTATCGCGTAAACTTAGATTACAAGAACGCGAACCCTAAGAAGTAAAGTTATGCTTAAACCAGTGCATAAGTCAAGTATATGACTAATTGGTGTATGTGTTATTTCCTTATGTGCTATATAGGAATTGGAATGAGCAGTTCAGCGTAAACTGTAAGCTATAGCTGTGAGTAAGACAAGTTTCCTAACTTCATTCATATTTAAATGAATGTTAGTTTCTTAAACTTTTCAGATGTTGAAATCGAGAAGTTCTGTCTATATACGAATGTGTGATATTTGTACAAGGTGGTAGAACGTATGAGGCCTTGTGCCACAATTTGAACACTTCAGTGTTTCTATGAGATGAACTGTTCTGTTATTGAACTGTTCAATATGAGAATGTTCTATTTATACATGAACCATTTTTTTTAAGTTTATGCTAATGATTCTAGCCAGACAGGATGAGTATGGAAAAGGTAGAATAATGAAAGTATTTCAAAGTGAATGTGACTAATGTTTTAAAATGATAGTGAAAGTATTTTTCAAGCTGCTTCATAACCTTTGTTCAGTTATTGAAGTCTTAAAAGAATGTTTGAATTCTTGAGGTTGTTTATTCAACTTCTATGACTTGTTGAGAAATTGAATACTCACACTTGCTTTAAATGAAAAATATTTTCAGCGTACGAGTAAAAGAACTTAAGGATACCGTAAAGATCAAGCTGATTGGTATCCAGAAGAAGTGTCATTCATTAGATGAATGAGCGTGAAGTTCAAGCGAAGACTTGTAACATAGAATGATAAAATTAAACTATAGACTAGTTTAATGAACTATTATGTATCCTTGGTGGCGGATGAAAGTCACTCTTGTAAGATGGAAAGAATAATGTAATTATAATTATTTGTAATGAACGAGGTTATAAGGTATTAGAACCTGGGAATTGAGAATGTATGTTGTTATATTTCACTATATAATGATGTATGTTTGGAAGGAAGTGTGACCATGACGTACGGAATCCGAGTGTGAAAATAGACCGGATTTCGGGGAATTACAACCATTTAGGATTGAGGATGATAAAAAAAATATTTTAAAGAAAACGAATCCAGTGAGATAAAAGGACAAAGATTAGGGATTCGTACTTTAGTTTATCCAAGTTGAAAAATACTCCATAATAATCAATTGTGGAGCAAAATTCAAGAATGAAGATCAAAACATGGATATAATCAAAGATAGTAACCATAATAGACAACTTGGACAAATAAAAAAAAATTAATTTTTTTGTGAATAGTGTCGTATACGTGAATAGTGCCATATACGTGAATAGTACCATATACGTGAATAGTAACCCCGACATAAAAAGGTAAAAAAATTCACAATAAAATTCATATTAATATTTTGGTATAATAATATTAAAAGAAATAATATCATTTATAAAAAAAAAATAACACCCTTTACCTCAAAATGACAGTACTTCTGACTGAAATATCGGATATAATGCTGAAGAAAACTTGCTCTGCTTATCAACTCTCAAAGTATCTAAATACTCATAAAAATACGCTCGATATTATAGAGAGAGAAAATTTCTGATTCTGGTGTGATTTTCAATTCTAACTTAAACATCCTATTTATAGGAAAATGCTTAAAACGCCAAAGCAGAAAATTTAATAAAATAATATTTTATAAAAAAAAATTCATGCCCACCCTTGACCAAATTCATCATCACACCAGTGGGGACCACTAACACAAAAAAAAACATTTTTCTTTTAAAAAAATTATAACTCCAAAAATCAATTATTCCAGAACTTCAATCATTCATAATAAATAGCCCTTTTTTCAGAAAAATTCGAATCTTATGGAAAAGAAAGTTTTTCCAAATTCTAAACTGAAAATGACCGAAATCCACATTCGGATGATTTTCAACACCTCCATTCTGACAAAATACTGATAAAACACCTCAGCATTAATTTTTTCATTTATATCCACATAAAATAAATATTTCCTTATCATTTAAATTAATAATTAATTATTCAAAAATAATATTACAGAACTACAATATTAACAACCAGGTCGTTCACAAGAAAGAGGGGGCTTTCCGATAAGTATTTCTCCTTACTAGCGTGCAATTAGGTGACCAAACCCCTTTCGTAGACAGAACTTCTTTAGACATTGTCAATAATGCTATCTAATAATATTATTCAAATAATATAAATTATTGATCTGATAATGGGAAATCTTTAATGCAAAGGATAATTATTGAATTAACAATAATATAAAATATTGTGCAATATTGTGTCTACTTATGCAACAACGCCAGATTACTTTACTTTACCCAACGGGTATTCCAAAAGTTTTAATTCAGAATGGCTATTACGTTATTATTAAAAACCCATTCGTGTCATTTTCTTCATCAAGCAGGTTTTTCATTATGGGGCCCAAAAATGGTCTGCGTGGTCGCATTTAATATTCCACGACCAAACGAATATTCCTCGACAACAATGAATATTTTATAACCACTTGATTATTTTGAAAAATTTACATATATCACCCTTAACTTTAAACTTTTATCAATTTAACTATTTACTAAATAGAAAAATTGAATACTTTTATTTCATAAAATCCGGGGTCTTACATTCAATCCATGACATGTTGATCTAACCTAGTCTAAGGTGCATGATAATGTGTTAAACATGTAATGAGGTTTTATAATTAATTGTAAACATGTGTTCAATGATTTCAAATTGTAAAGTTAATAAGTTGTGAAAAACTTTAATTTACTATTTGTTTAAGTCTTGAGATGTGTTTAAAGGTTACATTGTTATGATAGCTGATAAGTAGGTTTTATACCTACTTATCCAGTATCTATTACTTGAATTAGTTGCTTAAACATATGTTTCTTAGTTACTTTTCATACATTTTATATTATTTTATAGGCTATGACATAACATTGTCATGAAGAAGCAAGGAAAAGCAATTCGGACATCTTTTGGACTAAAATATGAAAGCAAATACAAGAAGGGAAGATTGCAAGACCCAATCTTGAATCATCCCAATCGGAGTTCGGATGCGAGAGTTATGGCCTTTTTATCAACGAAGATCAAAGCTAAGAGTTCTCATGCTTGCAATTTACACAGCATCTACTTCAAGCTCAATTTCGATCTTGTTCCGGCCAGAATTTCTCAATTCTCAAAGAATAAAAGTTGTAGAGCTCGTGGATAGCTTCGATTTGATAGGTGACAGACCTCTTAACTCCTCCCGGATAAAAGGTTATGACCATTTTAGTAGAGGACACTGCGGCAGAAAAGTGACCTCCACCGGGGCGGGCTTTTCCTTAACAAAATGCCCATCGGGGCGGGTATACCAAATTGCAAATCGGAACCATAACTGCTTAGGCGGAGCCTTTTATATATAAACCCAAAATGGAATACTGGCGTAGAAAATGTGAATTTTGTCCAAATTTGAGTCCAAGAAGGATTGTTTTGATCCGATTGACTCAAGGACTTCCATGAGGACTTAAAGACATGTAAAAAGGCTTATAAAAGTAGGAGAATCACATAGATTAGATAAAAAAAGAGAGAAGATTCTGTGAGATTAGATTATAGTAGATTATGAATCCTAGATTAGATTCGAACTGAGGATTGAAGCTATTGATCATCATTGGAGAAACAGATTGGAAGCAAGAGAATACAGATTTGTTTATCTCAATTCTAATTTCTTTTTCTTATATATTTGTAACTTTTAATGCTTAATCAATTGTGGATGATGGATTTTAGTTTCGTTATGAATTAAACTCTGTTTTGAGATTATTATGGATCTTATTGTGTAGTTTACTTTGATATGCTTCTTTGTTAGTCTTATTAGCTATACTTGGATTGTCTATTATGGTTTTCCCTTAATTGCTTAATTGCCTAGCTACCAATTACTGTGATAATCTATATGAACTTGAGAGACGGATTATGGGTTTAGATCTGATCATAATAACATGTATTTATGTGTTCTACATGGAGTTGGAATTCATGATTTGTGCTTAGGATGGAGATATACCGAGGCATTGCATGTAGTCTAATAAGAACTTGTACTTAAACCCTTTTTAATTGTAATTCACATAGAGATATAGTGAGTTAGTTAATTAGGGTGTTCAATTTGATTCTATCATCTGTGAATTTGATTTGATATGAGTATGGTGCGTTGAGAGATGGCCATATTTTACTTTCGTGTTCTTGATTAACAATCCAATATAAATAACTTAGCTTAACAGGAAGTGTGTTGATTTAAATGAAACAATAAGTGAAATTGTAATCTCGAGTCTTCATTATCTTGTTTCATTCTAGGGATAGTTAGTAATAGTTTAATTAATTATTTTAAATTAAAATATTAAATCATTTGTTTAAATAAGATTAAATTGGTTATAGGTTAGTACTTGGTAATTATTGTTAACTAATTCTCTGTGGGAACGATACTCTACTTTCACTTTATTACTTGTTGACCACGTATACTTGCATGTTGTGCGTAATTAGATTTTACCCAACAAGTTTTTGGCGTGGTTGTCGGGGAATTAGTTTAATATTTTTTGTCAATATTAGCTTTAAATCAAATTAGTCTTAATTTGAACATTTTTTTCTCTTTATTTAATTCTCTTCCTATTTTTCTTTCTTTTCAGGTACCATGGATGACTTTGTATATCAATGGCCATACACGAACATGACTCAACCAAGGGAAACATGGATTGATGGACTTAATACATTTAGTACAAATTGAGTCAAATTCGAAGACGTTGGAGGTTATCGCAGCCCAACGGAGTCGAAGGATGGCAAACATGACTCGACCAAGGGAAACAGGGATTGACGGACATAATGCATTTTTCGCAATATCAGCACAGATTGAAGAACTTTCGAGGAGATTGGACATTGTTACAGCCCAATGTAATCGAAGGATAGCAGTTACTTGCAATTATTGTGCTGGCAATCACCCGAGTAATCAATGCACCAACAGTCTTGGGCCGGTACAGTATGGTGGTAACTACCTCAACAACTATTCTTATCCCAGTTATCATCAAGTTTTGGGGTATCACCCGGATTCTTCATGGAGCTATAATTATCAAGATCAATACTTAACTCTAAATCCAACATACACGCCGAGATTCTCATATCAACCTCCATTAAAAGAAGAAAAGTCAAAGTTGGAGGAATTACTGTCAAAGGTCATAGCAAACCAAGAGGAAAGGATGATGAGTCAAGAAATATCGAGCCACAATTTTCATCACCAGATGGAACAACTCATCACCACTTCAACTCATGGTCCTCAATATATGGATTCCAAAACTGAGACAGATAATTCGAGATTGGAGGAATTGTTGTCCAAGTTCATAGCATCAAATGTGGAGAGAAGGATTAATCAAGAGAAGTCAATTAAAAATCTTCAGAATAAGATAGATCAAATGACCAAATTCGTAATCAACCTTCCTCCAAACACTTGGCTTTATAACATGGATGACGAAATTGAAGGACGACCCAAACCAAATCTGCGACTGGATGAGAAATAAGATATCGGAAGTGTGGAGACAATTGGGGATAATGAAATAGAGGTCGACGAAGATCTAAATGGGTCTCCACCAAAGATCAGAGAGTCAGTCAGATTTTCAAAATCATGCCCACTTGGTAGTCATGTCATCGACGAAGGTCTTGATGACATAAGAGCGAGTACAATTTTGAATCCATGGTGGGACGAGAAAGAGAAGATATACAAAGAGCGCATTGTGTGTGACAAGCTTCCATGCCCCAAAGTGATCACATACACAATAGAGAAAACACCTAGCTGTGGGACGTTCTTGATTGAGATCATACCAAATTAGAGCATGCTAGGTGACTTTGATGCATTGGCCATCACAAATGGGAACCTACCAAAAGCTATATTATTTTCGATGGATGGAGGGTTCCTCAATCATCAAAGAGGAATTGGATAGCGTTGACCAGAAAAAGTCTGGCTGAAGGACTATAAATCAAGCGCTTATTGGGAGGCAACCCAAGTTAAATTTTTAGTTTTTTTAGGTTTCAAAGTATTTAATAAATTTTTATGTCTTTGGATCTAACAAGCTTGCTTCTATCATATTCACAGGTTAGTCAAGTCCAACTCAAGTGTGATGCCCGATGTATTCCAATGTGTCTGGCCTATTCTTGAGACTTAGCAGACAAGGAGGAGGATTGCTATATTTTCAGGGAAGTCCTCTGTTTTAATTTTTCCTATCTTAGCCATTGAGGACAATGTCTATTTTAAGTTTGGGGGTATTTATCATGTTTAGTTTTTACTTGGGCAATATTTTGATGGAATTTGATTTTGGCCAATGATAAGTGGGTGGTTGATGTTGTTAACTCTTAGAAATTTGATGAGGATGCCTAGTATATATTTTAACTCATTAGTTGGTTTTACAATACTTGCGAAATTTTTGAAAATTTTTACACATTTCCATTTGATTAGCCAGTTGGGATTGAATTTGTTTGGCTAAATGCTTATGAAAGATATCATTGCAACTTGAGGAATCTTATTTGAGCATCATTCGAAGTGAAAATTAGGCACTCACATAAGTTTGGGGGAAATCTTGGGGTATTTTTGAAAAAAAAATTATTGGAACCTTCCCAAATTGAATAATTGAATCTTGTGTTGGGTTGAGATGGAGCGTAAAATGCACTCCCCATAAACACAGGCACGAGATAGAGTGTAAAACGCACTCGTTCAATGAAAAGTGGAAAGCGAGATGGAGCGTAAAACGCACTCGTTCAATGAAAAGTGGAAAGCCAAATGGAGCGTAAAATGCACTCGTTCAATGAAAAGTGGAAAGTGAGATTGAGCGTACAACACACTCACTAAATAGAGAAAAGAAAATATGTATGTTTTAAATACTTGGGATGGGTTCATATGTGCTTAAAAGTTTAAATATACGGTTGATCCTCAAGAAAAAATTGTGCTATGTCTATATTAGCGGTGATTGATGTGATAAGAAGTTTTGAAAGTCATTTTTGAAAATCTTTTATGAGTATTAGTTGATCTAATCTAAATCATGACTGGTTTGAACATATGGATGCACACACACA
The DNA here is from genome assembly GCA_020205605.1 of Panax ginseng. Lineage (NCBI taxonomy): Eukaryota > Viridiplantae > Streptophyta > Magnoliopsida > Apiales > Araliaceae > Panax > Panax ginseng. Next base: position 120,256,258 of record CM035130.1, on the reverse strand, counting down.
CTTAAAGGATCAAGAGTAGATGTGAAGCTAATGAAAGTTGTTGAAATTTTAGACATGACATTGTTTTGAAATTTTCTACGGGTTATCATTTATTGTAACCTTTGAGGACATTGATCGCATTCATATTTATTCATTGTTTAGGTGGATCATTGCTAGAGTATGAATCTGTCAAATTTTTGCTTTTGCTTGAGGACAAGCAACGGTTTAAGTTTGAGGGTATTTGATAAGTAGGTTTTATACCTACTTATTCGGTATCTATTACTTGAATTAGTTGCTTAAAAATATGTTTCTTATTTACTTTTCATACATTTTTATGTTATTTTGTAGGCTATGACATAACATTGGCATGAAGAAGCAAGGAAAAGCAATTCGGACATCTTTTGGACTAAAATATCAAGCAAATACAAAAAGGGAAGATTGCAGGGCTTTTAACACCAAGTTAGATGCATGTTCTTGGCTTAGAACTTAGATTATACTGTAGAGCTTCTTCTTAGCTTTCTGGAACATCTTGAATCATCCCAATCGGAGTTCGGATGCGAGAGTTATGGCCTTTTTATCAACGAAGATCAAAGCTAAGAGTTCTCATGCTTGCAATTTACACGGAATCTAGTTTAAGCTCAATTTCGATCTTGTTCCGGCCATAATTTCTCAATTCACAAAGAATAAAATTTGTAGAGCTCGTCGATAGCTTCAATTTAATAGGTGGCAGGCCTTGTAACTCCTCCCGGACCAAAAGGTATGGCCGTTTTACCAGAGGACACTACTGGCGGAAAAAGTGACCCACGGGAAATGGCTTTTCCTCCACAAAAAAAATGCCCGTGGAATGACATACCAGTATAAATCAGAACCATAGCACTGCAAAATGGGTCTTTTACAAGGCTAAACCCCCGCCGGGGTGGGGGTAAGCGTAGAAATAGCGAAATTTATCCAAATTTGAGTCCAAGAAGGATTGTTTTGATCCGATTGACTCAAGAACTTCCAAGAGGACTTAAAGACATGTAAAGAGGCTTATAAAAGGAGGAGAATCACATAGATTAGATAAAAAAGAGAGAAGATTCTATGAGATTAGATTATAGTAGATTAGGAACCCTAGATTAGATTCGAACTGAAGATTGAAGCTATTGATCATCATTGGAGAAACAGATTGGAACCAAGAGAATATAGATTTGTTTATTTCAATTCTAATTTCTTTTCTTATATATTTGTATCTTTTAATGCTTAATCAATTGTTGATGATGGATTTTAGTTCCATTATGAATTAAACTCTGTTTTGAGATTACTATGGATCTTATTGTGTAGTTTACTTTGATATGCTTCTTTGTTAGTCTTATTAGCTATACTTGGATTGTCTATTATGGTTTGCCCTTAATTGCTAAATTGCCTAGCTACCAATTACTGTGATAATCTATATGAACTCGAGAGATGGATTATGAGTTTAGATCTAATCATAATAACATGTATTTATGTGTTCTACATGGAGTTGGAATTCATGATTTGTGCTTAGGATAGAGATATACCGAGGCATTGCATGTAGTCTAATAAGAACTTGTATATAAACCCTTTTTAATTGTAATTCACATAGAGATATAGTGAGTTAGTTAATTAGGGTGTTCAATTTGATTCTATCATCTGTGGATTTGATTTGATATGAGTATGGTGCGTTGAGAGATGGCCATATTTTACTTTCGTGTTCTTGATTAACAATCCAATATAAATAACTTGGCTTAATAGGAAGTGTGTTGATTTAAATGAAACAATAAGTGAAATTGTAATCTCGAGTCTTCATTATCTTGTTTCATTCTAGGGATAGTTAGTAATAGTTTAATTAATTATTTTAAATTAAAATATTAAATCATTTGTTTAAATTAGATTAAATTGGTTATAGGTTAGTACTTGGTAATTCTTGTTAACTAATTCTCTGTGGGAACGATACTCTACTTTCACTTTATTACTTGTTGACCACGTATACTTGTGTGTTGTGCGTAATTAGATTTTACCCAACAATAGCCTTATGATTTCAGTTTGGTGACGTGATGTTAATTCAAAAGTCAGAATCTGAATTGTGTTATCAAATTGGATTTAAATGAGAACTAAAACATGTAGGGTTAATGTTAGTGTAACTAATTAGTATTACGATTCTAATGATATATGTAGGGTTTTGATGAACGCAGGTTATAGTTGTATAGCTTACGCACGAGGCAAGTTCCTAAACTTTATTTCTTTATGTAGCAAGATCTTTACCCTATCTTGTTTATTATTGTTATGCAAGTATCTTGTTTCATGGCTCGAGTTGTTGTTCATATTGAGCGAGTTTCAAATCGCTGTTTCTTATTAATTCAAAACTTGAAATGTTCATTATTTCGAACGAGACTCTCTTATTCCTTTGAAGATAGTCTATTGAATACCCAATGTTTTATTCAACTATATATTGTTGTGACTCCATTCTTGTCTTAAATTTTGTTACTCAATACCTAGTTATTGTATCGAACTTCGAGTGGCTAGTGAACCTTTATTGTTTTAACTAGTCTATAGTTGATGAGTGTTCAAAAATTCTAGAACCACTGTTAAGCTAATCCAAACTAAACTTTCTTTAGTGCAGAAATCCTAAGTCAAACTGAGATGAACAACCCTAATATAGGGGATTATGTACGCATTAACATATGTTTGTGCACAATACATGGTACGAAGGGATGATCCTCCTAAGTACGAAAGAAAAGGTCCGTATAGTCTAACGATGGTTAAAAGTTGAGGTAGAAATACTTAGTAACCTTGGGACATAGTTCACGGTCATAAGACCCTCAAATATTAATCTTGAACTTGTTTCCTAATCTTGATTCAAAGAACGAGTTCTATATTGTTTAACATTCATTGCTTACTCTTATGTTATTTCTATTGTCATCTTTATATTAGTGAGAAATTGTTTGCTCACTCTTGCATTTAACACTGCAGCTAAAGTTGAGAAAGTTGACGAGTCGTCTTATAGTAAGGGCAAGGGTAAGATGTTCAAATGATGAAGACTTGTTTAATTTTATTTAAAAGAATTTATGTTATAAGACTTATTTAATTATATGATGTATTCCGCAGACTTATGTAATAATTTAAGGTTAGATTACCTGGGATTTATTTTAAGTTAATGTAATCCTTTAATGAGGAGGATTATTGTTTAAGTTATTTAAATTATGTCTTTATCCTTGATATTGGGTAGTTAGATGTAATTGTTTTGGATAGTGAGCACCAAATCCTATGGGAATGAAGTACCCGGATTTGAGAGTGTCACAAAGTATTCGTCACATGAAGGAAATGGAATTCATCAAACTAGAATAGAACAATATGAATGTATCACAATACAAGGCCAAGTTTGTGGAGTTATCCCGATTTACATCCCATTTGGTGGATAATGAGGAGCGAATGACACGAATATTTCTTCGAGGTTTAAAACCTGAAATTCGTCAATACCTCATTTCTCATAAACTTTGTTTATCTTCAGATGTTTTGAATAGGGCTCAATTATTAGAGTGAGATAATGAGTCAGTTCAACCAAAAGATAACGACCAACAACATGATAATAATCGTACCGATGACAACGGCCATCAGAACAATGATAACCAGCGTGGAGGAAATTATCATGCGAGAAATGGTAACCACTTCAGTGGTAATCATGACCAAGATAATAGAAGAAATGAGTCAAGTGAAAATTTCAAAAAGAGAATATTCAACATTGACAACGGAAAGACATCTGTGACAACCCGAGAATTTAGACAATTTAGTAAAATCTTAAAAGATTTAATAGAGGTTAAATAATAAACCTAGACAGAAAATAAGTGTATGTATTTGACATTTTTGAGAATTAATTTTGTGAATTTAAAACTTCTTGGTGAAGGTTTACAGTGTAAGAGTATTTGTGTATATGGTCATATGTGTGTACAGTATGTGGTTAAGGGTCAAGGGTTGACCGGATAAATTATATCAGTCACAAACCCTAATAATATTTTAGAACCTCGATGTTCAGTTAGAAAACCCTAACAATTGATCTGTTAACTGACATGAGTTTCTGGAAAAGCTCACGAAAATCCCAAGAACACATTTAGCGACGAATTTGTCGCCTAAAGTCCCTATAGCGACAGTTTATTTAGAAATTAATTATTTAATTTAAAAAAATAGAGAAAATTAGTTTTTATTATTAAAAATATATAATAAATTCCTAAAAATTATTTTAAAGCCTGAAAATTAGTTTCAAAGTATTTTGAGTATATTTCATAAATATTTAATATTTTTGGAATATAAATGGTATTTAATTTATTTAATTTTAATATTAAATAAATTATTTAAAAATGATTTTAATACTTGAAAAAATCATTTAAAATTATATTATGGAATAAGAAAACATTTTAAGTTATTTTTAATGACTTTTGAAATTTTGTGATGACTTTCATTAATAAATTATTATTAATGGTAATTAATTTATTTAATAAATATATTAAATAAATTATAAAAAATAGAATTAATGCTTTAAAATTATATAAAAATAATTGAAGTGTTATAAAAAAAATTTAAGTTATAAAATATAACTTTTGATATTTTGTCATGAAATACATTAATATTTTAATATTAATGGCAATTAGTTAATAATGATTTTAATTAATTTAAAATCATTTAATGGTAATAATGTGGTATTAAAAATACTTTGAGATATTATAAATATATTATAATATTATGTTAAGGATTTCATTAATATTTAATATTAAATTAATATTAATGATAATGGAATTAAGTGGTATTTAAATGATATTAATGATTGAAAAATCATGATAAATAGTAATAATTATCTGAAAAATTATTACGAGCTTATGAAAAATGTTTTGACTGATAAGATAATTATCTAAGATAATTGTTAAGAGCATAGTTTAATTGAACTTAAACTCTATTATTATCCGACTAGGCCGTCGGGATGTAATATTAGTATCGAACTCAACTCAGACTGCAATAGTTTGACTTAATGCTAGGTCTTATGTGCTGTATGGACTGATAGGATTATGTGGTAATGTGTTTAGGTTATTTTATACTGTATTGATATTATTCTAATATTTTGAGATCGGTATTATCTATATTAGGTCTTCGGATAAAGCTAAGTTATATTTTGTAACGGTAATCAACGGTACATGCAAGTTTTTCTTAACTCTACTAAGAGTTATTTCATTCAGATATGTTTATGGTTAATCATTGTTGATTGCCATGTAGAATTGTACTTTGTACATATTGTATGTATAAGTCAGGTATGAAAGGCTGATCACCTTCATTACCATTCGGTTTAAATATATTTGTTCATGTTTAATACTTGTTCAGTCAAAAGTTTGTTCGTGCTAATTCACGACTACATTGTTGAATTATAGCCAGCTTATTATTCAGACTCTTTCAATCATGATATATCCTTAAATAAAATTTAAACTTGCTGGGCAACTTTCATGCTCACCCTTGCTATATCATGATAAAACATTGCAGATTAAGGCGAATGCGTCGGATACAAGGAAAGGTTAAAGACAGTTCCAACTTTAGTTTACATGTGTAGATAGATTGGTAACAATAATGTATGATAAAATCTTTGTATGTTAGATAAGATAATGAATTGTGTATAAGTTATGGTTACTCGACCTTGGGGATGGTGTATAATGTTTAATGTATAAATAATTTATGTTTATATCTTCCGCAATAGTTATAGAAATAGTGCACCAGATCCGTGGTGATTTAGGACCCGGATTTGGGGGCGCTACAACATCGGCAGCAGCACCAACACCCATTTCTAAAGAAGGAGAACGACCACCAGTCATATGCTACAAATACGGACATGAGGGACACATCAGTCCAAACTGTACGCAACAACCCAAAGTGTGTTATAATTGCGGAAAGGAAGGTCACTTAGCTCGATTTTGTCATGCAACGAAGACAAGTCTAGTTGGGATGGTGGCACCAAAGGCTGTCCCAGTCAAGTCAAAGTCGGTGGTTCAAGGGAGAGAATTTTTCGTGACTTCCCAAAAAGCGAGGAACCCGAATGAAGTTATCACGGGTAAGCTAATCATAAATTCTTGCGAAGTCTATACCTTATTAGATATCGGTTCTACCCATTTATTTCACCTTCTTGTGCTCAACGTTTAAATTTATCTCCAGAGAAATTAGACTTTGACTTATCTATTGAAACTCCGTTGGGAGAAACCTTCATTACATCCACAATTTATAAAACTTATTTGATTCAAATCGACACTTTCACATTACCTGTTGATCTCATCTCTTTAAAAATACTTGCATTTGATGTGATTTTAGGGATTGATTGGTTAACTATTCATCATGCAAAAATTGATTATTTTTGTAAGATTGTTAGTTTTCATATTCCTAACCAACATATTATTCGAATTTAAGCAACCAAACCACTAAAGTCAATCACTGTCATATCAAACCATAAAGCCATTCATTTATTGAAAAACGGATGTCAAGCTTTCTTAGCCCATGTCACGGATTTAAACAAAAATACGTCAAATTTGAATGATATTTCTATTGTTACTAAATTTCTTGACGTATTCCTCGGAGAACTTCCTGGCCTACCCCCATAACATGAAATCGAATTTTGTATTGACCTTGAACCAGGTACAAAACCCATTTCCAAAACCCTATATCGAATGGCTCCTATTAAACTTCAGGAGTTAAAACCCAACTATAGGAACTGTTAGACATTGGTTTCATTCGTCTCAGTACATCTCCTTGGGGTCCTCCTATTTTATTCGTAAAATAGAAAGCTGGGAGTATGCAACTTTGCATTGACTATCGATAGTTGAATCATGTTACCATCAAAAATAGGTACCCGTTACCTTGCATTGATAACCTGTTTGACCAGTTGTGAGGTGCTAAATTCTTTTCAAAGATCGATCTTCGTTTCAAATATCATCAATTAATGATTAAAATAGATGACATTCCAAAGACTATTTTAAAACTCGATACGGGCATTACGAATTCCTAGTCATGTCTTTTGAATTGACTAATGCCCATGTTGCCTTCATAGAAATGATGAACCGAGTATTCAAGGAATATTTGGATCATTTTGTGATTGTCTTTATTGATGACATCCTAATATAATCCAAAACGCTTAATTATTTCTTAAACCAAAACAAACTTAACATGCGCCAAAGACGTTGGCTCGAGAAGTTGAAAGATTACGACCATACCATTCAGTACCATCCTCGAAAAGTGAACCTGGTAGCTGACGCGTTGAGTAGAAGATCATATGCGGGTACACGTGTGATATTTTTAACACAAAGACCCATTTCGTATGACTTACAAAGGATGGAGATAGAGTTAAAGACACAAGGGACCCACGTGATGATGCCAAATATATGAGTAGAACCGACTTTAATCGATAAAGTTAAAGTTACTCAAGCTACAGACCCAGAACTGATGAATATGAAGAAGAAGGTGTTATTCAAAAAGGAAGAATCGATGAAGAGAGGAAATCTCAACCCTCGATTCATTGGTCCATTTAAAATCCTCGACCGAGTTGCCCTAGACGAGATTTCCTCTGTGACAACCCAGAAAATCGGATTGTCCAGAAGTTAAGATTTAAAGAATTAGTTATTAATAAAAGGAATTTTTATTAATAATATTTGTGCTATATGTTTATTAATCGTTCTATAACCTAGGATGATTATAATACGGGAGGATTCAGGCTACGAGCTAGGCTGAACGAGTAAGAATTTTCAAGACAAAAATAAAAAAATTTTAGAAACAAAAATATTTTTGAGGAAAAAGACGAAATAGACACTATTCACCCGATAAAACCCTAAGGGTTAGGGTTTGAATAACCTAAGCCTTTTCAAGAGTTCGATATGTCGAAATGACATTCCGTCAGAAGATTTGATGATAATATATCGTGAAAAGTTAAGTAAGTTGATAAAAGTTTTTCTCAAAAAACGTGCAAAAATCGGACGAAATAAAAATGACAAAAAGTACTACTTTGTACTTTTCATTCATTTAACTACGTTAGGGGAAAACGTGAAGGAAAACGCTTAACATCAAAAAGTGTTTTTCAGTTTTTTGGAGATCCGAAGAATACGTAAAAATTAATTGGTAAAGGAAAGACGAAATATCCAAAAATATTTAGTTTCCGAGAATCGCAATTTTTGAACTATTGGACGAATTTCGCAAGACGGAAGCACGCAACTTCAAAGAGAATATTCATGAATATTAAGGAGGTTTATTAAGGAGGTGTGAATAATAACCTTAAGGGAAAAATGACTATTTTTCCCCTAGCTTTGAAAATCTATATAAGAGAAGTGTTAGTTGTTTTTTTTGAAAATAAACCAACACTTTGAGAGAGAGAGAGAAAAAGCTTGAGAGCTTGGAGAAGAAGAAAAAGGAAGAGAAAGAGCATGGACGCTCAGATCGAAAGTGATCGTGAAATAGAAAAGCTAGCAAATCGCCGACTTTGTCTAAAGGAAGAAAAAATGAAGAAGAAAGGTAATCCAAAACCTAACTTCTAAATAAATTTTTTTTAAGTTTTATATGTTCAAAACATAACTTAATGAGAATAGAAGTAAGAGATGTTAAGAATGATTTCATATGATTGAAATCATGAGAAAAAGAAGAAATAAGAATTAAAAGTTTTAGTTTATAAATTTCTTGAGGAAGTATGAGTTCCGTAATGAATTTGAGCGATCCGAATGAATCATATGAACGATTTGGTGAAATTAGTAAGGAATGGTGTTTTATAACATCGAATTCCAAGAAAAAGTGAAATCTTAATCAAAATATCGATTAAAAATGAAGAACTAACGAAGAACGCGAAGAACATTATTGATGGAAAAATTTAAAACCATCATAGTATAACTTGTTGTTAATGGACATGTTTAAAACCATCGCGTATAAGTTAGTTGTTTGTTTCTTGGTTAGGAACGATATTAACATTCATGAAGAACGGATTAAACTTAGTTATAACGAAGTTATGGTGAAAATTTTGTAAAAGGCGAACGAGAAATAAAAAGCATATAAATGGACCCAAATGTGTAGGATTTCATAATAATGTAAGAGAACGTAGAAAATGTGAGTTGTGGACTAAGTTTCGAGTTCGGATGACCAAATTACGGACGAACGAAGAACGTTAATAACGTAAAAATGAACAAAGTATGAAGATTAAGCCAATCGAATGGCATGTTAATGGATTCAGGATAAATTTCTGTCCGAGGGAAATTGAAGTACATAAGATAAGGAAGAGAATGGATTTGGAACGACCTCGTTCCGAGTTATATCGAATAAGTTATGAGATTGTGAAGTAAGTATTTCAAACATTTTGCAACACTTAGAAAAATTTTCTGAGTTTAGGGCCTGGCACCGCAGCGCCAGTCATGCCTTGTAGGGGGACGTCGCAGCGCCAGCCCGAGGAAGAAGGCACTGCAGAGTGGCGCTGTAGTGCGAGAAAAAAGAAGGAGGGTGGCACCGCAGTGCCAACCCAGGAAGTCCAACACTAGCATGTGGCGCTGCAACGCGAGGAATAAGAAGGGAATCGACGCTGCAGCACCGGTGCAGAGCCAAACCCATAGAAGAGCTTTTAATTGCTTAACTCTTGGGGAAAGTGTAAGGCAAGATAAAGAACATATTGTTAACCTAAAGTAACACTTAATCAAGTAACTTAAACCTTTAGTAAAGGTTGAACGAAAAGATTGAACGAGATTAAAAGATAAAGAAGGTGAACACAACGCTGTTGCGATGAACGATCGGTCTTAGCATATAACGAACAGTATGGCTTCGACATTAAGAAAGAATAATGAACGTGGGGTTCATATAATGGATAACGAAAGAAATAAGTAAGATATGATTTATCAAGAAAGCCGTAACGAACGGTAATAAGATTAATGACAACCGAATGTGAGTCGGATAAAGAATGTTAGAATGGAATGTAATAATTAACACTTTAACCAATATGAAGGTTGAGTGTACACGAATATTAAACGGGCAGAACCTACACCCCGTGTATAGTTTGACCGTAGGGTAATGAAGACCAATGATTAAACCTGTGAACGGTGAAGAACTTAATTAAAGACAATGATATTTAACGTAAAGAAGCCGAGTTAATGATTAACTGGAATGAATAATTGTTCTGAGTATACAAAAGACTATATGACTTAGACGATAAAGAATGAATCCTGAGGTATAACATTTAATTGCCAGAAAGCCATAAGGAATAAGAAATTAACTTAACGAATATTATAGTTTAATGGTTCAAATAAGTTAAGATAAGTTTAGGTTGTGGTATGATAAGTGGATTTTATATCCACGAATCTGTTTCTAATTCAAGCTTATTTGTTGTTAATTCCTTGCTTTTATGTTTAGTTTTTACTTGTTTATTTTTATTTTGTGTGTAGAATGGTTGGTGTGGTAAATGATAAAAAAAGGAGGCATTTGGAGCAACATTTTAGCAATTATGAAGAACAAGCAAAGTCAGAAGTTAGTGTGATAGCCCGCCAGGGTGGGCCTATTTTAGCCTTACACCCCCGCCGGGGCGGGGGGTCCCAAAACCTGATTGTCCTAATTTGATTCCAACACTGCCGGGACTAGAGTTTGAGTACTTGCATGGCTTTGGGATTCTATAGGAGGGAGGATTGCACTCAGATTACGTGTGTAAACTTATATTAACACCAAGAAAAGATCATACAAAAAAGAAGGCAATTAAAAGAGATTAAGGACAGATTTTCATATCAAGCATTGGAGTGAAGATTTTGAAGGAACTTTCATATCGATTGCGGATTAAGGCTAAAGTGAAGGGTGTTTTGAATTATTCTTCATTTGGTTTTATATTTGTAACTGAAAGGATGATATCTTTAATTTATTCAATTATTATTTCATTGATGATGAACTAGTTTACTTTTTAGGCTTATGTCAGATCTTTAAGTGAAACGATGATTATGTAACTTTGATTTTCAGTTTAATAAGCTATTATCCAGTTTATCTATATTAATTTGAGCTTGAATTTAGGAATTGCCTGATCAAAAGTTCTTTGTGGACTTGTATGAATTTGAGAGAGGAAGTACGAGTCTAGACTTAGTTAATATAACATGTGTTCTTGAATTTTGTGAATGAACAGAATCTTGATGAATGTCAGGGTAGAGATATGCATGACATCGCATGTAATCAGATAAAGGACTTAAACTTAAACCTTCTTTAATTATAATTCACATAGAGATATAGTGAGTTAGTTGATTAAGGTGTTTAACTTGTTTCTATCTAAATTATGGATTTGAGTTAATACGGTATTAATACATCGAGAGGTGGCTAGTGCTACATACGTGTTCTTGATTAATAAACTGGGATAATGAATTGAACTGGAATAAAAGTGTATAAATCAAAGTGAAGCTTAGGGTGAAGTCGTAAGCCTAATTCTCCAATAATTGTTTGAAATTTCAGTTTTCAAGATTTGTGATTGTTTTGTGATCATAGCATTTTTAATAATTTAGTTTTAATAATTTTAATCATTAATTTGGTAGTTTAATAAAATTAGTATTAATAGGAAACTGATAATTGTGAGGTTAAAATTCTTACTGATTTCTTTGTGGGAACGATACTCTACTTACTATTATATTACTTGTTGACCACGTATACTTGCATGTTGTGCATAATTAGATTTTACTTAACAAGTTTTTGGTGTCGTTGCCAGGGACATTAGTATATATTTTAATAATCTATGATATCAGTTTAATTAGTCCAGTTTTACTTAAACATTTTTGTTTTTGTTTTGTTCGTCTTATTTCAGGTTTTTGAATTTCATTTATGCAAACGCGGTCCAAACATCCAGACTTGCTTCCTTTCGAGGACAATATTGAGAAACACTTTCAAAGGCTGAGTAAGTGGATCAAGGAAACAAGAGAAGAATTCAAAAATGCTAAAAAAGAAGAAGCAATGGCTGTCGAAGACCAGAAAGCGTTGAGAGACTTTGCTACACCCAAGGTGACTGAGCTGCAGTCGAGTATCACCAGGACTGCTATAGCTACAAACACATTTGAAATCAAGCCTTGGACTATTCAGATGATCCAAAATTTGGTTCAGTTTGGGGGTTTGGCAAATGATGATCTGAACAAACATTTGGTTAGCTTTCTAGATATTTGTGACACTTTCAGGTATAACGGGGTGTCAGATGACGTGGTAAGACTTCTCTTGTTCCCATTTACTCTACGGGACAAGGTGAAAAGTTGGTTACATTCTCTACCACCGGGATCAATAACTACATAAGAAGACCTCGCTCAGAAATTTCTTGCAAAATTCTTCCCATCAGCGAAAACTGGAAAAATGAGGAATGAGATAACTATGTTTGAACAGCAACATGGGGAATCACTGTATGAGGCATGGGAAAGATACAAGGAATTGCCCAGAAAGTGCCCGCATCATGGATTACCTAAGTGGTTGCAGATGAACACATTCTACAAAGGGTTGAATGGAAATCTCAGGACCAGTATTGATGCAGCTTCGGGTGGAGCGTTTATGGCTAAGAGTTATGAGGAGGCTTAAAAATTGATAGAAATAATGGCAGCTAACAACTACCAGTGGCCCATGACAAGAATGACACAGGAGAAGGTAGTTGGCGTGTTAGAAGTAGATGGAGTGATGGCAATACAAGCACAGATTTCAGCACTCTCTAAGAAGTTGCATGCTATGTCACGGGTACAGGCATAACAGGTTGCAGTTATTTATGAATTGTGTGTGGGTGAGCATCCTACAGATCAATGTGCAATCAACCCAACGTTAGTACAATTTGTGGGTAACTACAACAGAATTTCACAGAATATGTACCAGAATGCATACAATCAGGGGAATATGAATCATCCTAACTTTTCGTGGAGTAATAATCAGCATCAGCAAGCTCCATGACCATCATTTCCCCCAGGATTTCAAAATCATCAACAACCAGCTCAACATCAAGAGAGGAAATTAGATTTAGAGGAGTGTTTGACAAAGTATATAACAAGCAATGAGGCAGCTATGAAAAACTAAATAATGGCCATGAAATCATAAGAGATAGCCATCAAGAATTTAGAAAATCAAATGGGACAAATTGCTTTAGCATTGAACAATAGACTACAAGGGACTCTACCAAGTGACACTAAAAGAAATCCAAAGAGAAATCATGAACAGTGTCAGGCAGTCACTTTGAGAAGTGGCAAACAGCTAAATGGGAAAAGTGCAAAAAAATCAGTTAGAATGGATGACAAAGTTGATGAGAACAAAGTGGTTGAAGAAAAATAGGGTGAGGAAAAGAAAATTGAGAAAACAAAGTTAGATGACATGCTAGTTGTGTATCCTCCACCGTCGTTTCAGTAGAGAGTTCAAAAGTAGAAATTAGACAAGCAGTTCGCAAAATTTTTGGGAGTTTTTAAGAAACTTTAAATTAACATCCCATTCGCAGAAGCTTTAGAGCAGATGCCAAGTTATGTGAAATTTATGAAAGGGATTTTGTCCAAGAAAAAGAAGTTGGAAGATTTCGAAACAATGACATTAATAGAGGAGTGTAGTGCAGTTTTACAGCGAAAGTTTCCACCCAAGTTGAAAGATCCGGGGAGTTTCACCATTCCGTGAACGATTGGGAATATAGCATTTAACAAGTATTTATGTGATTTGGGGGCGAGTGTGAACCTTATGCCATTATCAGTTTATACAGAATTGGGTTTGCCAGCTCCAAAGCCTACAAACATCTCATTACAGTTGGTAGATAGGTCAGTCACGTACCCAAAAGGCATTGTAGAGGACATATTTGTCAAGGTTGACAAGTTTATATTCCCCGTAGATTTCATAATTCTGGATTTTGAGGAAGATAAGAACATCCCAATTATCCTAGGGAGACCTTTCTTGGCTATAAGTAGGACACTCATCAACGTACAAAAAGGTGAACTAACTATGAGGGTCCAAGATCAAGAAGTAAAGTTTAATGTTTTCAAGGCTATGAAATTCCCTACGGATGAAGAAGAGTGTTTCAGGATGGATATCATTAACCAGATAATCAGCGAAGACATGAGTAAAAGTTTGGGCAACGATCCATTGGAAACGACACTATTGGGAGATGAAGAGTTAGATGATCCGGAATTTGTGGATTATTTACAGATACTAGACTCCCTGCCATGAGTTAGCAGATTCAAAGCACCACTTGAACCATTGTACACGGAGGAAAGATCCACAACCAGAATGAAATCATCGTTGGAAGAGCCACCTTCTCTTAAGCTAAAGCCACTACCTAAACACCTCAGGTATGCGTATTTAGGCAATTCTAATTCTTTACCTGTTATTATTTCTGCTGCACTTAACGAATTGCAGGAAGAAAAGTTGCTGAGAGTGCTTAGAGAACATAAATCGGCTATAGGATGGATAATTACGGATATCAAGGGAATCAACCCATCCTTTTGCATGCACAAAATTCTGATGGAAGACGATGCAAAACCGATAACGGAGCAACAGAGATGGCTCAACCCAATCATGAAAGAAGTAGTGAAGAAAGAAATCCTGAAATGGTTGGACGTGGGTATCATCTACCTAATTTTTGATAGTAAGTGGATCAGTCTGGTTCAATGTGTACCGAAAAAGGAGGAATGATCGTGGTACAAAATGATGACAATGAGCTAATTCCGACAAGGACAGTGACTGGATTGAGGGTTTGCATGGATTACAGGAAATTGAATAAGGTGACCAGCAAAGATCACTTTCCTTTGCCCTTTATTGATCAAATGTTGGACAGATTAGCGGCCACGAGTACTACTACTTATTGGATGGTTATTAGGGATATAATAAGATCGTCATTGCGCTTGAACATCAAGAAAAGACCACTTTCACATGCCCATACGGCACATTCACATTCAGGAGAATGTCATTCGGCTTGTGTAATGCACTGGCAACCTTCCAACGGTGTATGATGGCCATTTTCTCAGACATGGTGGAGAAAAACGTGGAAGTCTTTATGGATGACTTTTCTGTCTATGGAGACAATTTTGATGCATGTTTGGAGAACTTGGTGATGGTGTTAAAGAGATGCGCAGAAATAAATCTGGTACTTAACTGGGAAAAGTGCCACTTCATGGTTGAGGAAGGCATAATTTTGGGTCACAAGGTTTTAGCAAGAGGATTAAAGGTTGATAAGGCAAAGCTAGAAACGATTGAAAAACTTCCTCCACCAAGTTCAGTTAAGGGAATTCAAAGTTTCTTGGGACATGCCGGGTTTTACAGAAGATTTATAAAAGACTTCTCTAAAATTACAAAACATTTGTGCAGTCTTTTAGAGAAGGATTCGGTTTTTAAGTTTGATGAGGAGTGCAATTTGGCATTTGAGCTATTGAAGAATAAATTGACTTCAGCTCCCGTAATCGTCGCACCGGATTGGAATATGCCATTCGAGTTAATATGTGATGCGAGCGACTATCCGGTTGGGGCTGTTTTGGGTCAACGCCGAGAGAAGGTATTTCATGTCATATACTATGCGAGTAAGACACTTACGAAGACTCAAATGAATTACAAAACTATAAAAAATAAATTACTTGCAGTAGTATATGCCTTCGATAAATTCTGGGCTTATTTGATCGGAACAAAAGTGGTAGTTTATACAGATCACTCGGCTATTCGGTACTTAATTTTGAAAAAAGATGTTAAGCCACTCCTTATCAGATGGATT
Organism: Panax ginseng; assembly: GCA_020205605.1. NCBI lineage: Eukaryota > Viridiplantae > Streptophyta > Magnoliopsida > Apiales > Araliaceae > Panax > Panax ginseng. The sequence continues at coordinate 120,240,579 of CM035130.1, read as the reverse complement.
CTCCTTCTCCAAGAATTTGATTTGGAAATAAAAGCTAGAAAGGGTACGGAGAATCAAGTTGCAGACCATTTATCTAGGCTGGAAAATCAAGATAAAAAAGAAGAGGACATGTGTTTAATTAATGAATCATTTTTGGATGACCAGCTGTTTGGAGTCACTGCGGAATTCCCATGGTATGCGGACTTCGCCAACTATCTAGTGAGAAACATCCTTCCCCCTGATCTTACTCGTCAGCAGAAGAAGAAATTCCTACATGACGTCAAGTGGTACATGTGGGATGAGCCATACCTATTTAAATAATGCGCCGACAAGATGATTAGAAGGTGTGTGCTCTATAGCGAGGTGAATAATATTTTGCATGAATGTCATTCGTCTACATACGGGGGACATTACTATAGTGAGAGAACAACGACAAAAGTGCTTCAAGCTGGGTTTTATTGGCCTACATTATTCAAGGACACCCACCAGTTTGTTAAAAGCTGTGATAGATGTTAATGGGTGGGCAACATATCGAAAAGGAATGAGATGCCACTACAAACAATTTTGGAAGTTGAAATTTTTGACGTTTGGGTCATTGATTTTATGGGGCCATTTCCGTCATCATTCGATAATCAGTATGTATTGCTTACAGTTGACTATGTATCAAAATGGGTTGAAGCCGCAACACTCCCAACTAACGATGCCAAAGTGGTTCTTAAATTCTTACAGAAGAATATTTTTACGAGATTTGGCACGCCAAGAGCTATTATAAGTGATGAAGGTAGTCACTTCTGTAACATATCGTTTACAGCTCTTTTGGCAAAGTATGGGGTCAACCATAAGGTGGTAATGACATATCATCCCCAAACAAGTGGGCAAGCTGAAGTTTTAAATAGGGAGGTGAAGAGAATCTTGGAAAAGGTAGTAAACCAGACTAGAAAGGACTGGTCTCTTAGGTTGGACGATGCACTATGGGCCTACCGAATTGCGTACAAAACACTATTAGTATGTCACCATATCAATTGGTCTATGGTAAAGCATGTCACCTGCCTGTGGAGTTACAACACAAAGCCTACTGGGCTATTCAAAAACTGAACTTCGATCAAGCAGCTGTGAGTGAAAAGAGACTACTTTAGTTAAATGAGCTCTACGAATTCCAACTACAAGCTTACGAGAACTCGAAATTATACAAAGAAAAGGTTAAGAAATGGCATGACCATAAAATCATGCAAAGAACGTTCGAGCCGGGGCAATCAGTACTACTTTTCAACTCAAGGTTAAGGTTGTTCCCAGAGAAGCTAAAATCAAGGTGGTCGGGTCCATTCACCATCAAAAGAGTTTTCTCACATGGTAACGTTGAACTCTACAGTAGAAACCCATTGGAGACTTCCAAGGTCAACGGTCAATGGTTGAAGCGTTATTAGGGAGGCGAATCCAACACAGATGTCATCGCAATCAAATTATCCGACGTACCATACACATGGAGTAGTCAGGCTAAACGACTTAAAATCAAGTGCTAATTTGGGAGGCAACCCAATCGTACTTTTAATTTTCATATTTTTATTCATAACAGTCAAATTATAGTTTAGAATAATTCGTAATATAGAATAAATCAATTATTAATTAAATAAGTTGCATGTTCTTGATAATCTCTCCATCATGCTTAAAATCGCTAATAATCTACTCACATTCATGTTTCATGGTCTTACAGGATCTTAAAATGATCATGGTTTGGAGTTGAAGGGAAGAAAAAAGCTAAACAGCCTCAGCTAACAGAACCCACCCCTGCCGGGGTGAGCCCCTAATACACTATACCCCTCGCCGGGGCGGGGGTCTCTCAATTCCAAAGACAGAGTGCATGCCCACCGGGGTGGGCTTCATAGGCCTTATACCCCCCACCGAGGCGGGGGTCTTAGATTTGAAAAGGCAGTTTTTGGCAGTTAGCTCTTTCTAAACCCACTTCATTAACACACACACTCACTACTTAATTCAATTACTCCAACCCACAAGCCTTCCCATCACACCATCTCTATAAATTCACTCCTATATAACCCAAGTTCACCACATATATTCAACTCCATCTCCAAAAGCTACGAATTAGGGTTCTCATTAAGGTAAGTGTATAGCAATTGACAACCTTGCACCTTATCTTCTAATTCCTACCTTTCTAGCACCATAGTAGAGCAAAATCATCAAGTTTGGGGGGGGGGGGGTAAAATAGTGTGCACACCAAGTGTTTGTCAGATTGTGTGAGTAAAGTTTGGGTGGGGGGAAATATTGTTGAAGAGGCTTCCGAAATTCAATGGCATCTAAACCCACATCAAAGAGGCAACGGGGAGAGAGTTCCAAAACAACACCACCATCACGAAGCTTCGACCGATGCAAATTTATAAGTGCCGCCGCCGCCGACCGTAACGACTACATGGAAACAAAAGCACTCACACAGGAGCGGGGGTTGGCACCGGACCATGTCGACGGTGAGATGATGCAACAAATATATCAGAAAGGCTGAAACAAGTTCACGGAGGAACCGAGGCCACCGTTGTAAGTATGGTCAAGGAGTTTTATGCGAACGCCGAGGACAAGGCCTCTATCAACGCTTTTGTGTAGGGAAGATTAGTACATTTCAGTGTCGATGCCATCAACACATATTATCAGTTACGGGTGCCTCGACATTTCAATTATGCTCACTTACGTGACAATGATCCCGATTATGAGACCATTTTGAAGGAGATGACTAAACCGGGCACAAAATGGATCAAGGGCCGAAAAGGGGGCACGGTTTTTCACAGCAAAGATCTCAGGAGATATGGTAAGATATGGTATGCATTCTTGTGTGCCAAATTACTTCCATCCACATACACGTCCAATGTGACCAAGGAGAAGGTAGTGCTCTTGTATGCCATTGTACAAGATTTCATCATCGACGTGGGGGCAATAATCAATTTCTCAATCCGATAGTGCTTATGAGGCCATTTCTCTGGCGGCTTGCCACACCCGTCACTCATTTGTGGGTTGTGTAGGCAAGCGGGAGTTCGATGGTCTGATGATGAACCTTTCCTGATGTCGCTTCAGATACTAGATTCGAGAATGATTATGCGATACTCGATGTGGGAAGGCAGCGAATCACATCTGAGAGTATTAGGCTTTGTATTTCCCTCAGCTTCGGAGGACGAGGCTGACGCTGAAGATACTTCGGATGATGACGAGTTTCAGGAGGATGCACCAATGGGAGAACAAGGAGCAGAGGAGGTTCCACAGTCTGAGGCAATATCTAGCCCTCAGTTCCTCAACTTTTAGCGACAAGTGGACGAGCAAAATAAGCAAACAAGATGAGAGATGAGGCGACTCGCAGCTAGACAGGACCACATGTTCAAGGCTATGAACCTATCGTTCGCATCATTGAACACGATGCTCCAAAGCTTCAATCCAAATGTTCAATTTCCATACCAACATCCAGTCCCAATGCCACGATTTCCACCAAGTAACTCTGATGAAGAAGACGAACAACCACCACTACCACAAACTTAGGCGATTGCAGGGAAGTCCTCACATTTTAATTTCTATATCTATACAATGAGGGCATTCTAATTTTCAAGTTTGGGGGGATTTACTTTCATGTTTGCATCTCATGTTTGCATATTTAAGTGCATTAGCTAGGTTTGCATAGTAGTTTGTTACTTAGTTTAGGATTATTAAATGTTGCATCCATGTAATCATGCATTTGCATAGTAGCTTAGGATCACAAATAATTTTTATTTAGTTATTTATTTATTGTTGCATTCATGTTATGTTCACCATTCATTTATATAAAAAAAATAACAATAAAAAAATAGTTAAATAATGTGTTAATTTTGCATATGTCCAGCAGTGTTGTAGTTCATTTTATTTTGGCCTATGATGAGATTGAGATTAAGTCGACAGTTACAGTATTGATTATTAGAACCTTGATGTAGTTTTTTGTAATGAATTGGATCTTATTCCTTTTTGAAACTGGTATAATACAGGTAGCACGCTAATAACATCGGTGTTGACTGATTAGATTAAAATTGATACATAAAGAGTTTCTAAAGGATAATGCTAGTATAAATGAGAAAAGGACAACGATAGTCAGTGAAGACGAAGAATTGGTCAAGAACCTAAGTTTGGGGGGATAAATGTGGGGTACATAAGCTTTATATCTAAAAATAATATATATCATGACTAGTTTTATTTCGGGACCTTTGTTACTTGAGAAAATACGCCCGTAGGGGTGTCTTAACACCTAGTGCCCTAAGGTCTTCTATGGTCTGGGAGTCGTTGGTTGAAAGCTCACTAAGGGGTAGCACTGTTAGCCTAATGGAATGAGACATTGCACAGTCATGTAAAAAAAATGAAACGGGAAAAGGGCAAAAAGCCCCCGTGAAAAAATAATAATATTATATATATTTATAAACTATAAGTACCCTATGTGAACCCTTGATAGTGGTAATTGTTTTGTTTTAGTTGGAACTCGTCTGCTTTTGAACTTTTTGAGTTTTCTCTGTATGATTCCTTCTAAGAAATTGGTTATGTATTGAATTTGAATATGTATCAGTTATCATGGATGTTGATCACACACACTATACCAGTGATAGTGGTCTAAGGTTTGAGGACTAATAAGGGATTATCGATTGGTTTTGTTAATTAAAAGTTGTAGTGTTTGCTTAATTTCCTTGAGCCCGGATAAATAATTTTGATTCTATGACACTGTTGGATTCAAAGACATATAGATTAGATGCATTACGTATCATTGCATTGTATTGTCTAGCATATTGGTTTTGATTTGTCCTCAAGGACTAGCACGGTTTAAGTTTGGGGGATTTTGATAATTGGATTTTATATCCACGAATCGGTTTCTAATTCAAGCTTATTTATTATTAATTCCTTGCTTTTATGTTTAGTTTTTACTTATTTATTGTTATTTTGTGTGTAGAATGGTTGGTGTGGTAAATGATAAAAAAAGGAGGCATTTGGAGCAACATTTTAGCAATTATAAAGAACAAGCAAAGTCAGAAGTCAGTGTGATAGCCATTGCATGGGCCAATTTTAGTTTTACACCGCTCGTCAAGGTGGGGTCTTCAATTGAGAGTCAGTAGCCTAGCCTGCACAAGGCGGGCATTTCAAAGCAATATTTGACAGAAGAGGGGGTCTCGAAACCTGATTGTTTTAATTTGATTCCAACACTGCTGGGACTGGAGTTTGAGTACTTGCATGGCTTTGGGATTCTATAGGAGGGAGGATTGCACTCAGATTACATGTGTAAACTTATATTAACACCAAGAAAAGATTATACAAAAAAGAAGGAAATTAACAGAGATTAAGGACATATTTTCGTATCAAGCATTGGAGTGAAGATTTTGAAGGAACTTTCATATCGATTGCGGATTAAGGCTAAAGTGAAGGGTGTTTTGAATTATTCTTCATTTGGTTTTATATTTGTAACTGAAAGGATGATATCTTTAATTTATTCAATTATTATTTCATTGATGATGAACTAGTTTACTTTTTAGGCTTATGACAGATCTTTAAGTGAAACGATGATTATGTAACTTTGATTTTCAGTTTAATAAGCTATTATCCAGTTTATCTATATTAATTTGAGCTTGAATTTAGGAATTGCCTGATCAAAAGTTCTTTGTGGACTTGTATGAATTTGAGAGAGGAAGTATGAGTTTAGACTTAGTTAATATAGCATGTGTTCTTGAATTTTGTGAATGAACAGAATCTTGATGAATGTTAGGGTAGAGATATGCTTGACATCGCATGTAATCAGATAAAGGACTTAAACTTAAATCTTCTTTAATTATAATTCGCATAGAGATATAGTAAGTTAGTTGATTAAGGTGTTTAACTTGTTTCTATCTAAATTGTAGATTTGAGTTAATACGGTATTAGTACATCGAGAGGTGGCTAGTGCTACATTCGTGTTCTTGATTAATAAACTGGGATAGTGAATTGAACTGGAATAAAAGTGTAAAAATCAGAGTGAAGCTAAGGGTGAAGTCGTAAGCCTAATTCTCGAATAATTGTTTGAAATTTCAGTTTTTAAGATTTGTGATCATAGCATTTTTAGTAATTTAGTTTTAATAATTTTAATCACTAATTTGGCAGTTTAATAAAATTAGGATTAATAGGAAACTGATAATTGTGAGGTTAAAATTCTTATTGATTTCTCTGTGGGAACGATACTCTACTTACTATTATATTACTTGTTGACCACGTATACTTGCGTGTTGTACGTAATTAGATTTTACCTAACATGGTACAATCGTAATCTTTGATGGTTGACATATGGAAGCTGGGCTAAATAACTCCTTTAGAGAGCGGAGGTATATATAAGAAACTGGTAACCGATCTAACTCACTGTGAAAGACAGTGTAGATAAGACGGGAACTTTTTTGTTAGTTGTTTGTGGGAAACCACTCAGAGTACCATATGGACTACTAGCAGAGACACGATGTGTGCTGAGTCTTAGAAGAGTTATAAGAAGAAGATAATAATGCAAGTCATCAAAGATGATGAATTCATGAGTAAGACATCTTCGTATATCATGAAGTCGTAAATCGGTAATGAAAGTTGGTCGCGTCAATGTAAATTGAAAGAACGTAAACCCTAAGAAGTAAATTTAAGTAAACTAATGCATAAGTCAAATATATATGACTAATTGGTGTATGTGTTATTTTCCTTATGTGCTATATAGGAATTGGAATGAGCAGTTCAACGTAAACTGTAAGTTGTAGCTGTGCGTAAGGAAACTTTTCTAACTTCATTCATATTCTAAATGAATGCTAGTTTCTTAAACTTCTCAGATGTTAAACTTGAGAAGTTTTATCTATGTGCGAATGTGTGATACTTATACAAGGTGGTAGAACGTATAAGGCATTGTGCCACAATTTGAACAGTTCGATGTTTCTATGAGATGAACTGTTTTGTGATTGAACTGATCAATAAGAGAATGTTCTCTTTATACATGAACCGTTATTATTAAGTTTATGCTATTGATTCTAGCCAGACAGAATGTGTATGAAAAAGGTAGAAGAATGAATGTATTTCAAAGTGAATGTAACTAATGTTTTAAATTGATAGGAATCGAGATTATTCCTATTATTCAAGCTGCTTCATAACCTTTGTTCAGTTATCGAAGTTCTAAAGAATTGTTTAAACTCTTAAAGTTGTTTATTCAACTGCTATGACTTGCTGGGCAATTGAATGCTCACACTTGCTTTAAATGAAAAATATTTTTAGCATACGAGTAGAAGAACTTAAGGATCCCGTAAATATCAAGTTTATCGGTATCCAGAAGAAATGCCATTTAGTATATGAATGTGCGTGAAGATCAAGTCAAGACTTGTAATATAGAATAATGTAATTAAACTATAGAATAGTTTAACGAACTGTTATGTATCCTTGGTGGAGAATAAAAGTCACTCTTGTAAGATGTAAAGAATAATGTAATTATCATTATTTGTAATAAATGAGGTTATAAGGTATTAGAACCTGAGATTTGAGAATGTATGTTGTTATATTTAGCTATATAATGATGTATGTTTGGAAGAATGATTGAACCATAACGCACGGAATTTGGGTGTGAAGATAGACCGAATTTCAAGGCGTTATAGAGTGGTATCAGAGCTGATAGGTTATAAATCTTAGGTATGAGTACCTAAGGCTATAATCATAGAGAGAATGATAAGAAGATCGCTGAATGAAATGATTAAGGAAGAAGATCACCATGTGATCATATTGAATCATAATAACGGATATTCTATTAAACGATGGATGATGTATAGCTAATGTTATACATGAATGGTACTACGAAGTAGCATGGGAAGAAGAACTAAGATTGAGTTGCAAAGGATATTATACGAATTAAAGAAAATTTGTATTAAGTAAAGAGAAAGTTAGAAGTTTTAAAATTTTAATTGAGGACTCATGTGATAGTTGAGTTGTATGAACCTTTTTTATTGGCAGAGGTTTGTGCTTTGGTGTAACAACTGCTTAGCTTATTACAGTGATAATCATTGGAATAAGTGGTCGCGCTATCAATATGTATATGGCGAGAAGGTGAATCTTTTCTCATGTATATACTTGATAGGTAGAGAATGATAAGATAGGTGCGAGTTCTTGAAACTCATACTTATGGAAAGTTTGTGACTCATAGTTATATGCTATGTTTCTGAGCCTTAAGCATATGGATAGTCCTTGATTTGTTCTTGGATTACATATTGTGAAGATAAGTTCTTAAACACATATGGTTGTGGAAAGTTCCTAAAACATAAAGTGTTGTAAGTTGACGAACTATACTAAGGTATAGGAATGTTTAAACTGAAAACAAGTTATTTTCAGTAGGCTTCGCATTGAAGGTGCTAGAGAAGATTAAGTATCGTTGCAAGTAAGACAATGAAGGAAGATGGAGAATAGGATATTCCAAGTCATCTAGCTATGCTAGATTTTGAAGTTTATTGAAATCGTGCTTATGTGTTCGCATTTTGAAAATGAAAGAATTGGTTCAACTTTTGGAACCAATGGATTTTAAAAAGAACTATTCTTTATATGTCTATACTACTTATTTCGGCTAGATAGAAATTGATTTAAAATATCAAAATGAATTTTATATCATCAGTGCATTTGATGCAAGGATGGTAAAAGGATGGAGTTATTAATGCAATTGAACCAGGTATTGGATGTGATCTTATGATCAACAACCCGCTATGGTATGATGTATAATGATGAAGTCATGAACTGACGAAGTCCTCAATGTACTGTAAAAAGTACGATATCATGACGTCATATAATGTTTTGATGTATTGCGAAAGAATTTAAAGAAGTAGTCGATGTCAATTGATTTGAGTAGACGAATGTTCAAGTTGATGTCCAATTTATTGGTATGGTCTAAGCTATTTGATTCGGCTAAGACAAATGGTATGTCATGTTAAAAGAAAATAGAGCTTTCTTTGAGAAGTTGTGCCAAACCAAATTGTTTTGGTGCGGAATTTAATGATTCAGTCTGAGGTGAACACACCCTAAAATGGGGTTATACGATGGGTTGATCGCCTACGTATAAAAGAGGTAGTTTACCTTCTTGGTGATTCTAAACTGACCGTGAAAGAAGGGTTACGGCGAAATGTTGTTAAACCTAGTAAGAGTTCATGGTCGATTTGACCCCTCAGCAAAAGCATGCAATGTTTTAAAGGAATTCTTATGTTCCTCGTTATTCATTATACTTCATAATTCTTATAATTTATGAAGGTGAGGGAATGTTTGAAAGATAAGAATTTCTTTGAAGAAAAGTTGAGAAGAAGGGTAGGTTAAAATTTCGAGGATGAAATTCTATAAAGAAGGGGTGAATGTGATGACCCGGGTGTGGGTGTGGTTTTAAGAAATTCCGAGGACGGAATTTTTATACGGGAGGAAGAATGTGACAACCCGAAAAATCGGATTGTCCAGAAGTTAAGATTTAAAGAATTAGTTATTAATAAAAGGAATTTTTATTAATAATATTTTGTGCTATGTGTTTATTAATTATTCTATAACCTAGGATGATTATAATACGAGAGAATTCTGGCTACGAGCTAGACTGAACGAGTAATTTTTAAGACAAAAATAAAATTTATCCGAGAACAAAAATATTTCCTAGGAAAAAGACGAAATAGACACTATTCACCCGACGAAACCCTAAGGGTTAGGGTTTGAATAACTTAAGCCTTTTCGAGAGTTCGGTATGTTGAAATGACATTCCGTCGAAAGATTTGACGATAATATATCGTGAAAAGTTAGGTAAGCCGATAAAAGTTTTTCTCAAAAAATATGCAAAAATCAGACGAAATAAAAATGACGAAAAGTACTGCTATGTACTTTTCATTCGTTTAACTATATTAGGGGAAAACGTGAAGGAAAATGCTTAACATCAAAAAGTGTTTTTTAGTTTTTTGGAGATCCGAAGAATACGTAAAAGTTAATCGGTAAAGGAAAGATAAAATATCCAAAAATATTTAGTTTCTGAGAATTGCAATTTTCGAACTGTCGGACAAATTCGGCAAGACGGAAGCATGAAGATTCCAGGAGAAGATTCATGAATAGTAAGGAGGTTTAACAAGGAGGTGTGAATAGTAACCTTAGGGGCGAAATGCATATTTTTCCCCTAGCTTTGAAAATCTATATAAGAGAAGTGTTAGTTGTTTTTTTAAAAAATAAACCAACACTTTGAGAGAGAGAGAAATCTTGAGAGCTTGGAGAAGAAGAAGAAGGAAGAGAAAGAGCATGGGTGCTCAGATCGAAAGTGATCATGAAATAGAAAAGCTAGCAAATCGCCGTCTTTGTCTAAAGGAAGAAAAAATAAAGAAGAATGGTAATCCAAAACCTACTTCTGAAAAAAAATTCTCTAAGTTTTATATGTTCAAAACATAACTTAATGAGAATAGAAGTAAAAGATGTTAAGAATGATTTCATATGGTTGAAATCATGAGAAAAAGAAGAAATAAGAATTAAAAGTTTTAGTTTATAAATTTCTTGAGGAAGTATGAGTTCTGTAATGAATTTGAGCGATCCGAATGAATCATATGAACGATAAGGTGAAATTAGTAAGGAATGGTGTTTTATAACATCAAATTCAAAGAAAAAGTAAAATCGTAATCAAAATATCGATTAAAAATGAAGAACTAATGAAGAACGCGAAGAACATTATTAATGGACAAATTTAAAACCTTCATAGTATAACTTGTTGTTGATGGACATGTTTAAAACCATCGCGTATAAGTTAGTTGTTTATTGCTTGGTTAGGAACGATATTAACGTTCATGAAGAACGGATTAAACTTAGCTATAACGAAGTTTTTGTGAAAATTTCGTAAAAGACGAACGAGAAATAAAAAGCATATAAATGGACCCGAATGTGTAGGGTTTTATAAGAATGTAAGAGAACATAGAAAATGTGAGTCGTGGACTCAAGAACGAACAAGTTCCGAGTTTGGATGACCGAATTACGGACGAACGAATGAAGTACGTCAATAACATAAAAATGAACGAAGGATGAAGATTAAGCCAATCGAATGGCATGTTAGCAGATTCAGAATAAATTTTTGTTTGAGGGGAATTGAAGTGCGTAAGATAAGGAAGAGAATTGATTTAGAATGACCTCATTCCGAGTTATATCGAATAAGTTATGAGATTGTGAAGTAAGCGTCTCAAACATTTTCCAACACCTAGAAAATTTATTTAAGTTTAGGACCTGGCGCCGCAGCGCCAGTCATGCCTTGTAGGGCGGCACCGCAGCGCCAACCCGAGGAAGAAGGCACTATAGAGTGGCAATGCAGCGCGAGAAAGAAAAAGGAGGGTGGCGCCGCAGTGCCAACCCAAGAAGTCCAAAACTGAAGATGTATGAAATTGCAGCACGAGGATTAAGAAGGGGAACCTACCGCAACATCAGCAAGAGCCGCACCTGCAGAGAAGGGATTTTAATTTCTTAACTCTTGGGGAATGTGTAGGGAAAGATAAAGAACATATTGTTCACCTAAAGTAACACTTAATCAAGTGACTTAAACCTTTAGTAAAGGTTGAACAGAAAGATTGAACGAGATTAAAAGATAAAGAAGGTGAACGCTACGCTGTTGTGATGAATGATCAGTCTTAGCATACAACGAACAGTATGGATTCGACATTAAGAAAGAATAATGAACGTGGGGTTCATATAATGGATAACAAAAGAAGTGAGTAAGATATGATTAATCAGGAATGCCGTAACGAACAGTAATAAGATTAATGACAGCCGAATGTGAGTCGAATTGAGAATGTTAGAATGAAATATAATCATTAAACACTTTAACCAACGTGAAGGTTGAGTGTACGCGAATATTAAACGGGTAGAACCTACACCCCGTGTATGGTTTGACCGTAGGGTAATGAAGACTAATGATTAAACCTGTGAATGGTGAAGAATTGAATTAAAGATAATGACGTTTAACGTAAAGAAGCTGAGTTAATGATTAACTGGAATGGTCGTTCTGAGTATACAAAAGACTGTATGACTTAGACGATAAAGAATGAATACTAAGGTATGACATTTAATTGCTAGAAAACCATAAAGTATAAGAAATTAACTTAACGAACATTATAGTTTAATGGTTCGGATAAGTTAAGATAAGTTCAGGTTGTGGTACAATCTTAATCTTTGATGGTTGACATATGGGAGTTGGGCTAAACAATTCCTTCAGAGAGTGGAGGTATATACAAAACTGGCAACCGATCTAACTCACTGTGAAAGACAGTGTAGATGAGACGAGAACTTATTTGTTGGTTATTTGTGGAAAACCACTCAGAGTGCCATATGGACTACTAGTAGAGACACTGTGTGTGCTGAGTCCTAGACGAGTTATAAGAAGAAGATAAGAATGCAAGTCATCAAAGATGATGAATGTATGAGTAAGACATCTTCGTATGTCATGAAGCCGTAAATTGGTAAATAAAGTTGGTCGTGTAAACGTAAATTGAAAGAACACGAACCCTAAGAAGTAAAGTTAAGTAAATCAATGCATAAATTAAATATTCATGACTAATTGTTGTACGTGTTATTTTTCTTATGTGCTATATAGGAATTGAAATGAGCAGTTCAGTGGAAACTATAAGCTATAGCTGTGCGTAAGGCAAGTTTTCTAACTTCATTCATATTCTAAATGAATGCTAGTTTCTTAAACTTCTAAGATGTTGAACTTGAGAAGTTTTTCTATGTGTGAATGTGTGATACTTGTATAAGGTGGTCGAACGTATGAGGCCTTGTGCCATAATTTGAACACTTCGGTGTTTTTATGAGATGAATTATTCTGTGATTGAACTATTCAATAAGAGAATGTTTTGTTTATACATGAACCGTTATTATTATGTCTGTGCTATTGATTCTAGCTAGATAGAATGTGTATGAAAAAGGTAGAAGAATGAAAGTATTTCAAAGTGAATGTGACTAATGTTTTAAAATGATAAGAATCGAGATTATTCCTATTATTCAAGCTACTTCATAACCTTTGTTTGGTTATTGAAGTTCTAAAGAATTGTTTAAACTCTTAAAGTTATTTATTCAACTGTTATGACTTGCTGGGTAATTGAATGCTTACACTTGCTTTACACACTTGAGACTTATTGGCACTTTCAGATGCCATAGGTACTGTTTTTCCCATGAGATAGCCATGTCATACCCCTTTCAGCCGGTTGAGTGTATAGACACAACTTCTTGGTCAGCTTTCTTGTCAGGGATCGAGGACTCGTTTGATATATTGACATGTTCAGGGCTCAGCTCTCCCTATACCTTTATCACTCATGCAGCTGGCATGGACTATCTTCCCCTGGTCGGTTTGAGGGGTGTGACTACATATCATCCACTAGCTATTATGACACAGTTTGACTAGTTTTAGGATATTCATCCCTTTAATAGGGCAGTGGGTCAGCGATTTTACGTCAGCTTAGCTTCTGTCAGTAGAGGATTTGTCCAGGATTTATGCTTGTTGGACCCGACATGAGAGGGATAACTTTTCGACTAGCCATCCAGGTCGCTCTCTAGAGTATTCTACATGGTTAGAGGCAGAGATTCCATTGGCTAGGGTTATATCCTCAAAGTTGGGTATTAATTATGATGATGTGGAGCCCATGGAGTACCATGATTCTCCCATCGAGGATTAGTTATTTACTGGTTCATCAGTAGCTCTGGTTGATTCCCTTGGTATTCTTGCTACTGTGACTCCACATTTTGCAGAGTATTTAGAGTAGAGTTTATATCTGATGACGTTTAAGAGGGATCCGACTAGGGCCTTGATGTTGACAGCTCTTTCTGATAGAGATGTCGCTCTTGTTGAGAGAGATAAAGCTCTAGCTCGTAGGGATATCGCTGTTGTTGAGCAGGATGAGGCTCTATCATCTAAGGATGCAGCTGTTGTTGAGCGGAATGATGCTCTAGCTATCCGAGATGCTTCCACTACAGATAGTACTACATTGAGATCTCATATTGCTGATATTATGGCAGATATGAGCACATTTATTGATGGCAGATATAAGCGCATACAGATGGGCGTAAATCTCATGGCTTGTGTGGATACCCTAGGGCAGGAGTTCATAAATTTACTTCCACCTACTAAGATGGATGTCATGTTAGACTTGATGGCTCGCTTATCCACTGTTTTATAGATTAGCTTTGATTTTCCTGCATAGACTATGTTAGTAATTTTTGTCATGTATAGGATACATTGTATATATCAAGTGGTATTATATGGTAATGAAATATATTTTGATTCATTTCCGTTTTAGATATGCCTTCTTACTTATTTGATAGTTACCTATTCTCTAGGACTTGTGATCTTGATGTATTTTGAACTCCTTCTTGATGGATGGACATTGAGATGTCTAAGGATCTTTCAAAATTGATCGTTGATCTTTGTATTCCCCTAACTTTTGGTGTCTTGGGACTAGTTTTTGAATGTGATTATGGAAAGGATTTTGGCTTTCCTCTCTGAGGTTGACCGCCCCACAGATGGTCACCGGTACAACCTTGTATGGAGGAGATCAGGTAGTTCCATCTCTTATGGATTGGTGTTTCTTTTTGAGGATTCCACCGCAGCTTAAATGGTCATCATTTTTTTCTCCTATTTGTGTGAGGGAGACCAGGTAGTTCCATCCCTGTGGTCTAAGCCGATGAGGTGTGGTTTAACCGCCCCATAGATGGTCGCCGATGTATTCCCGTGTATTGGGGAGATCAGGTAGTTCCATCTCTTATGGTTTGGTTTGAAAGTTGAAGGATGATCCCATTACCGTTGACATGGTTTGGTGTTTTTGGTAGGGGTGAGACCGCACCATGAATGGCTGCCTACATACTCCCATTGATGAAGGGGAGATCAGGTTTGCGTAGTTCCAACCTAGCGTGAAATGATTGAAAGTTGTATGTGGTAAAGAGGGTTTTTGTTTTTATTTTTATGTTAGACCTAACCATAAAATGGCTGCCTACGTACTCCCATGTATTAGGGAGATCAGGTCTGCATAGTTCGTCCGTGGTGGGACAAACTGGGGTGGTGAGAAAGGTTTTATTTTTGTTTTTGTAAAGGTTAGACCAGACCATAAATGGCTGCCTACGTACTCCCGTGTATTGGGGAGATCAGGTCTGCGTAGTTCGTCCTTGATGGGACAAACTGATGTGGTGAGAAAGGTTTTTAAAACCTGAATTTGAAAGATGGATTTTGATCTAGAACTAGGATGCTGGTTTGCAGGTAACTTCAGACATAATATTGTTTCACGATGTCCGAGTTGATGAGTTGGGGAAATTCCTCGCCATCCATTTCTTGCAATCTGAGGGCTCCTCATGTCAATACCTCCTTGACAATAAACGGGCCTTCCCAATTTAGGGAAAATTTTTCTTTAGATTTATCTTGGTTGTCAAGGACTTTCTTCAAGACCAAGTCATTTTCTTTGAACTGCCGTAGCCGGAATTTCTTGTTATAGGATCGAGCGATCCTTGTTTGGTATAATTGACCATAGAAGATGGTTGTAGCCCACCTTTCATCTATCAGAGAAAATTGGTCGTACCGATTTTGTAACCATTGGTCTTCATCCATCTTAGCATCTATCAACACTCTCAGGGATTCCATTTCCACCTCTATGGGGAGCACTACTTCCATGCCATAGGTTAATGAGTAGGTGTAATATCCCGAGTGTTTATGATAACGATCCTTAGAAAAGGAAATGAACGGGTCAAAGAATATGTAATACTCAAATATAATTAAGTCTAAGTAAAGGTTATGAAATAAAACTTATAAGAATTTTTTATGAAGAATGGTGGGAGTAGGAAATATAAAACCTATATTAAGGTAATGTGTTGAAGTTATTCAACGAAGAGATTTGATAAAAAAAAACTTGAGGAAGGTAGCGTTTCGGTGATTCCGAGGACGGAATCCTTATAAGGTGGGAAGAATGTAACAATCTAGAATTTTATTTATAATTTTAAATATTTATTAAATTAAATAAATATTTTTAATTGATGTGTTTGTTGTTTAGTAGATATTTGTTGGATTATTTATTAGTAAGTAAGTAATTTATGAGTTATAGAAATTAACTTAATTAAGATAAATGAGTGATGAATTAAATTTATGAGATAGTACTCTAATTTAACTCAATAACTAAATTAGATAGTTATTAAGGATTATATGGTTTGTTATAATGTTATTTAATTTGATTTTTGTAATTAAAGTAATGTGTTAATTTATTAAATAAAATTATAATTATAATGAAAATTATATTTTTATTGTATTGGTTTATGTGGTAAATGGATTTAATAAATTTTTATTAGATTTAATTTAATTTGAATATGGGAATTTATTTAATTAAAGTGTGACCATAAACTATATTATAAAGGAGTTATTAAAATAAGTTAAGGGAGGTTAATTCAGTTTTTGCCAAACAAGGCTTAATGAATGTTAAGTCTTTATTTTAAATCTGTTTTACCAAACAAGGTGTAAGATTTAATGGATTAATTTTTAGTTAGTTAGCCAAACAAGCCTTATGGCTTTTGAGAAAAAAAATTGAAGTCAGTTAAAGTTATAATTATATTATATACTTAATACCTAAATTATTATATACGTTATATGTTAATACGTAAGTTAGAATAAAGAAGAAAAAAAACACAAAAGAAGAGAAGAAGAAAAGTTGAGAAAGAATTGGGAGAATTCTAGAGAGAACTTTGAGAAGAAGCTTGGAGAATCAAGGAATAAAAGAAGGATTAGTCAAGCCATGTTTATCCTCTATCAAGGTTAAAGAAGATTCAAAGTAAGAATCAATTCTAAAACCTCAAACCTCTACTCTTGAGTTTTCTATAGAAGTTATTTAGTTGTATGATTTGATAAATTATTGAATAAATATGTATATGGGTTGGTATAACCCATTTTATAACATCAAAAGTGGTTTTTAGGGTGACCAAGTTCATGAAAGTATGATTAAACAAGAAGAAATTGAGTTTTATAGATATTTGTACATTAGGGCTTGTTTTGGAATCAAATATTGATGATGAATTCATGATATAATATAAAATTGATTATATATGTTGTTAGTATGATGAAAAACGAAAACAACCCAAGTTGAACGAGACAAAACGGATGTAAAACGAATTCATAGTGAAGAATTTCAAAAGAAGAAGAAATAATAGAAATAGTGAAATTAAATGTTGTAATCTTTGATGTTTATGTTGTTTATGTTGTTTATGTGGTTAGAAACATGTTAGAAACATTAGTTTATGTTTCTGTAAACATATTATGTGACAGCCCGAGAAATTAGAAAATTATTAAAATCTTAAATGATTGGTTTAAGGTCAAATAATAGACCTAGACAGAGAATAAGTGTATGTGTTTGATGTTTTTAGGAAGGAATTTTGAGGAATTAAAATTTCTTTTAGTGAATTATTCAGGATTAAGGGTATATGTGTATATATGCTGTGATTACGGTATTATGTGTACAGAATGTGGTTAAGGGTCAAGTGTTGACTAGATAAATTATATCTGTGTCAAACCCTAATATTATTAGAACGTCAACGTTCAGTTAGAAATTTTTTTACGTTTGACAAGAAACCCTAGAAATCAGTTCTGGAAACCCTAATTTCGATATTTTGAATCCAAAACCCTAATTCTAGATTTGAAAACCCTAATCCGAGAAATTATTGGATAAGTATAATGCTTAAGTGCTATTAATTATAATACTAATTAGGGTAAAGCTTAATTAATTAGCAAACCCTAATTTCAGAATTTTCGAACTCTAATTGTTCTGCCAGGAAAACCCTAATTTACAGTTATGGAATTAATTGTTAAATTAGCAATATTTAATTAGGAAATATTAATCCTAATTATAAGTTAGAGATCTTAATTTTCTATTTAGAAAATCTAAATTTAAGATATTAGAAAATTAATTTTTGAAAACCCTAAGGGTTGTAGCAAATGTCTAAAATGCCCTTGTGCAATATTAAGGATAGAAATCAATTATTGCTAGTAAAATGCCCAAAATACCCTTGTACATTATTTTAGTATGGAAATTACCAAAATAACCTTTGTGCATTATTAAAATTATCATACAATTATTTTTATTTTATTTTTTAATTATTGAGTTGGGGCTAGCAAAAAGATGCTCATGGGCCATAAAATCATAGCAATCATTAATCAATACTATACCCATTATGAGTTGTCCATGATAATTGTAGCATGAATTATTATTTGCCGATTGTTCGAACTTTGGTCCAAACTTAGCGGAATTTTCTCCCAATTTTGGCCAGTTGATGATGATTCAAAGATTAAGGTTTTTAAGGAGACTGCGGTTTTGTGAGGATGTGAGAAAGAAATGCTAAACCAGCCTCTCTTGAGAAGCCTATCGCTATTTCGACAAATGGCTCTCCCAAGAAATTTCCAAGGGTCATATAAAGAATAAGCGTGAGGATCTTTGAGTCAATTAGTCATTTCCAAGAAGAAGAAATGCATTTGAGACGGTGATTGTTCTTCAAAGAATGGGACGCACCATCCGCACCCCGAAATCATTTCTCCCATGACGAGAATTTCGGCAATCACGGCCAAATTTCGGAACAATCGACCTCGTTGTCTTCTCGTGAAATCTCCGTCAGAGCCGAGCATTGCTCCAAGTGGTCTGGGTTTTCAAGGATCGCTGGGTTTGTCGCTTTAACAAGAGAGTCCTATGCATTGGTGATCATTTCACCGTCGTCGGTCCATATTATCTTTGGAGTGAACAAAGACCTAGCTTCCGCTGTCGCTATGCTCGCTCAAGTATCTCACGGGAGGAACATCAATTCATGTTCCTTCTACAACGCTTCTTATCATCCAAAAAAAGGCGGTTCCTTGGGTCGACCGATTGTCGCTATATATGTGAAATTCTTCAACAAGCAAGTATATGGGAGCAGACAAGGTTGAAGCCGTTGTTCTCAGATCCGCCTTACGTCCAACTATGTGGAGAATTTGCCGTCTTTTTCCAAAGCAGTTCTCGACGATCCGGTGTACTAAGAGGAGACCAGAGCTATTGAGCTGGACCGGATCGGGAAACGAAGGAGAAGGAGAGAGAGAATAAGAATGATATTCTAAATATTATTGATGAGAAAGTCAAGTGCTCTTTTGCATTCGATTGCCCGAGTGGCTCATTACGACGCCATGCGCCACAATTTTTGCTTGAAGTGTTTACTAAAATGGATAGGCAAGGAATAGCACTTGTGAAGTGCCGCCACAAGATACCCCTCAAAATGGCAAGTCAACCACTTAATTAACTCTACACACAGAAAGCACCATCCCATGTTTGCGACGGAAGAAGGTGTTGGTGCAAAGGCGACACTGATATGCCTAGTAACAAAGCTAGAACGCTCGATACCGGGTCTAGTAATGCAGTTCTGTAACTCAAGTGAGAGCTTTAAGATGGTTGGAAGGTTGGCTTGGTCCGCAGACGGTTGGACTTTGTGGTTATACTACGTTTGCCCATTTCAAGTAAGGAGTTGGGTCATGGGCTCTGAAAGCGAAGGCTTGGATCTCTTGGCTCCTAGAGTGGAGGGCAAAGCGCAAGGCTAGCTTAGCTCGGGGACATATAACTTATGTCCTCCAACGCTCAAATCGGCTTGTAGACATCGATAAATTAATCGATACTTTTGTCGCGTTTAGCAAGCAAGGAAATAATTATTGGGGTAAGAAGTAATTATTTTATGTTGTTATAAAATATTTGAAGTTATTTTGATGACTTTAATATTTTGTGATGAAAATTCATTAATTAATCAATATTAATGGTAATTAGTTTATTTAATGATTATATTAAATAAATTATGTAAAAATAGAATTAATGATTTAAAATCATATAAAAATGATTTAAGTGTTAGAAAAATATTTTAAGTTATAAGCTACAACTTTTGATATTTTTGGCATGAAAATATTAATATTTTATTATTAATATCAAATTTGGATAATGGATTTAATCGCTTAAAAATCATATAAATATGATTTTAAAGTATTAAAAATACTTTGATATATTATAAATATATTATAATATTATGTTAAGATTTTCATTAATATTTAATGATAAATAGATATTAATGATTAAAGAATTATGTGGTATTTAATTCATTTAAATACGTTATTAATGATCGGAAAATTTAGATAAATGATATTAATTATCCTAAAAATATTTCAAGCTTATGAAAATCATTTAGATCGATAAGAAAATTATCTCGTGATATCGCCAAGTGTTTAGCAAGAGTTTAATTAAACTTAGACTCCTTTAAATTGTCCGACTAAACCATCTGGATGATAGATTTGAAAACCGATTTCAACTCGGATCGAAATAGTATGACTTGAGGCTATGTCTAAAGTGTATAAGAGACCGATAAGATTATGTGGTAATATGTTTAAGTTATTTTATAATTGTGATGATATTATTCTAATAATCGAGATCTATATTATTAATATTAGGTCTTCTGGAGAAGCTTATTATATTGTGTTACAGTAATCAATTCGCTCGTGCAAGTTTTTCAAGTTCTTTTTACTTAAACTCTTTTAAGAGTGGTTTCGCATGATATGCTTATGAATTGTACTCATGCATATATCATGTATTCATCAGTATGAAAGGTCGATCACCTTCATTACAGTCCGATTCCAGATATAATTGTTATGTTCATTTTCAATGTTCATTCAAACTTTGAAATTTTGTTCATGCTAATTCACAACTACATTGTGAAGGATAGCCATTTATTATTCAAACTCTTTCAATCATGATATATCTTTACCTTTTTTTTTTAAACTTGTCGGGCAACTTTCATGCTCACCCTTGCTATATCATGATAAAACATTGCGTATAAGGCTAATACTACCAGATCATGTGAAAAGGATAATGCCAAGTTCAATTTTGGGATAAAATGTGAAGTTAAGTTGTAAAGTATGTTGAAGAATAGTATTGTCGTGTGTTAGGCAGTTCACGATTGTGTATTAGTTAAGGTTACTCGATTTTGGGAATAGTGTGTAAAGTTTAATGTATAAACAATTTATGTTTATATCTTCCATAAAAACAAATTGTAGAAATAGCGAACCGGATCCGCGGCGATTCGGGACCCGGATTCGGGGGACGCTACATATTACACCTTGGGTAGGTTGGTATGGTTGTTAGAAAGGAGTTTGTAGGCCTAATTTGGCTTTCTGTAGTGTTCGGGATCAAAATTCATGAAGTTAGAAAAAGGACCCCGCTCTGGCAGCCCCCTAGTGTAAAACCCCGCCTGGGTGGGGGGAGGTAGTCTGCCTATCCAATTTTAGAAAAAAAATTGACAGGACATGTTTTACTAAAATAGCCATAACGTTTTTATACAAAATCCGATTTAGGTGATTCAAGATGATCCGGAACGAGGACGAATAGACCTACAACTTTTGTTCTTTAAGTTTTTCAATTTGAGGTTGTGAGGAAGGGTCAAAATAGGCATCTTTGTGACTGTTACGTAATCAGAGGCAATTGGAGGGCGTCGGACATGCACGTATGCTAGTGTAGTGCTCTTGATGATAAAAGATGTTGTTCTAAATTATAAAACATGAATGTTAGTAAATATAATGATTCTTAACATTAATATAATAATGTATTAGATAAGTTATAGAAGAATAGTAAGCATGCACAATAGAGGCAAATCGGGCGTGTGACGAATAAACGTCGAAACACCGTGATATATGTTAATGAACGTAAAAAGTGTTTTAAGTCAAATGAAATAGATATTATAAAATATAAAATGGGTTTAATATAAAACCAATAATGATACCTAGCAAGATTTAAACACTTAAATGAATTTTGAATATTACATAAGTCGAAAAGTTAACACAATTTAATTGAACATTGTGTGTTAACTAATAGGAAAGATTATGAGATGTCGAGTAGAGTTTACATTACAATTACTATGTGTTGTTATGTGACTAATAATTGATGTGTATGATTATATAATTGTGTAGGGCACGTGAAGTGCAGATAACTGTAAGCTGTTAAACATTTATTGGTAAACAACGATCAAGACAAGTCTTTCAGTTCTTATTTGCTATGTGAACTTGATGATTAACTGTTTTAAATATTTATTGCAAAGAGCATGAGGTGTTGTATATATGTTGAAAGTATGAAATGTTAAAGTCAACTTATGATCTCTTCAGGAAATGAGAATATAGCTGGAACTAGTCAGGAAATGGAGTGATGGTCCAAGATGGTGGCTATAGTAGTCATCACTATTCTATGAAATAGTGTGATAATAATTGTAATGAGAACTTAATTTGAGATTGGATATTGTCTATGAGACAATATCCATGTTAAAACTCTCATCATACGTTTGTCTTATTGTGTAAATTAAGTTTGTATTTGAATTATGTACCATGTATTTGGCAACTCAGAATGGGTTTTGTATACCTATTTTGAGGGTGTCACATATGATAGTAGTATTCTGGCTTAGTGCTAGAAATAAAGTATTTGAATTTTCAAGACGAAAATAAAAGCTTTCCGAGAAATTCTCTGAAAATACTATTCATTCATTTCTACTCAGAAATTATTTGTGAACTTCTGGGAAATACATAATGATAGAATTTTAAGGAAAGATGGATTATTTAATAATAATTTAGTTCTGGTAAACGCAGTTTTTTGCCTCAAGTTCGAGAATGTTAGGGAAAGTGAAGATTTGAATACTTAACGATTATGTATAATAAAGAAGTTATTATACAGGAAAGAATACGAGTATAATACAAGGTATTGTACAAATATATACGAAAAATAATATAACATATAAGATAAATGTTATACGAACTAGCATAAGAAAAGAATACGAGAATTATACGGTAAGAGCACAAACCATTATTATTGGACTAGTGGAATTCGAATGTAAACTTTGGTAAGCCCAAGTGAAAGATGTTTAAGGCCCAATGACAAACTTAATCAAGGCCCAAAGATAATTTCATTCAAGCCCAAGGTTAGGCCCAAATTAAATTAAACTTATGCCCGAACTAAGAACCGAACCCGTGGATCGAACCGTTGGGTCACCGGATGGGTAAAACCCATGGGGTAACCCATGTGGGCCACCCATGTTGAGTCATGGCTGGCCAAAAGGGAGTGTAGATAGCTTCCTTTGGAAGTTTGGTTTGTGGAGGTGGGACCATTTGACCCTTTTGCCCCCACTTTGTAATTCTATAAATAAGAACCATAGGTTATCATTTGTTAGTTGTTCAATTTTACTAGCCACTTAAGAAATATATTGAGAGAGAGAGAGAGAAGAGAAAGCTATAACAAGGAATCAAAGAGAAAAGGAGTTAGCTAAAACTCAAGAACGCCAAGAACGCAAGAGGTAAAAACGTTAAACCACTTATCTTACTTCTCTTTTCTAGTTTGATTTAGTAGAGAAGTGAAATTAGTGTTGTGTGTATCATAAGGAGTAACAAGGATGGCTATTAGTGGACTTAAACATTAATAACCATTGTTACAAGTGGAATCATAACCAAATAAGCAAGAAATAATGAAGAAAACATAAGAACTTAACACATGTTGTTGATGGAAAAGTTTAAAACCATCGTGTATAGGATTAGATGCTATATGCTTGGTTAGGATGATAGATGTTTGAATAATGGAATGAATCTATTTTGAATGGAGCAAAAATCTTGAGTAACAAATTTATGGCAAAATTTACTAGATTACACTACAAGAAAAAGGCCTAAGAACGACCAATACTATCAGCGACCGCACGTGCGGTTGTTGATATTAGTAATAGAGATCGACATCTGCGACTATGACTTAATCAAGTCGCTATTTAATATCAGGGACCGCATGCAGTTGCTGAGCAGTTGCTAGCACAAATTTGCCTCCCAAAATTTGGCAGGAAATGTTGGCACGAAGGTTTTGTGCGACCACTTAACATCAGTGACCGCATGCGGTCACTGATAAGTCCATGTCATTAAAAATTAGCGGCCGCATGCGGTCATTGATCAAACTTAATGTAACCAGTATTAGGCATTCGCTCGACACAGAGGAGAAGGAAAAAAAAAGGGAGAAGAATAGAGAGAAGAGGGAGAAGGGGGAGAAAAGAAGAAGGAGAAGAAGCACGCCACCCGTCGCCGCCACCACTGCCATCGCCGCCATTACCGCACAGGTAACCCTAACTATGCAATAATTTTTATAGTTTTCTGAATTTGAAGGTTAATGTTGAATGTGGTATATAGATTTCTGAATTAGGTGTTATATAATTTTCAGCATAGTAAATAAGGTCTTGGGCGACTTACATACTAGTTTTGATGTCTCTGTGTAATTTTTAGTTGTTTAGGCCTTTATGTTGTGGAAAAGAAATTGGAGATGCATCTAAAGAATGATTGTAATGGCCTGGCTCTCGAAAAATTGTTAAACTCAATAAATCTCATATAGTTCCTCAAAATTGTAATTAAATAATTAGTTAGTCTGGATATTAATGTTTTCTTGTTAGCGTACGTTATTACTCTGTAATTGACTTGTGGGTTTTTGGTTATTGACTTGAAATATATAAGTCATCTTAATTATTTACATAGTTAAGTTTTTGTTTATCCTATCTGCTAAAGTCTTTTCTATTGAAGATCTAGGGCAAACAAATATTATGGGTAGTTGTTATGTTCATTTGGTACTGTTAGCCACTGAACCAAAACGTGAGGAAGGAAGATTAATAAAAAGAAAAGATAGAAAGGGTGGAAACTACTTGTGTAGTGCTTCCAGGATTAATGTTGGGTGTAGGGTTTGGCTTTAGCAACATTATATTGAAGGGAACTCCTAATGTAAAACCAATACTCTCTCAGATTGTATGGGGAGCTTGAAATGGTTTGCATCATGTTTTCTGTTTGGTTTTTGAAAAAAACTATAAGGAAAAGTATTAATGGTAATAATAATATGATTCATAATGTCCAATGTCCTTTTTGCATATTATATGTTTGGTGGAATGACAAAAAGAGGTCATAACCTTCAATTACCTAAAAAGCAGAATATAAGATCTTCAAGGGAAGGAATTGGAGCTTGAATTAAGGTGTCTCCATTTTTGTGATTTGAAAAATCAAGAAATGGTGTTAATGGAGCTTGGGAATTGTTTGTTGTAAGAGAAACACATCTATAATATGAATCCATACTTTATTTTTTTCTTTTTCGAAATAGTATGAATCCATATCTACAATTAACATATAAATTTCCTCTAAGAGGATAACATGTATAAAAAATGATTCAATAACATTAACAAAACAAATATTAAAAATTTTATTGAAAAACTTACAAAATACAATGTTGCCCAATTTATATACTTTTCAAAAGGCCACAAAATTTTTCTAAAATGAAATCTAATTCACTAACCTTGTGGAGTAATTGTACGTATAAGTATCCTCAAACTAACTCTAGGCCACAAACTCATGTCTAAACTTATATAAAGATAGAAGTATCTCATAATTGCCTACAACTCCAAACAAATATCAAATATACAACAAAAACCAAGACAAAATTAAAATTATTATTAATTAATCACTAAGAGATGCCTATTCAAGTCTTGAAAGCTACTTTGTAGTTTTTAGTCTCATCTTGTCATATATACTAAATGTTACACCTTTCCTTGCATGTTAATACTCATTTTAGATATATAATAGTAAAAGCATGACAACTATGGATTCCAGTGTCTTATCTCCAAAAATAACATAATTAATAGAAATAGAAATAACATGATAAAATAACAAGATATAATATAAATATTAAACTAAGTAGCATTTACTTAGTTTCTCATACTAAATTTAATAAATTTAATATTTGACATATAATATATATTAAATATGATTAAGTATATAATTAAATTAAAATATAATATCATACAAATATAATATTAAACTTAAATAATATAAAATATATTATTAAAATACAATACAATATAATATAGTAAAATATTATATTAAAATAAAATATAATATCATTAATATAATAAATTATAATATTAAAGTAAAATATAATATCATATTAAATATATTAAAATATAATATAATATAATATACTAAGTAGCATTTGCTTAGTTCCACTACTAAGTTAAAGAACTAAGAGATAAGTGCTCTAATCAGAAGTAAGTTAATTATTTAGCTCATGTGTAAAGTAAAGAAAGAAGCTCGCAAAAATGAAAGTGCGAGTTTTTGGAACTTTGAATTTGTAGTATACTCCAGAACTTTTTACTGCTTTAATTTGCATTCATTCGTTATTGTTTTGGTCTTATTATATTGGAAATTTGTATATTTCTCTTGGTTTGTATCTTGGGTGCCCATAAATGACCATATATGCATGTCGTCGTGCATATGGCTAGTCCATATATAGGGGAGACTCTGGAAAAAAAATTTTGTTGGTCGGGTAGTTGCGAACATTTATAATATTAACGAGCTCTTTATGTGCTTACTGGTATGCTCAAGTTATATGCTTATTAGCTAGTATGCTTAAATCATATGATTACAAGTATGCTCAAGTCATATGCTTACACGTATGCTTAAATGTTAATCATATGCTTACAAGTATGCTCAAGTTATATGGTTACAAGTATGCTCAAGTCACATGCTTACAACCATGCTATACATTAATAAGCTCATGTTATCTATAGTAGGTATCGTGGTATCATGGACCTCTATCCAGACCGTAGTTGGATGGCACGACGAAAGTCAAGTGCCCAAATAGGTGTTACAACTTAATTTAGAGCTGATTGCCAAGTGTTTTTGGAGTATGTGTATAGTCACCCGAAATGTGTGAATGGTCAGAACAAGATACGATGTCCATGTTTGAAGTGTAAGAATGTAAATTATATGGACAGAGACGTGGTAAACTATATTTCTGGGTTCATGAAAAATTACGAAGAATGCTTGTGGGCACATGGGCAGAGAAGAGATGGTGGCATCACAGAAGTACACAATCCGGGCAGTAGTACTCATCGTATGGATGAAATGGTTCATGATATTGTAGTGCAAGATTTTGATTGGGAACAAGGCAGAGAGCAACCTATCAATTCTGATGCCGAAGACTTCTTTAGGTTGTTAGACAAGGGTACCGAGCCATTGTAGCATGGTTGCACTAAACACACTACATTGTCTACAATGGCGACATTACTTAACATCAAGGCTGATCACAACATGAGCCATGAGTATTTTGAGTCGCTCTTGAAGGCCATTAAGAGTATGTTGCCTGACGGTGAGAAATTACCTGATAACTATTACTTTTGTAAGAAAATGATGAAGAAGTTGGGTCTTGGATACCAAAAGATCGATGCATGTCCCAACGATTGCATGATATTTTATAAGGAAAATGAACATATGACAAGGTGCACGTTTTACAGTCATGATCGGTTTAGGCCTAATAAAGAGGGTGTGACTATAAAAAAATTAACTATACTGTTTAAGATTCTAAGGTATTTTCGAATAACACATCGGCTAAAAAGATTGTACATATCTTCAAGAACAGCTAAACATATGAGTTGGCATGCGAAATCTCCAGCTAAAGATGGAAAACTAAATCATCCCGCAGATGGGCAAGCTTGGAAAGATTTCAACTTAGCACATCCTTGGTTTATATTGAAACCTAGAAATGTGAGGCTTGGATTGTCCACAGATGGTTTCAACCTGTTTGGCCACTCAGTTATTCCGTACTCATGTTGGCATGTGATTGTTACTCCGTACAACTTGCCTCCTTGGATATGTATGAAACAGCCATACTTGTTTCTTCCGCTCGTGGTTCCTAGTCCTAAGAGTCTAGGAATGAACTTAGATGTTTACTTAAGACCTTTTATAGACAAGTTGAAGGTATTATGGGAGGATGGAGTACAGACTTGGGATGTTGCAACGAAAACAAATTTCAACCTTAGGGCAGCGGTTATGTGGACTATAAGTGACTTCCCAGCTTATAGTATGTTAGTTGGATGGAGTACACACAGGAAGTTGGCTTGTCTGTATTGTATGGAGTATACAAAGTCTGTCAATCTATCAAAAGGTCGAAAGCCTTGCTGGTTTGACTGTTATCGTCGGTTCTTGCCAGTAGATCACCCATTTCGAAGAAATAGAGAACACTTCAGGAAAGGGAAAGTAGACAATGATATGCCTGCACCGCGATTGTCAGGAACAGAGATGCGAGACAGTGTGATGAGATTTCTGGTCATCCCATTTGGTAAGATTGATGCCACAAACATAATTAATGGGTTTGGCGAATCTCATAACTGGGTTCAGAGAAACATCTTTTGGGAACTGCCTTATTGGTCTATAAATTTGATTCGTCATAATCTAGATGTGATGCATATTGAGAAGAATGTGTTCGACAATGTGTTTAACACTGTGATGAATGTTATGGGGAAGACAAAAGATAATGATAAGGCACATTTAGACATGAAAGATATTTGTAAGAGTCGTGGATTAGAACTTTATGAATCTTCTAATGGTAAGATTGTCAAACCGCGTGCAAGGTACACATTGCCTAAAAAGTAAAGTTGAAGATGTGTGCACATGGGTTAAGTCTCTGAAACTACCAGATGGATATGCGTCAAACATTACAAGGTGTGTTATGGGTGGGAAATTGCAATGGATGAAGAGTCATGACTGTCATGTGTTCATGGAGAGACACAAGCCTATAGCATTTTGGGATCTGCTTGATAAACCAATATGGGATGCTTTGACGGATCTTAGTCATTTCTTCAGACTTATCTTCAAAAACATTAAATGAGAAGGACATGTCTATACTTGAGAAGAACATCATAGAGATCACGTGTAAAATGGAAAAAATATTCCCACCTGGTTTTTTTGACTCCATGGAGCATTTGCAAATCCATCTTCCCTATGAAGCTCGTGTTGGGGGTCCAGTTCAATATAGATGGATGTACCCTTTCGAGAGGGTGATGGGAAATCTTAAGAGGAAGGTGAAGAATAGAGCTTATGTCGAGGGGTCGATATGTGAGGCATACAGTTTCAATGAGATATTTACATTTGTCTCAGACTATTTTCTGGATGAAGTCTTGACAAAGGCCAATCGAGTCTCGAGACATGATGATGGGGGAAATGTTGAACTAAATGGTCGGCTTTCTGTATTTGATCTATCAGGTCGCGCTTATGGAAAAGGGAAGCGCATATTCCTCTCTGAGCAAGAATTACATGCTGCACATACTTACATTCTTCTCAATTGCGAGGAGATTGACGAATTTGTGAGGTACACATGTAAACTTGAAAATTTATCCCTTAACTTTCAATGACATGTAATATACATTCCGATATGTTAATGTTTATAACATTGTATAGATTGTATGATGACGAGTTAAAAGTGAAGCATCCCGGCATAACTGATAACGATATTCAAATTAATCGTGATAAAAAATTTGCACTTTGGCTAAAGGACAAAGTAAGTTTAGTTTCTTAAGCACGACATATATATACTCCAAATTAACTATGACTTCTGTTAGGAATAAGCATGTGAATGATATTCCTATTTATGTATGATTTGACTATGATATAAATGAATGAATATGCAAGTATGCTTGCATTAAGAAAAGCTGTAAAGTCCTTTGATAGATAATAGGAACATATATACAAGGACTTAGAATGAATTGATCAAATATGTTAGGTTGATCCTACATAAGTAAAACAGCTTTGTAAAGTCCTTAAAAAGAAATGATTTACAAGGACTATAAATATATAAAGATCAATCTTGTTAGGTTGATCTTATAATGTAATAGATAGTATTGTCTGATCGTCGAGCACTGCACCAGAAATCGTAGTCTTCCAGGAGAGTCAAGGAAAACTCGAGAGCTATCAAGGTAGAATCGTAGTCTGCAAAATAGTAGATCTCGGAGTTCGTAGACTGCCATGAGAGACGAGGAAGGATCGTAGTGTGTCGAGGAGAACTTCCTCGGAGCCGTAGTTTGCTGAGGAAGTCATGTTCAGAATCATAGAGACAACCTATCTAAGAGCTGACCGAGCATCTGCCAAAGCCAAGTCAAGAATCGTGAGACCACACTTTGAGTCGAGAGTCCATCGATCAAATAAGAGGCGTAGATCGTAGTCGAGCCAGATCAGATGAAGACCGCAAGCTTAAGGACAGAGATCGTAGAGTGTCGACATCTGATCTCGGAGTTGTAGTGTCTGCACAACCAAAGCTAAATCGTAGAGTGTAGAACTAAGGCTTCAACAAAGGTGCTCACAATGCCAAGACAGAATCGTAGAGTAAACACGATTCTCAACAAATGAGCACTCCTAGAAAATCCAAAGGATGAAGCCTCTGGTCAGAGCTGTAAAGATATATTCCACCTGAAGGGAACCAGAGTGCACTCAACAAATGACTTGCAAGCTAACAGAAGATCTAAGCACCAACCCGATCAGCATCCAGATTGAGTTGTAAAGCCATTCAAGATGAAGCCATCTACAAGTAGATCAAAAGAACACTTCAGTAAAAGTGACTGAAAAGTCAGCAAGTGCAGTTGCTGTCAAATGAACAGAAGACAACGATCTTGGGGTCAACCAGGATCGTAGTGCTTGTCAAGCAAAGAAGGAATTGATGAAGTATACACAGAGATACTGGTCAGCTTATGAAGAACAAGGCTAAAGTGATTAAGCATCGTGTCAGTCCATTGATGATAAGTGAACATGAGATCACAAGGAGAAAGCGAGCTGGACATGCCACAAATCTGAAGTGTCTTTCTATTCAAAAGAAGCCAGAAACAAGAAGCTAAGCTATTAGTTCCTAAGATCAGTCGAGGCAAACAGAAGTGTTGAAGCACTGCACAAGAGAATGAAGAGGTGTTCTACATTGAGGATCCAATGAACACTCGTCAGGATTGTAGTGTTGTCTCAACCGGTCAATGAGAAACATTTAACATGACACTACGATCAGGTCCAAGAAGATATGCATCAGAATTGTGGAGTTCAGCCATCTGAAGATTGAAGCATTGGTAACGGTTCAATCTGAAGATTGATATTCGAACGGAGCTTATTGAGAGCATTAATGCAAAAGGACAACCTCTGATCTAGAAATCAGAGAGAGAGAGGAAATAAAGTCGATTACCTGCCCAAGACATCAAAGTGACATCTCTGACGGGGTAGGTGAAACAGTAGATTGCACTGTCAGAAAGTCATAAAGGGGATGTCATGTCATATCTGCAATCTACCTCAAATAACTCGAGATTTGCGAAGCAATTCAAATATCTCCCAATGGCTAAATTAGAACGGGAAGATTGTGAAGGAGTATAAATCAACAAGAGCTTCAAAGATCAAGAGTTGTTCAAGTTACTGAGTTGAAGGATCGTCGAGTTGTTGGAATGCTATAGTGTTGACTCTACGAGTTCCACCAGAACTAATCAGAACAAGTCTTAGTGACAGTAAGACTACAAAGGTGGAAGTGAAGCAGCTTTGAAGAAGAAATTGACTGGACTAAAACTTCACTCAACAAAGATGAGAATGTCACTGAAGATGGTAGCTAAGCTGAGAGCCGAGAAGGCCAAGAAGATAGCATTCAAAAAAGTGGTCGAGCACAAAGAAGATCCTGAGAGCCACTCTAAAAATCACCATGAACCAAAAGCTGAAGCAGAACAGATGCAGAACCATGTCTGCAAAACATTCAAGAAGGGTTCAGGGAATGCTAAGTGTCAGACGAAGTCTACCAAAAGCTCAACCACGTAACAAACCTAAATGGTTATGGTGCACAGCTGACATCAAATGAAGATGAGCAGAACAGAGTGAAGATCAGCTGCACCAGAGAAGACGTGGTCCAAACTCTACGCAAAATGCAAAGAGGACCACGCCAAGCTGCTAAGTAAAGAAGATGTTCTAGCTTAAAGACATCTTAGCAGCAAGGCATTGTAACAACCCGATATTTTCTATATAAATAAATTAGAAATTTTGTGTAATTTTTTTTTTATTTATTAAAAAAATATGGGGAATATGTGCCAAGATGATGTGTATATGTATTTATGTGATAAATAAAAATATATTTATTACATGAATATTTATAAATAATTTTATTTTAGAATTATTGATTATTATAAATTATATTCTTATAATAATTAATTTTATAGTAGAAATGTTTTTATTAATTATTTTCCATGAAAATATAATTATATATTATTTAAATAATATATGAAATGATTCTTAGAATTATTATAATAATTATTTATTTTATTATATGAATTTATGTTAGATTAATTAAGTTAGTTATTTCTAACTTATAATGTTATATATGAAGAATAAATCAGATATGGAATCCAAACCCTAATTTTAGATTTTGATTAGGGAATGAGAATAATAATATAATATTAATTATATTTTGATTTTTCAGTGGTATAAATATGTACTGTATGTACGTATTGATAATGGTTGGTCAATTATGGTGTATAATGTCAAAACCTTAGCATTAATTTGTTTAACCCTATTTTTAAATTCAAATGGGAAATTCAAAGACTTTTATATAACTGTGTTATATGATTTATGTTGTGTATTATATGATTAATTAGGTAAACCCTAATTAATATTTAGAAAATCCTAAGTTATTATTAAAAACCCTAATTTGAAACTTCAACCAGAGTTTGTGATCAGTCAAAAATTGTGTTAATGTGATTAATATCATGTATGATAGAGGTTATTGCTAATTATGGGAAAACTTAATTAGTAATTTAAAACCCTAATGATTAGAACCCTAATTTAGTAATTAGAAACCCTAACTATGATTTGGTAACCCTAATTATCAATATTGTAAACCCTAATTGCTAAAATTAGCAAGGTTAATTATAATTAGTGATTTTAAACCCTAATGTTCCTGTATAATTTAATTAGAAACCTAATCTAATTAAGGAAACCCTAATTATAAATTTTAGAAACTAAAATTTTATTTTTGTACAAACCCTAATTAGAAATCCTATAAATTCTATATACTAAACCTTAGGGTTAAACCCTAAGGGTTGGCCAAGTTACATTTTAGCCATTAAAATTATATGGCAAAAGACTATAATTCCCTTCTTGCATATTTTATTAGATAACTTGTAAGATTTTCAATACCTTTAGTTGGTGACCTAATTTATTGACTTAGCATAACCTAAATCTTCAGCACATTAGTCTATGCTCAGCCAATTCATGTATCTACCACTTATATAAATAGATTGGAAGAGAGAGAAATGTCATTTGTTAGCTTATTTTTGTCCCAACACTCAACTAAACTCTCTCAAGCTCCACACTCAGAAATTTATAGTTTTTCAGTCACAAAGACAAGCCCCACTAATACATATAACAACATCAATAGCCTTGAATCAGAACTTGTTCATAAAAGGTATAAAACCCTAACTAGAAATATGACATTTGATCCCATGTTAGATGTTTTTTTTATGTGTTAAACATGTTAGATATAGTGTATAATGATGATCTTGGTTGATAGATGTTAGATCCATAACATCTAATTGCTCAGATCTAGCATTTTACAAAATCTGGAAATTTTTACTTTTAATGTCTGACAATGAATGTCAGACCTTCTAGATCTCAGTGTGTTTATTGATTTGGTGTTTTGAGTGTTTAATCTTGTAGTATGTCATGAGATCTGTACTCTGGAAGTTGAATCAAGGTCATAGCTTGAACAGATTGCAAGATATTGTTGGTTAAAGGTCGTTAACCGACCATAACTGGACAAAATCTGGGTAACCCAGATCTTGCCCAGAACGGTCTGACAAGACTTTTGACGCCTCTGATCTTGCAAGATATTGTTGTTTTGATGTTGTTGTTGTATCTAAGTTGTAGTATGTAGGTTATACTACATATTTATGCCTTAAAATCTCCTAAACATCAAGTAGGTTAGATTCAGTGGCCGATCAAAGTAATCTGGTCGAACACAGTTCATGTTTTCTGGGCAACCCAGAAAACTGATGAACAAATGTTCTGACATGGGTTGACCGACACAGATCTTGATGATGTAATGTTGTTAGATGAATTTTATGTAACAAATCTATTCTCTTGCATGCTATCTACAATCTAAGACTGTTAAATCACAAAAATAACACATGGATTGCAAGTTGTGGAAGCCCAAATATGGCTACTCGAACTGTTCTTCATTTCTAGGCAAACCCAGAAATGAAGAACAACTCTGACAACCACTTTAGAGGCTCAGATCTCTTTCGTTACATGTTGTATGATTAAGATTGTTGTTGAATAATGTAGCACTGCACTAGTACTACAAGACCTGATGATTAGCTTTCCTAGAAACATCATGAGGCAAGAAACAAGAATGGTCAAACCTAGTAGCTCGGTAACTGCTCATGATTTTCTGGGTTTGGTCAAGAACATGAAGAACACCTATAGAGACGGTTCTGTTGCTATAGGCAGTCTTTAACGACAGTTTATTTTAAAAATTAATTATTTTTATTATATAAATAGAAAAATTAGTTTTTAATTATTAAAAATACCAAATAAATTATTAAAAATTATTTTAAAGGTGAAAATTAGTTTTTAATAATTTTTAATATATTTCATAAATAATTAATATTTTTGAAATATTAAAGGTATTTAATTTATTTAATTATTATATTAAATAAATTATTTAAAAATGATTTTAATACTTAAAAATTCATTTAAAATTATATTATGGTATAAGAAAATATTTAAAGTTATTTTTAATGACTTTTAAGATTTTGTGATGAAATTCATTAATAAATTAATATTAATGATAATTAAGTTATTTAATAAATGAATTAAATTAATTAATTAAAAATCATTTTATTATATTAAAAATCATTTTAAATAATAATAAGGTATTTGAAAATATTTTAAGTTATAAAATATAACTTTCAATATTTAAAGGTAAATTTTATTAATTAATTATTATTAATGATATTAAAGTTATTTAATAATTATATTAAATAATTTAGTTTAAAAATGATTTTAATATTATACAAATCATTTTAAATGAAAATAAAGTGTTTAAAGATATTTTAAGTTATCAAATATAACTTTTAATATTTAAAGGATAATTTCATTAATAATTTAATATTAATGATATTAATTTAATATTAATGATATTAAATTTATTTAATAATTATATTAAATAAATGGTTTAAAATGGTTTTATTAATCATTTAAAAGGATATAAATGAATTAAAAATATTTTAAGTTATACTTAATGACTTTTAATATTTTGAGGAATAGTACATTAATATTTTAATATTAATGCTAATTATTTAAAAATGATTTTAAATATTTTAAAAATCATTTAAAGGTAATATTAATACTTTAAAAGTATTTTCAAGTTATTATAAATAACTTTAATATTTTGAAAATGATTTCATTAATAGTTTAATATTAATTAAATATTAATGATAATAGAATTGTTTAATATTTAAATTATTTAATAATGATTCCGATGTTTGAAAATTCATGATAAATTATAATAAATGTTTTAAAATTATTATAAGTCATTTAAGAATAATATGACTGATAATTACAGTTATTGAATTTCATAATAGAGTCTTAGACTCGATAATTACCCGATAAAGTCGTCGGTACACCGACATATTTCAAAAATTGATCTGAACTTAGATATTTTGACTGTAGTAATGTTTGTTTGTGATTCAATGAATGTTGAACATGAGAGACAATGTGGTTATGTTATGTGTTGACTGTAATAGGCAGTATTATGTGTTACGATATGTTATTCTAATCAGTAAAATGATCTTATTACTGATAGGTGGTTATATAAAAGATAAAACTAAGTTGCGAATTGTAAGCAACGTACCAGGCAAGTATCCTACCTTTGCATTTCCTTTATGCAATGGACATGAGTAAGAAAGTTTCAGATTTATATTATTATTGTACCAGATTATTAACCCTATTGTTATATATATTATATCCAATCATTGTTTATCAACATGATATTATATTATATAACTCATATATATATTCTGTTTGTTAATTTCGAAATATGGTTATACAAGTGTCCTCGCTTGGATAATCATTGTAGTTAAACACATGTTGATATATATATATATATATATATATATATATATATGATCCCCCGTCTGTATACATTAAGTAAAAGCCATCTAAGCTATTTGACCAGCTAGACACAGATTTAGAAATATTGTTGAATATGATAAAAATCTTTTTGTATCCAATCAAATTGTTTTGGTTCGGATTCCCGACTAAGTATGAACATCCCGAACAGGGGAAAACTTTTATGCGCCCAAGGCAGACAGAGTGAACGATAACATCATTTTTGCATGTAGTATTGATCAATACAGGGCATAACGGGCTGATTACCCCCCTGTGCCAGTAAGTTACGATGGTTTGCGGATGAAGTTCTGCTTAACCTATTCAAAAATTGAAAACAATGTTCATAGTATGTCACCTTAACCCTATATATAATCAGTACGTAGTTTCAAAAATTTGATAGAGAGTTGTAATGTTATTATTATCGGTTCAGATTACTTCACAACTATTAATTTGTTGTAAAAGGGTAGTACAAAGAAAACATTTAACCCTTTCAGCTAATATTTATAATTGTTATTACTTGATGGGCACTCAAATGCCCATCCCTTGCTTAATTTAAATGTTTTCAGCTAAGTGTGAACAACCTGAAGGCTCTACTAGGATCAAGGGAAAAGGAAAGGTTGTTGAATGATTGCAATGTTATCTAATGTAATAGTTTAATATTATTAAGACAATGATATATATTATCTATCATGTTATGTAGTGAATGTAATAAAGGTTACGTACTTGGGAGCTAAACTCTGATAATTATGTAAATTTAAGTTTAATAATTATACTATTGTTATTATTATTAGTATTATTCCGCTCATAGAAATGGTATTGTGAAGCACCAAGTTCGAGTTTTAATTACCCGAATTTGGGGGCTTTACAGGCACCAACAACAACAACAACAAGCCAGGGCCTGAGGGGTTCTTATCCGGAGGGACTAAATGAAGTTCCAAGCCTGCTGGGTATGAAGAGTTCCTAGGGAACTAGAGGAGTTCCAAGCCTACTGTGCTTGAAGAGTTCTTAATGAATTGAAGTTCCAAGGCTGCTGGCCTTAAAGGAATCTTAGTGATTCGGGGTGTTGCCCTTCCTTAGTGGAAATCCTGCTAGTTAAAGCAGAAGAGTGGATTAGGTGCTTGAGTCTCTGAACCACTTAAAATCCCTTGTGTCTTTTACATTCAGTCATTTACTTTCTATTATTTATATTATGTACCTAATTACTATAATATATATATATATATATATATATATATATATATATATATATATATATATATTAACTGCTTACAACTTAACTAACTCTAAGAACGATGTATATATTAATGAAGGGGATATTTTACTTATTCCGCTGTGCTTGAAAAGATTCTTATGTTTGTCATATGCTAATTCATTAGCAATACAAAATTAAAGAGAAAAGTATTTGAAAATTAAAAAGGATCTATTCAACCCCCCCTCCCTTCTAGATCTATTGTGTGCCTATTGGGAACTAACAATTGGTATCAGAGCAGGTTCTCATGCTATATTCAAAAGCTAATCGCTTTGAGTCTGATCCTAGGCATAAACATTGTTCTAAACTTAGTTTATTAGTAAGTGACTTGTAAATACAAATGAGCTCACACATTGGAAATAATGTGTACATGTAAATGTGTTTATACACCTGAAGCTACTCAGATTGGTCCATGTTCTTAAATGCCATAACAACAAGACCAATCCTTGCCTTACGATCAATCTTGTAGTCTGAAGACCAGACGAGGAAGCTCAAGAGGCATCAATAGCAAAGAGTCAAGCATCCACCAGTCCGAATGATGAAAAGGCCATATATGTTAAGAAGTACTTATTTAGAGGAGAAATAAGAATTTCTCAAATATGTATTTGGCTACCCAACAGCTGGATGTGAACCTCGAGGTTCAAGGTTATCAAAGAACTAAGGATGCCGAGATTTTCTTAGCCTACATCTTCAAGACTATGACTGATTGAACGAAGGACAACTGGAGCAACAAGCTGTCAGAAATGAATGAAAAATATGCAAATCAATGCCTAACCACATTATATCAAGATAAATAACTGACAAGAAACTGACAATGGAAAGGTACGGTTCCTCATTAATATAAATGTGTACATCATGTTGCATCACCTTATGCACTATAACAGTATTCTAGCAAGAGACCATACTCTACCTAAAAAGGGGAAGAGAGAAAGTACACTGAGGATGGAAACTCAAATGCTTACAAACTTTCTCTCCATCCAAGTTTTAGGTTGAAGATAACACCTTGAAAGAAATCTGAGATAGGTCATAAGCACATCAAGGTTTAATTAATTTTAAGTGGAGAAATCTTTGCTGATGGGTTAGTATGTATGTACAAACCTATGTTCTAAGTTTTTGATAACACATAGAGTATGATCAGTTCTACAAGAGTATCTTGAAGATTCGTAGAAACTGATCACCTCCATGAATCAACCAGATACAAATAAGTGTTAGAGTTGATTCTCACTCTGTGAACATTTAAACTCTGTGAACATAACCAAGCAAACGATAAAACCATAAAAGAAAAAGAGTGTCTTGTTAAAATGGTTAATCTTATACACACTCATCATCATGCATCTTAAAATGTAATATCTAAATTGGATACATGCATGAATATGATTGGTGGTGATCAATATTATGAAAATTCAAACATATGAGGAACAGGGATTTTAAAGGCTAACCTGGCAGGACCCATTTAACCATGGGTACCAAAAATAGAAATTTATCTAACCTGCAAGTATTTGGTCTATCTGACCACACTAAGGAATGCTGAAGCATAAGACTTCAGTCAAGAGGATTCAAACAATAGAAGGCTTAAGACATTTCAGAAATGTTTCTGACAAAATCCTTATTTGTCAAAGCATGTCCTTAAAGATTGTTGAGCTAACATGAATGAAGCTCACATGGTTGTTAATCTCCATATGGAAGCAGACCATTCACCCTAAGATAAAAAGGGTCTTATATGCTCAATCATCCAAAGCATATCAGCTGAGAAGAACCCTCAAGGAACTCATCATAGAAGCATAACTTCGCAAGCACAAACTGTCAAAAGAAGACTACGTTCGTAGTACTGTCAAATGATCGTAGAGTGAACAGTCCTGAAGATATCCATTTCTATGATACAAGAAGATTTAATTGATAATGATGACTTCACTCAGAAAGAGATATGAAAGGCTTCCTTCTGATGCACATGAAGAAGAAGAACTCACACCTCTCTGAGAAGACAGTATCAACCATGGGGGAGCAGTGATC
Source organism: Panax ginseng (assembly GCA_020205605.1). Taxonomy (NCBI): domain Eukaryota; kingdom Viridiplantae; phylum Streptophyta; class Magnoliopsida; order Apiales; family Araliaceae; genus Panax; species Panax ginseng. Next base: position 120,201,319 of record CM035130.1, on the reverse strand, counting down.
TGTTAAGGAACAGCAGCACTGAAAGTATCAAAAATACACTATGAAGCAATATACCAGTTACAAAGTCCCAAAACTTTGTGGCTTATGAACCAAATAAAGATCCATAGTCAGTAGGAACGTCTCAAAATATACTACTGATAACCTTTTCAACCACCCAACTCAAAATTGTGGAGCGCCTACGATCAAACATCTAATTGTAGTGTAAGATCAGGAAGACACCACGATTACAACCAAATGTCTAAAGTTGGTAGAGGAACTCCCAAGCAGAAAAGGTCAGATGAGAGATCAGTGCAAATCACTTCTAAAGTTTTTCATCTGGAAAGTGCCTCAGGGACAAACCTAACCCTTAGTTCACTCTAAGAGGTTGGCCCTTCCGGAGCTACCTTAACCCAGAAGGAATGCCTAGTCAAGTTCATCTCAAGGACCAGGTCAGACAACGATCGCAGAGTAGATTCTGAAGTGAACTCGACGGTCGTAGTACAACCTCAATGATTGTAGAATAGACTCGACAATCGTAGTCTTCCCAAATGATATACTAGCTCATGAGGAGCTCGGAAGAATTAGACACTTGCTTAACTATTCAGATCATGTGGAGATAAGTTCGAATACAATGTGAAAAGATGCTCGGCAAACTCACCTCAGAATTCTAGTGCTCAAACTATCTCAGTGTACATTAGCAGTTAAGCCATGCAACTTCAAGGTGAAGATTAGTGTCAAATCATCTACTGAAACATCTCTCAGAAGACGATCGTTGAGTCGACAAAGAAAATCATAGAGTCCATAGCTACCTCACCAAGCTACTCTACGTACTGAAAAGGTCAATGGTCAATCCACGTCAATAATGCCTATTTTCTTAAAAGAAATATCAAACTGAAAAGTTTATGGGGAGTTATAATTTCTTACTGGGCATCGTGCAACCAATGACTGGCTGACACATCACAACTTATGCAGAGTTAGAAGAAACTGTCATAAAGACAAATTCAAAATCTCTAAATAGTTATCAGAAGCTATCAAACCTCTTTCCCTCTCTTTTTCAAACCCTAAAATCCTCTTCAAAGCCTGAATCCATTAAACCTCTAGATTTGCCCAAATCACATTCAACCATGTCTTATAAGAAGTCTGAAACTAAATACCCATTTATTTTGAACCCTCAAAATAAGAGGAATGGCGTGTTATAACCGGAATCCAACTCGGCTTCAAGAAGTTTGAAAGATCAGAAAAGAAGTTCAAGGATATACTTGAGCTTGTAAAGGATGCTGGTTTTTCTGAATGCTTGGAAGCCAACACTTCAGTCTATACGGAGCTAGTGAAGCAATTCTACTCCAATGCATCGATATATTCTGGACTTCTATCCACAAAGGTCAAAGGAGAAAGTCTGAAGATAAAGGCATCAGACATCAACCAATGTCTAGGATTTCCTAACCAGGGTCTGATAAACCTCGATAAAGTTGACATTGAAGAAGGAAAGAGGTTAATGCGTTATAAGAGAAATATAAATTTGAAGGATATGAAGAAGAAGGAGTTTCCTGAAGAGTTTGAATTTCTGGCTGAGATTACAGGAAAATGCATATTGTGCAACGACACCGCACATGATACTTCAGTGATTTGCAACGAAGAGTCATGACTGCAATTGTCATGAAGCAATAGATAAACTTCGGAGCTCTTCTAATTGATTGGTTGACCAAATGGTTAGAAAAGGCAGATATGAAGAAGTCTACAGATAAACCACTCACAATAGTTTTTCATGAATGAATCTTGAGCATTGTAATGAAGAAGAAATTGAAAAGCAAGATAAAGGATGATGAGGGAGAACCACTGAATGTCCACAAAGTGATGTCCCCACAGCTGTTTGAGAACTGGAAGAAAAATCCTAAGGAAAACAAGAGGCAAATAACTTCTGGCAGCAGCAGCAAGGTCTCGGTGAGGAAGAGAAAGGCACAAGAGGTGGAAAGCAAGCCATCCTCGATGACTCAACCTTCAAAGAGCCCACAAGAAAATAAAAGAAAGAAGTTGAATCTATAAAAGGTATAGCTAAATCCTATGGTGAAGAAGAAGGTACAAGTCCTATGGCTAACCCTTAGAGCAGCAACTCTGCTGCTAAAGAAAGTTTGAAAACTGAAACAACTAAATCTCCTACTGCTAAAGTCCAAACAAATTCATATGATGGATCAAAATATGCTGAGTCCGAAGAAGAAGGACCTGCCCTCATTATTGTTGAACATCAAGGAAGCTCATCTAATGATACAGAGGCTTCAGATTCTGAAGAAGAAGAAGAGACTGAGACTGAAACTCCTATAGCTGAATCTCAAAAGAGAAGAAAGAGCAACAGATTGCTTCCCAAATCTTTTCTAAAGAAGAAAGGAGACTCTTCTATTGTAATCATTGAATTGAGTGATGATAAGTCTGAATCTAAGGGAGAAAATACTGAAGAAGGTACTAGTGATGAGAATCAGCATGAAGGATTCACTAATGAATCAGATAAAAGAAGTCAGCATGATTCAAGCTCAGAAGGTGAAGAAATGGAAAAAGATTCTAGATCTACGAATCAGGAATCAGAGGAATCAGCAAAGTATCTTGTTCTCTCTCCAGCGAGAGTTCGCAGAAAAATAGTGGTGAAAGTCCTTAATGAATCACAAGATGTACCACCAAAAAGATGGGTAAGTTATAGAAATGAACAACTCAAAGTTGTAAGGATGACTACAAACGATGTGTTTAACAACTGGAACAACATGGAGTTAGATCGCACTATAATTCTGTACAATCTTGATGACCTTCTGATGAGATGTTTCATCCCATGGATGCCCTGGTTAAAGGCATATACTGAAAGGGATGAAAGTTATTTCAGTTGGTGTTACTCATAGTTTCTGAACTTGGAGATGGGATCTCAAAACTTCCCAAGGGTAAAGAAGTTTGCAACTAAAATGATCAAAGACCAGTCTCACTTCAAAGTCTACCGATATGCTGGTAACCACTACATTCCCTATGATTGTAGAGTGGGTTCTGATGGTAGAAGGATTATGCCCAAGTGGATGATCGTAGAGTCCCTTCACCCTACCACTGAAGATGATCAAGTTTAATTTGAAAAGCTTCCCTCTCTCCAAGCACAATTATCTGAAATTCCTTCATCATCCAACAGTGATTGACACTCAACGATTTGCCAAATTCTTACTACTTTCGAAAAACTATCCGAAAATGAAAACCGTAGAGTTTAATCTAGTGTTCAACAAGAGTCTGCCCAACCACATGATCAAACTCCTACAGAGCAGGAGTTACTAAAGAATTCTGATGAGTTGGTTGAGAAGATATCCATCATCACTAAAGAGGCAAAGATGTTGACAGAAGCAGGAGATAATGCGATTCAAGACAGACTCCAAGCCACTATATCTGATATATCTCTCAAAATCAAAGAGAGAGATCAAATCTATCTAAAGGCTATAAATGAACAGAAGGCAGAAGCTCTACGAGCACAGAATGCTAATGAAGAGCAAATCCAAGCCCTCTCTAACAAGATTGACAATCTGAATCAGTCTTTCTCTCTACAACTTGAGCTGAGCCAACAAGAACTCAAGATTGAGGTTGGTAACTCATCTTACCTGATGGAGCAACTTATGTCCAACATGGAGCAGCTTTCATAAGTGATTAATGACAAAAAGGGGGGGAGAAAAAGAGGCATAGAAAGAGGCATTCAAGGAAGAGCAAGGAGAGCAGAAGAAAAGAAAACAAGAAGGCCAAGAGAAAGGCAAAGAAGAAGACAGCAGCTGCAGAAGTAGAATCATCATCTGAGGGGGAGCCAAATAAAGAAGAAGATCATGAGTCTGATGGGGAGCAGATAAAAGAAATGAAGTCACCATCCCAGGGGGAGCAGGAGCAAAAAGATCAAGCAGATAAGTAGCTGATCAACAGACATCCTAGAGACACATATGGAGCTAAAAAGGTACATCTCTAACTAGTTAGGTATGTTCTGGATCCAGGATGTAAAGTGGCATAGTTTATATAATTCCATATTATTATCAATGACATTCATGATTATCTATTTTATAAATACAGTTACTCACTGTATATAAGATTCATTCATATCATGCATATGCACTAATTGTTTTTGTCATAATCAAATATTGGGAGATTGTTAGGAATAAGCATATGAATGATATTTCTATTTATGTATGATTTGATTATGATATAAATGAATGAATATGTAAGTATGCTTGCATTAAGAAAAGTTGTAAAGTCCTTTGATAGATAATAAGAACATATATACAAGGACTTAGAATGAATTGATCAAATATGTTAGGTTGATCCTACATAAGCAAAACAGCTTTGTAAAGTCCTTAAAAAGAAATGACTTACAAGGACTATAAATATATAAAGATCAATCTTGTTAGGTTGATCTTATAATGTAATAGATAGGCTTGTCTGATCGTCTAGCATTGCACCAAAAATCGTAGTCTGCCAGAAGAATCAAGGAAAACTCGAGAGCTATCAAGGCAGAATTGTAGTCTGCAAAATAGTAGATCTCGGAGTTCGTAGACTGCCAGGAGAGACGAGGAAGGATCGTAGTGTGTCGAGGAGAACTTCCTCGGAGCCATAGTTTGCTGAGGAAGTCATGTTCAGAATCGTAGAGACAGCCTGTCTAATAGCCGACCGAGCATCTGCCAAACCCAAGTCAAGAATCGTAGACCACACTCGGAGTCGTAGAGTCTACTGATCAAATAAGAGGCAAAGATCGTAGTCGAGCCAGATCAGATGAAGATCGCAAGCTTAAGGATAGAGATCGTAGAGTGTCGACATCTGATCTCGGAGTCGTAGTGTCAGCACAACCAAAGCTAAATCGTAGAGTGTAGAACTAAGGCTTCAACAAAGGTGCTCACAATGCCAAGATAGAATCGTAGAGTAAACACGATTCTCAACAAATGAGCACTCCCAGAATATCCAAAGGATGAAGCCTCTAGTTAGAGCTGCAAAGATATATTCCACCTGAAGGGAACCAGAGTGCACTCAACAAATGGATTGCAAGCTAACAGAAGATCTAAGCACCCACCCAATCAGCATCCAGATTGAGTTGTAAAGCCATTCAAGATGAAGCCTTCTACAAGTAGATCAAAAGAAGACTTCAGTAAAAGTGACTGACTAAGGAAAAGTCAGCAAGTGTAGTAGCTGTTAAATGAACATAAGACAATGATCTTGGGGTCAACCAGGATCGTAGTGTTTGTCAAGCAAAGAAGGAATTGCTAAAGTATACACAGAGATACTGGTCAGCTTATGAAGAACAAGGCTAAAGTGATTAAGCATCGTGTCAGTCCATTGATGATAAGTGAACATGAGATCACAAGGAGAAAGTGAGCTGGACATGCCACAAATCTGAAGTGTCTTTCTATTCAAAAGAAGCCAGAATAAGAAGTTAAGCTATTAGTTCCTAAGATCAGTCGAGGCAAACAGAAGTGTTGAAGCATTGTTTAAGAGAAGGAAGAGGTGTTCTAAATTGAGGATCCAATGAACACTCGTCAGGATCGTAGTGTTGTCTCAACCGGTCAATGAGAAACATTCAACATGACACTACGATCAGGTCCAAGAAGATATGCATCAGAATTGTGGAGTTTGGCCATTTGAAGATTGAAGCATTAGTAACGGTTCAATCTGAAGATTGATATTCGAACAGAGCTTATTGAGAGCATCGATGCAAAAGGACAACCTCTGATTTAGATATTAGAGAGAGGAAATAAAGTAGATTACCTGCCCAAGACATCAAAGTGACATCTCTGACGGGGGTAAGTGAAACAGTAAACTGCACTATAAGAATGTCAGAAAGGGGATGTCATATCACATCTGCAATCTACCTCAAATAACTCGAGATCTGCGAAGCAATTCGAATAGCTCCCAGTGGCTACATTACAATAGGAAGGTTGTGAAGGAGTATAAATTAACAAGAGCTTTAAAGATCAAGAGTTGTTGAAGTTGCTAAGTTCAAGGATCGTTGAGTTGTTGGAATGCTATAGTGTTGACTCTAAGAGTTCCACCAGAACTAATCAGAACAAGTCTTAGTGACAGTAAGACTACAAAGGTGGAAGTGAAGCAGCTTTGAAGAAGGAATTGACTAAACTAAAGCTTCACTCAACAAAAATGAGAATGTCACTAAAGATAGCAGCTAAGCTGAGAGCCGAGAAGGCCAAGAAGATAGCATTCAGAAAAGTGGCCGAGCACAAAGAAGATCCTGAGAGCCACTCTACAAATCACCATGAACCAAAAGCTGAAGCAAAACAGATGCAGAACCATGTCTGCAAAACATTTAAGAAGGGTTCAGGGAATGATAAGTGCCAGACGAAGTCTACCAAAAGCTTAAACACTTAGCAAACCTAAATGGTGATGGTGCACAACTGACATTAGATGAAGATGAGCAGAACAGAGTGAAGATCAGCTACATCAGAGAAGACGTGGTCCAGACTCTACGCAGAATGCAAAGAGGACCACGTCAAGCTGTTAAGTAAAGAAGATGTTCAAGCTTAAAGACATCTTAGCAGTAAGGCACCACCACCACCACCACCAACAACAAGTCAGGGCTTGAGGGTCCTTGTCCGGAGGGACTAAATGAAGTTCCAAGCCTGTTGGGCGTGAAAAGTTCCTAGGGAACTAGAGGAGTTCCAAGCCTACTGGGCTTGAAGAGTTCTTAGTGAACTAAAGTTCCAAGGCTGCTGGCCTTGAAGGAATCTTAGTGATTCAGGGTGCTGCCCTTCCTTAGTGGAAATCCTATTAGTTAAAGCAGAAGAGTGGATTAGGAGCTTGAGTCTCTGAACCACTTAAAATCCCTTGTGTCTTTTATACTTAGTCATTTACTTTCTGTCATTTATATTATGTACCTAACTACTATATATGTATTAACTGCTTACAACTTAACTAACTCTAAGAACAATGTATATATCAATGAAGGGGATATTTTACTTATTTCGATGTGCTTGAAAAGATTATTATGTTTGTTATATGCTAATTCATTAGCAATACAAAATAAAAGAGATAAGTTTTTGAAAATTAAAAAGGATCTATTCAACCCCTCTTCTAGATCTATTGTGTGATTATTGGGAGCTAACAACTTCATTTAATAAGATGGAGTTTTTGTAGGCTTTGACTGAGGGATCAACGATTCTGGCTAATGTACAAGTCCTAGCTATGGGACTAGACAGTGACCAAGTTAGCCGCAATGGTTACAAAATAAATGGTTATGAATTTCATACAAAGGCATATGGGCGCGGTAAAAGAATAACGAACTCTGAAGTGTGTGTCCAAGGAGATTGTTACAATGAGCTTAGCCGTGCCTTTTATGGGGAGTTAGAGGAAATCATAGAGTTGTCATACAAGGGCATGTACAGGGGTCATATTAACTTGTTTAAGTGTCGTTGGTTTGATTCAGAAAAAGGGATACATGTTAACAGACATGGAATCGTCGATATTGACCTCCATAGGTTTGCGTACTCCAACGAACCATTTGTTTTACCAACTCAAACAGTACAAGTATACTACACTCTTAGTCCTGTTAGGAAAATGGATAGACCACCTACAGATTGGCAAGTTATAATTCATACTCTCGCGCACAGTCGTGTAGAAGTAGTTGATGGGGAGATTTACTAAGAGCAGATGCTTCATAGACAAACTATAATAAATTTGAAGGACGATAATAAAGTAATCCAGTTAGATGTTGGAGATGAATCACATGAATTAGATCCTAAGTCAATACTTATGTCAGATGACATTGATACTAAGGAGGAAGAGTTATTGACTGACACTGAATCTGAAGTAGATGATGGTTATGAATCTGCAATACGTATACAAGATGATTCTGACTCAGACATTGACACTTAAACAAATGAAATATATGTTTAGCATTACATGTTCTTTATATCATTGTCATGTTTATGTACTTAACTATTTAAATGCAATTTCATGTCATTATTGTCATTTTATATTTTATATATGCATGTAATTAAATATAACTAATACTAACATCTTGAAATTTGTAATATATAGATGGCTTCTGAAGCAGAGCAAAAAAAGCGCGGCTTGGGTAGGGGGCCTAATCATGTGCTAAAGGCCCCTACTAATCCGGATGATCGGATTCTTATTCAGATTCATCCTCCTCCAAACAACACGTACGTCCGCATCATTTATATATAAGCATTTTAGATTCCATTTATACAAGATATATAACTAATGTAAATTGCTTTAAATATTATAATATATCTACTTATCTTTGATGTAAATTGTTATATATTATAGTGATTTTTCAGATAATAAGATCGTCAAGTGCATTTCACAGTTGTGCTTACAGAATAGGCCTACACTTGTGATTATGTGGGCTAGCACACTTATCGCCCACAAGGATGCAACTTGGGCTAAATTTCAGGTATGTTTTTTAATTATGATAGATAATATAATATTCTAAGGAAAATTTTTTAGTAGTGTTGGATTATATGTTAAAAGTATCGTTTTAATATTGTTGTTGTTGTTTAATTTGCAGAAAAGGTATAGATAGGAGGACGCGCAAGCTACAGTGATATAAACACTATTCTGGCAGAAGTGCGTCGTTCGCACCAAAGACAATTTGAACAAAGAACGACAAAAAGCCCTTCACAATGCATCGAACGACAATCTAGGCTAGGGAGAGGATTACATGCACGAGCATAGCCCCTGGTGGTGCACCCAGTCCATATGGGATGAGATGTGTGCCCAATGGAGAGTTGAGAGCTGGGTCAAAAGACGCAAGACCGCACGCCACTAATGAGATCTTGAGTGTGTATTGATGGCTAAAAGGCTAAAGGAACCCTGTGGGCGGCCGTATTTCACAATGCAAAGATATCATTGCTGTGGCACGTATGAATAGTTTTAATATATTTACAATCATGAATTGTAGAATATCACATGTTTACTTAGTAATATTGGAATATGTTTTGTATAGGAGTCTCAGTCTCAAGGTCAGCCTATCCATTGGCTGGATGTGTACGTGGCCACCTATGATGGTCTACCTGATGCTATCCAGATAGTGATAATAAGTTTTAACAACTTTGATCTTGTTTATCAAGTTTTACGTCATTCTTTAGAATTTTACCAATTTATTTTTAACTATTTAATTGTTAACATGATGACAGGATACTTATAAGTGTTTATTGAATGAGCGCTATCCTGAAGGCACCCCACGTCCGTCAATTGATCAAGAATTGTGGGAGAGGGCGTCTGTTGTGAAGAAGAACTACGTCAAAGGTCAAGGACAACGACGACACCCAACCTTCAGTGGCTCAGGCAGCTCTGCTACCCAGCCTTCACAGTCATCGAGTCATCTAGCTATTCATACTCCTGCTAACTGTGTGAGAGCTATATGTCGAGATCGCGATATTCTTCGTATACTGGGAGGGCATCTGGCAGCTTTGAGTCCTGATGAGTTAGCTAATGCAGTGGCGGCAGCAGCAGGATCACAGCATGGGGATGGCGACGAGGTAATCAATCTTATTTATTACAATCAAATTAGTGACTTATATATATATATATATATATATTGTTTTTTTTAATTTTTTGTATATTGTCGTAATACCAGTATCAACATATATACTATGTCGACGTTGAGATTTTTAAGTGTCCCTTTTCGTTACTTGTTCTTTCGTGTTCTCATGTTAATGTGAGATTTGTTTGAAAAAACAAGTAAAAAAGGTCCGACATGTATAATGTCGACGATTTGACTTTAAGATTCGCCAGTTGGTGTATTTAACTGGTTGCACCAATGCAACCGAAAAAGGTTTGCACATTGACCCAGTGATTTAACACTGCTAGACGGGTCTGTGAAATCGAGATTCATTTTGGGTCCGGGGGCTTGATTATGCAGAGGGAAGGTGTTAGGCACCCCCCGACATCCGTGTTACCATGGTGACCGCCACTTTTCAAAGAAATTGTTATATGAATGTGTGTGTGTGTGTGTGTGTGGATCAATGTACAATTATTTGGAAGTAGTGCAGTACCTCGTTCGTACCTATATACATAGGGTTTGAATTTATAGAAAAATTCAGTTTTAAACAAAATATAGCAATGACGTTTTGTAAAAGAGGTTTTTCAAACCTTGTGTTCAATAGTAATTGAGGCCTTTGATACTTCCATTTTATTATTAAATGTCCGGCTTGTTTGCTTTTATTTTTGAGATGCGAAGCATTCTCGAGAAAATAATATACAGCAGTGCCGAACTCCTCATGGGCATGACAACCATCCAAGGAAATTCAGACACTGTAAAATAATGTACAAGCTGTTTACAGCTGAAAAATGTCCATCATGGGAACCGAATCTAGATTCAGTAGACTGAATCTGTGATCACGTGATTCCTAGGCTCACATGATACTGTAGTTTGTATGGAAAGCAGTAAGCAGTTATATATATAAAAGTTGTAAATATATATATACAAACATGATCAACCACCACGAAGCAACTCCATGGGGGATCGGAAATATAAATATATAAAAGCGGTAAATATATATATATGGACATGATCAACCACCACGAAGTAAACTCCAGGTGGGACGAAATGTAAATAAGTTGTAAAAGCGATAAACTGCCACAAAGTAAACTCCAGGCAGGACGAAATGTAAATAAAGCTATAAAAGGCCACGAAGTAAACTCCTGTGCCCGATGTAAATGTAAATATATATATATATATATATAAAGAACGACCGGATGTGAATCTGTGCTCATCGGATATGTCCGACAACAGTTATATATATAAGTGTATATATATATATATATATATATATATATATATAAAAGCGAGTAAATGCACCGGATGTAAAATCCAGGCTCATCAGATATGTCTGACAACAAATATATATATAAGTATATATATAAAAGCAATAAATGCTCCAGACCGAAGTCTAGGCTCAATCGAGGCATAACTCGATAATGTTAGTCTGTATATGAAATATATACATATATATATAAGTATATATATATAGACAGAAATGAAAACCATGGACCGAAGTCCGGGCAAACGCACACAACACGACTCTCAACGTGTATAACAGTGTGTGCTAATATGAGAAGAAGGCTTGATATAATGTAAGAAGGCTTACAGTGGGCTACCAAAGTAGACTTCTATGACTTTAAATGGATAAACACTCAGCTCTCGCCGGATAAAAGATAGCTATATGTGAGCTAACAAGTGTTTAAAGATGAGGAAACACTCAAAAGATGTGTATACAGAGTAAAATGGACAGGGCTTCCTCGCCTTTACCTCTCCGTCCCCTTTCTCAAATGGCTGACCCCAAGGCTTGTATATATAGACGGATGGCCACATGTACACCTGTGGCAGCCGCAGTTGTACCTGCGGCTGGTCATGGTGCATCCGAGCATCGCGGGTCCCGTCGTCTCGTAGTATATGCACTCATGCACTGTAATGTTCGCTCGAACTTGCAGAACTTCAATCCGAGCATCCGAACGAAGTATATCTGACCTTTTTTGGACCGCTTGTGTCAAGAGTTATGCAATGACATGGATTAGAGGTTGTACAAAGTCAGGAAGAGGGGTCTATGCCCATGGTCTTTAAGCTTCAAATTCTATCCAAAGTACTGCCACGCGTAATAGTCACTCGGGATTGTTACTCCTCGTTTCTTGTGGGACATTGTTGGATGTATGTATGTATGAAGTGTTTGAGATGACACGCAGGTGTTGAAGGGACAAGATGACGTTTAACTCTTCGTCGAGGTTATCGCTGGTTTGAGTTGAAAGTAGACGTTGCTCAGGGTTACATCTGAGATTGGACTACTTTTTGGTATGCCGTGATATCATCTTGTGAGAGGAAATATTGAGGTGGCAAGATGATGTTTGACTCCTCACCAGGGTTATTGCCTGTTTGAGCGGAAAGCAGACGTTGCTCAGGGTTACATCTGATATTGGACTATTACAAGTGTTTGAATACCGCAATGTCATCTGTGAGAGAACCTATCTGCCCGTTGTTAGCTTTGGGTCTGAGGTATGAGTGTCTCGGAAGGAGGTCTGAGCTTGAAGCTGATCGCATGTATTTGAAACAAGCATTTCCAGAGTTATTGCCGGAACTGCAAAAGCATCCCTTGGGGATATCACTAAGGATGGAGTCGCTACTCCCAGTATTATTTCTGGGACTGGAACTGAATGTCATGGTGTTTATCGCCGAGACAGAACTATCCTCTCCGGTGTTGTTGCTGGTCTTTTGATATGCGTACCTCGGGGTTATCTATGAGATTGGAAATGACATTCCCGATGTGTGTTCTTGGGTTTGGAATGACATTCCCAGTTTGTGTTCCGGGTCAAAACTGAACTTCTGGTAGTATTCGGAATGGATGTAAGATGTCTTCCATGGTTATCTCCGAAAGACGAATCTGCCCTCCTGCAATATTAGTAAACAAGCATGTAGAAAATTTTGAGTGTCTACAGATGCCCCTCTTTATCATATTCATGCAATGCAAGGCATGGATAGGATAAAGAATCCTAGACACTTGAAATGCAAGCAAGATAAACATGATCTTTATATATATGACAACATGATGCAAATGTATGATGCATGGTTGCCAGGTAATCTTGTTGGGATGACAATCAATGATGGCTTGGACAGGCGATCCAAGTCTCCAAGGATGTTGACGTTGGGGCTATCACCAAAGTCTTGAATCCTAGACACTGGCTTATATTCCATAAAGGTACCTCTTGTGTGTAAGAGATCTGTGGGGATAAAGCTTTGTCTATTTGAGGATGTGTATAACATATTCCCTCATTCTGTCGAAGTTACTGCCAATAGTTTTGTTGATGTCAGGGTTGCCCGACCTTCGTTGATGTGTGTATCACCAGATAGATCCCTGCTAGGTGCATTGTGAAGGTTGCTTGACCTTCATTGATGTATGTGTCAATGGTAGCATTGCGTTGTAACCCTTGCTGGGGAAGGTTGCTTCGATGGGTTTATTTTCCATCGGCTGACATGACGTCAAGGTTGCTTGACCTTCATTGATGTGTGTATAATTGGTTGCATTACGTTGTAACCCCTGCCGGGGATACGTAGATGCTTGAAAGATGTGCGTTGTGACCCCCGCCGGGGATATTTCATCAGTTGATAACTTCAGCGTTGTAACCCCTGCCGAGGATACGTGGATGAATTGATTCTATACGTATTGTCATACGTCTTCATGCCGTGGTACATGGATGAGCTGGATATTAGCGTCATTATGGCAGTGAGAGCTCTCAGGGAGGGTCATACCATTGTACCGATGATCATCACAGAGACTCTGAGGTCAACTATATACTACTGCACTTATCCGGCAGGAGTGTTTATAGGTAGCTCGGTCATGCTATATGTGTGGTTTATATCACACTTGAGACCGATTAGCACACTTAGACGGTAGGGGTTTTGTTTCACCCATGAGATAGCCATGTCATACTCCTTTCAGCCTACGGAGTGTACAGATGTTGCATCGTGGTCAGCTTTTCTGGCAGGGATTAGTGATCCGTTTGCCATATTGTCGTGTTCAGGGCTTAGCTCACCCTACAGCTTCATTACTCATGCTCCGGGCATGGATTATCTCCCTCTAGCTGGATTGAGGGGTATGATTACTTATCATCCACAGGCCGTGATGTGTCAATTTGACCAGTTTCAGGATTTTCACCCTTATGAGGGGGTAGTGAGTCAGCACTTCGCTTCACACCGTTTATCAGTGGAGGACAGATCCAGGTTGTATGCCTGTTGGGATCAGCGAGAGTTGGCTAGATTTTCAATCAGTTATCTAGGTTATTCTGTAGAGTATTCTGCATGGATGGAGACAGAGATCATGATCGCACTGCCAGTATCCACAGATCAGTGTGGGATTGATTCACGACGATGACGAGCCTATGAGGAGGCTATTATTCCCATCGATGATTTGATCACCGGATCGCGGCATTTGTGATGGATTCTCCCACCCCGAAGTGCACATTGTTACTTAGTATTTAAGACAAAGATTTGGAGCAGAGCTTACATCTGATGACCTGTGAGAGAGATCAGGCTAGGGCCGCGATGTTAACAGCTCTTGATGGGAGAGACGCCGCTCTGTTAAAGAGGGATGAAGCTAGATAAGCCAAGGATGCATTGATTGCGGAGCGGGATGCCGCCTTATCTTCTAGGGATGTGGCCATTGCAGATAGCACTTCCGTTAGATCCCAGATGACTGTCAGTCTTGCCAACATGAGTGCTTACATTGATGAGCATTATGCCACCATGCAGTTAGCCTCTGATCTACTAGCTCGTGTAGATACCCTTGGGCAGGAGCTTGTAGCGTTATCTCCGTCTTCAGAGAGGGATGCTATGTTAGATCTGATAGTCCGCATACACACAGATCTGTAGATAGCTTTGTATTTTCCTGCATAGACTAGCTTAGCCATTTTGTCATGTACAACACATATGTATATATCAAATAGTATTATGTATGGCAGGGAAATATATTTTGATTCACTTCCCTTTTAGTTATGTCTTGATACTTTCTCGATATTTGCCTATTTCTTCAGGGCCTTGTGATCTTGATGCATTCTCAACTTATCCTTGATAGATGGACATTGAGACGTCGCAAGATCTCTCAGAACGGATCATTAATTTCTATAAATCCCTACCATCTTTGGTGTCTTGGGATTGGTATCTTTATGGAAAAGTGGAGAGGAGGGTGGTTTCTTCCTCTCTAAGATTGACCGCACCACAGATAGTCGCCAGTACTTCTATTGATGAGAAGCCTAGTTAATTCCATCTCTTATGGGTTGGTATTGCTCTTTGAGGCACGATCGCAACTTAGATGGTCATCGAATCTTCTATTTGTGAGAAGAGGTTGGGTAATTCCATCCCTTTGATCTAAAACCGATGAAATGTGGTGATTTGAAGGTTGATCCCAGTACCGTGTGACAAGAAATTTTGTTCTGGTAGGGGTTAGACTGAACCATGAATGGCTGCCTACGTATTCCTATTGAAGAGGAGATCAAGTCTGCGTAGTTCGAACCTAGTGTAGGAGGTTCAACGCTGAATGTGAAAGGCAGATGGGAGTAGAGATGTTTTTGTTGTTTTTGTATAGAAAGGGCAGAAATGTTTTTGTTGTTTTTTTGTTGTTGCGACCGGGCCATATAGCATATGGTTGCCTACTTACTCCTATTGAAGAGGAGATCAGGTCGACGTAGTTCGCCCCTCAGGACGAATCGCAGATGAAGAGAAACATGAATCCCATGTGCAGGCTATACTGCGGGGAGAAGAAAGTTTGATCCCATAATGGGGACAAACTGCAGGTGTGTAAAAAGTTTGATCATGTCCTCAGGATAAACTGCAAGCGTAGAAAAGTTTAATCTCGTCTTCAGGATAAACTGCAAGTGTGAAAGGTTCAATCCCGTCTTCAGGATAACCGAAATTATGAAAGGTTAAATCCCGTCTTCAAGATAACAAAAATTGTATGGAGGGTTTGAATTGAGGTAAAACCAGGCTGTTGGCTTGAAGTGTATGTTTCCCTGGTGATTTGATGATCAAAACCAGGATGTTTATTTGATGGTAACTTCAGACATAGTACCGTTTCATGGTGTCTGAGTTGATAAGTTGTGGAAATTCATCTCCATCCATTTCCTGCAATCTGAGAGCACCTCATGTCAATACTTCTTTGACAACAAATGGGCCTTCCCAGCTAGGAATGAATTTTCCCTTAGATTGATCTTGGTTGTCAATGATCTTCTTCAAACCAAGTCATGTTGCTTGAACTGCCGTAGTCGGACTTTTCTGTTGTAGGATCGTGCGATCCTTTGCTGATATAACTGACCATGGAAGATAGTCGCGGATCTCCTTTCGTCTATTAGAGAGAATTGGTGATACCTGTCTTGTACCCATTGGTCTTCACTCAACTGAGCATCCATCAATACTCTGAGGGATTCCATTTCCACCTCTATGGGGAGCACTTCTTCCATCCCATAGACTAATGAGTAGGGGGTTGCCCCAGTGGAAGTTCGCATAGAAGTTCTGTAGGCTAATAAAGTCAGAGGCAAGAGGTCAGGCCATCCTTTGTGATTGGCGGACATTTTTTGCATGATCTTTTTGATGTTTTTATTAGTCGCTTTAACAACACCATTCATCTTTAGACGGTAGATGACGGAATTGAGGTGTTTGATGTGGAATTTTCTACATAACTCCTCCATCATTTTGTTATTGAGGTTCTTAGCATTGTCTGACACAATGACCTCTGGTTGTCCATATCAACAAATGACATTGTTTCTGATGAAAGCAATTATAACTTCTTTAGTAACCCTGGGGAAGGAGGATGTTTCTAACCATTTGGTGAAGTAGTCGATCATGGTGACTATAAATCGATGTCCATTGCTGGCTTTGGGCTCAATGGGCCCGATCACGTCCATTCCCCACATTGAGAAGGGCCATGGCGAACTCATATTGTGGAGTTCCCTTGGAGGGGTGTGGATAGCATTCCCATGAATCTGGCATTGATATCATCTCTTGACGTGATCATCATAGTCAGCTTTGAGTGTAAGCTAATAATGCCCCGTTCTGAGGATCTTCTTGACAAGTAGGGGTCCGCTCATGTGAGGGCCACATACTCCACCATGAATTTCATCCATGAGTCTTTGAGCTTGGTCTTTATCCAGACATCTGAGGAGACCTACACCTGCATCTCTTTTGTAGAGTGCATCTCCGCTCAAGTAGAATTTCATAGCAAGTCAATGGATCCGCCTCTTCTCAGTTAGGCTCGCCTCAGCGGGTGTAGATCCATCTCGTAGATACTCCTTGATGTGCTGATACCAAAGGTTGTGGATGGGAGGTAGCTCATCCGATACTTCTCCAACGTAATTCTCATTGACTGGGGCTTTTTACAGAGTAAACGTGATGCTTGGCATGTTTTCCTTGTTAGGTATGTAAACCAAGGAGGCCAACATTGCTAATGCATCTGCAAAATCATTCCTATTATGAGGAATGTGTAGATAGGAGATTTCTTCGAACTCCAAAGCCATTTGTAAAACTTACCGATGGTAAGGCAGCAAATGTAATTCTTTGGTTTGATAGATTCATGTGGATTGCTTGATTACCAATTCGTAATCCCCAAAGCGCTTAACCACCGATGCCCATTGAAGCGGACAAGTTTTAGCCCCATGATATGACCTTCATACTCACCGTGTTGTTGGTGTTTGACAAACCGCAATTTGATGGCGACGGATCTCGCTCCCCGTGCGTATATTAGAACTACTCCAGCTCCAGAGCCTTCTGTGTTAACAGCTCCATTAAAATACATTCTCCACGTACGGCATGTATTGTACTGATGTTGTAGCTGAACGGTCATTACCCCCTCATCGGGGAAGTATGTTTCAAAGGGTTAGTAGTCCCCTGCAGGTGTGGCGGCCAGTTGATCCGCAATTCCCTGACCTTTGACAGACTTTTGCATCACATAGACGATGTCAAATTGTTGTAGGATCAATCGCCATCCGGGACGATCGACAATTCGAAGATGGGCTTCATTGAACACATACTTGAAAGGATCCATTCGGATAATGAGATGGGTTGTGTGACCATGGAGGTAATGTTGTAACCTCATGGAAGCCCATGCTAAAGCACAACAAGTCTTCTCAATCAGCGTGTACTTGTGTTCACTGATGCTGAATCTTTTACTGAGTTAATAGATAGCTCGTTCTTGGCCTCTATTGTCTTTCTGCCCTAGCATACAGCCCATGGCATTGTCATTTATGGACAGGTACATGAACAGGGGAACATCATCCCTGGGTGGTACCAAAACAAGAGCGTTAATCAGTTTCTCTTTGATTGTGAAGAAGGCTTTCTGACACTCATCATTCCATTTCATAGAGGAGTTTTCTTCCTTAACAGCTTGAAGATAGGCTTACAGGTTGCTGTGAGTTGAGAAATGAATCTGCTAATGAAGTTGATTCTTCCCAAAAATCCCTATATTTCCTTTTTTGTCTGAGGAATGGGCATTTCCTTGATGACCTGGATTTTGGTAGGATCCAGTTCAATCCCTTTGTGGCTGACTAGGAAACCTAGCAACTTGCCTAATTTAACACCAAAGGCGCATTTGGCGGGATTCAACTTCAAGTTGTACTTACGCAACCTATTGAAAAGTTTTGTGAGATGGTCTAAGTGGTCCTCCTCTTTTCGGGATTTGACAATGATGTCATCCACGTAGATCTCTATCTCTTTGTGCATTAAATCATGGAAAAGAGCCATCATAGCTCGCTGATAGGTTTCCCCGGCATTGATAAGGCCGAATGAAAACCGTCTGTAGCAAAAGGTTCCCCAAGGCGTGATGAAAGAAGTTTTCTCACGATCTTCCTCAGCCACCATAATTTGATGGAACCCCGCAAAGCAATCAGCAAAGGAGTACATGCCGTATTGAACAGTATTGTCAATATGAATGTGGATAAATGGCATGGGAAAGCTATCTTTAAGGCAATCTTTGTTCAAATCCCGGTAATCCACGCAGACTCGCACCTTTCCTCCTGGTTTAGGCACGGGAACAATGTTGGATATCCACTCCAGATATGTAGACACCATGATGATGCCAGCTTGAAATTGTTTCACAATTTCTTCTTTAAGTTTTAAACTCCATTCAGGTTTCAATCGCCTGAGTTTTTGCCTAACTGGCTTGAATCCTTCTTTGATGGGAAGGCGATGAAGAACAATGTCCGTGGACAAACCCACCATGTCTTCATGAGACCATGCAAACACATCCTGAAATTGGGTTAATAGTGCAACCATGTCATTCTGTTGATTTGTGGTAAGGTCTGAACCAATTTGGATAAGCTTAGGGTTGTCTAAGGTTCCAAGATTAAAAGAAGCAGTTTGATCAAGATTGGGTTTGGGTTTGTCTGCGACCCATTCGTTAATATCCTGAGGTGTCTCAATGTCCTCTTGGATGTCCATCAAGTCTAAGTCCAACTTTGCATCAAAGTTACAGCCCTTGTGGAGAGAAGGCACCTCATCAGCAAGTACAGGCACATCTAAATTCAGAGTCCTGAACAAAAGATGCTTTCACTTAATATATGCAACTGTTCGATTATACAAAAGTGTTAGCATGTACTTGATAAAATAACTGCTAGTACTATAAAGGAAAGCAAGCAATTAAAGTTATCGACCAATGCATGGAGTGTTGTTCCAATTGTCGAGGGAAAAGTCCTGAAGGACTGCAGTGATAGAAGGATTGTCATTGTCCTCCTTTTCCCGAATGATAACCATGACATCTGGGCAATCATCGTCTGGGGTGTATCTGTTTATATGTTCATCATGAAAAATGACGCGTATGCCTGCCATCATCAAGGCAAGGTCATGTTTACGTTTCTGTTCCTTTTCTTCCACTTCGGGATCAGGAACCAGCACCTCTTTTGCTTTGATTGGCACTGGTTTTAGAAACAGCATAGCCACAACATGGTCTGGCACCTTTACTGGAGACTGTATCAACTTATGGGGTAAAGGTATAGAAAATCGTCGTGCGATGGAAGCTTGAGGAACCTGTTTATGCTTATGAGGATTCCTGTGACTGGAACTGGCAGAATAACCTAGTCCGGTTGTTCCAATTTGACTGGACATTTGGATTGGGTGCTTAATACCCTGCTTATCTTTACCAAGCCCTTGTCCAAGTTGATGACCCAATGACATCATTTCTTGCGTCGCCGACATAACCTCGGCAAAAATCTTGGGTATGGGAAGTGGCGCTCCAATAGAATGGTATTGCATGTTATTCACTTCCAAAGTATGGAAACTGGCCGGTTCAACTTCTGAATTGAAGCTGATAATTGGTAGAGTTCCTTGTTCAGGACAATCCGGCTAAGCGTTGACAGTGACTAGACTGTTGTTGATAATGTATTTGACTTGTTGATGTAGCGTGGAGGGAACGGCTCCAGCCATGTGTATCCATGGTCTTCCTAATAGCAGGTTATATCCTGAATCTATCTTGAGGACGTGGAAGGATACATTGAATGTATTTGGACCAATCTCAATTGGCAATTCAATCTTTCTGACGGCATTCCGTCAGGATCCATCAAAAGCTCTGATAACCGTATGGCTGCTTTGGATCCGTCTGAGATTGACATTCATCTTCATCAAGGTGGCATAAGGACAGATATTTAGAGATGAGCCTCCATCTATCAAAACTCCAGCTAGCATGTACCCAGAAGACAAAACTTTAATATGCAATGGCTTGTAATGACCGGTCCCTTCGGGCGGTATGTCGTCATCAGTGAAGGATATCACATTGTTGTTGAAAATGTGATCAACCAAATGTTGAAATTTTTCCACATTCACTGATTTTGGCAAGTAGGCTTCTTCCAAAACCTTCAGTAAGATCTTCCGATGATCCTCAGAAGAGAAAACCAAGTCCAGTATTGAAATCTGGCGTGGAGCTTCTCGCAAGCTTAAAACCACTTTGGCTTCATTGTGGCCCATAGTGCAGAGGAATTTTTCAATCTTCTCCATGGATAACTTCCCATTTGCTTCGCAAGTAGGTTGAATAACCCGTTGAGGAAGATACAGTGGATTTTCCTTCGACACTATAGCAGTAGTATGAGACGTGGATCCTCCAGCTTCTCCATAATTCCATGGAAATTTGTGTAAGCTGACAACAGGATATTGTAGTCTGCAAGATAAAGGAATTGGCTCCGGTGCGGCCACTTTCAAAGGATTGTCAGCTCCTTTGAGTTGAATTGGGTGTATGGGAAATACTTTAATAGTCTCATCATCCACTTCGTATATAACTGCTACTGATCCCTTCCATTTGGTAGGACATGCATTCCCGCCCTTAAGTTGCACAGTGTAATCATCTGCTATTTGCAAGACACCGCTATCAATAAGATTCTAAATAAGATGGCAGAGTGTCCTGCATTCTTCTGCGCTGTGACCGTGAGAATGTGAATGATATTGACACATTTCATCAGAATTAAACTGTCCTGAACGGGGATTGATTGGAGGGGGAAGGAAGGTAATTCTTCCTTCGTTGATCAACATCTGCAGTATCTCCTCCATAGATTGCCCAAATAGGTGAATTCCCTCTGATTGGCAAAATCCCGACGGGATTTAGCATTTTCTCTCTTCGCAACCTTATCCTCCATAGCTTCGCTTTCTAAAGGTGGTGAAGAAGCATTCATAACAAAAGGAAGGAGATAAGCATGCTCCTGTCTGATTAATTGGCGTGTGACTTGATACTGGTGGGTCACAAGTTCTGCCAATTACTCAAGTTGTTTGAAAAGATCTTTCATCTTTCATTCCATGGTAAATTGGAACTTTGCATAATCCCATTTGTCAACACCGTCTTTGATGGTTTGGGATGATTCGTCGTTAGAATTGGAACCTTGTCCAGTGCTCCAACTGATCATGTTGACCTCTTCTTCTTTGTGTTGAGGAAGAGGGTTGTCTTGCACATGAGGTTGATATAGTTTGGTGACCACGATCTCACCGTTGTCTATTAGATCTTGAATCTTATGTTTTAAGGCCCAACAATCTTGAGTATCATGTCCAGGTGCTCCGGCATGATAAGCACACTTCCGAGTAGCATTAAAACCCCTCCCATTAGGGTTGGCTAGTGGAAGAAGATGTGTAATTTTCTTCTGAGCAGTCAGAAGAGCAAGAATATTCTCGAGCGAGTCCTCTAAGGGTGTGAACATTCGAGGTCTCTTTATTTCTCCACTTTTAGGCAATGGAGGGTTTGAAGATTGTGCTGAAAAAGGGGAGTAGTTTCTCCTCTGAATAGGCATGCTTTGATTGCCTTTTTGACCTTGTAGTATCAAGGAAGCATCCTCCTCTTTCTTTTTATGGACCCTCCGGGGGTTGTTTCCATAAGATCCGGATTGGATGTGCTCAGCCACAGCTTTAAGAGCAGCTAGGTCTTGAATTTTACCGGACTTCAATCCCATTTTAGCCATTTCTCCGTGCTTAATCATTTCAAAGAATGGTTTGCCAATACCAGCTAGAACTCTTTCATAGAAAGGAGCTTCCTATACATCTATGAAAGTCATGACCATTTCTGATTCCGTTATGGAAGGAATAACTTGAGCAGCAAGGCGCCTCCACCTTTGAGCGTACTCTCTAAATGACTCATTAGACTATTTCTTGACCTTGGTAATTTGATACCGGTCAGGATCCATCTGAGATTGAAAACTGTATTGAGTGAGGAAGGCGTGAGCCAGCTCTTCCCAGCTATGGATCTTTGAGTTGTCTAATCTGGTATACCATGAACGGGCTTCTCAATCAGGACTTTTTCAAACACATTTGCATTCGAGCTTTTCATTTTCTGCGTAAGACCCAAGTTCTCCAATGAACACCTTTAAATGTGTATAAGGATCCCCTAATCCATCATATTTTTCAAAATCAGGGGTCTTGAATTTCTCTGGATAATGAACACCAGGAAATATGTAAAGGTCTGCATATGAAACACTGCTATGTGTTCTAATCCCTTTGAGAACATGGATAGTTTCCTCTATTTGAAGGACCTTCTTCCTAATATCATAGAATTATGCGGATCTCCTTTGAGATGGGTGTTTTTGTGGTCTTTGTTGGTCGTATCCAAGCGAGGTTCTGGAATTTTTTCCAGACCTTGAACTCCTCCTTGTGTAGAGGATTCTGTATGTGTAGGTATCTTCGTACCCTGAGTGGACTGGTGCAATTCTTTCAGTAGAACGGCCATGTCTGTAATTTGTTTACTCAATCCGTCATATTCTTCTTGGGAAACAGCATTAGACTGGTCAAAAGAAGACATGATTGGATGTAAGCCTGTGGCCTTTTTGGACTTTGAGCGGGTAACAGGCCCAATTGCTTCCCTACAAAAGACTTACGCAGTTTAGTCTTAGGGTAATGTAAATGTTATCATAACATGTCAGTTTTAGGAATTTTTTGCCCTGCAAAACCGGTTATTAATTGATAACATGCATGCACATATATTATTCATATTTTCCATTATATATGGATGAACATGGAATAAAATTACAAGTAAATGTGTTTACAAGTAATTGAAAATGGAAAGTATGAAGAGACTTTCCTCCGCATTTGGTTTATTAGAGGTTGACCTATCTTAGGGTTTCTCTCGCGGCTTTTTGGCTTGAAGGTTCCTAGATCATCGCAATTTACTCGATGGGAAGTTAATCCAGTCTTTCAACTGGAGCGAATCTGGGTGGTGCCTTTCATGAGCCTCGCTGGAATTATTCTTCCTGCAAGTCCAGTAATCAAACACCGACAGGATAGCCTCCTGATGGAGGAACCACACAACATACATTCACATACAACGTGTCTCACCGTTTAGGCAAAATGATGACATGTGCGAAGCACTAATATCGCAAATAGATATTTAGCAGTGTAGTAAGTAAAAATGCATTCGTACACATTCATTAGAAATGTAAATGCAACATTCACACACAAGCATATAACAATATTGAAAAGCTTGTAATAGCGGCTTAAGCCCTCTTCTTTGGAGTCCCAGTGAGTCGCCACATGTCGACGTCAGGATTTTGAGTGTCCCTTTTCGTTACTTGTTCTTTGGTGTTCTCATGTTAATGTGAGATTTGTTTGAAAAACAATTGAAAGCGGTCCGACATGTATAATGTCAACGATTTGACTTTAAGAGTCGCTTGGTTGGTGTATTTAATTGGTTGTACCAAGCAGTAAAAAGGTTTGCACATTGACCAAGTGATTTGACCTTTGCTAGGCGAATTGATGAAGCAAAGATTTATTTTGGGTCAGGGGCTTGATTATCTTGGAGGGAAGGTGTTAGGCACCCCAATATCCAGTGTTGTTACGGTGGCCGCCACTTTTTCAAAGAAATTGTTATATGAATGTGTGTGTGTGTGTGTGTGGATCAATGTGAAATTATTTGGAAGTAGTGCGATTACCTCTTTTCGTACCTATATACATAGGGTTTGAATTTATAGAAAAATTGATTTTAAACAAGATATAGTGATGACGTTTTGTAAAGAGGTTTTCAAACCACATGCTCAATAGTAATTGAGGCCTTTGATACTTCCATTTTATTATTAAATTTACGGCTTGTTTGCTTTTATTTTTGAGATGTGAAGCATTCTCTAGAAAATAATATCTGATGATCTTGCCGAACTCCTCATGGGCATGACATAATGACCATCCGAGGAAATTCGGAGACACTATAAAATAATGTACAAAGTCGCTTCTAAATGAAAAATGTCCATCATAGGAACAAGAATCTGGATTGATTAGATGAATCTGTGATCACATGATTCTAGGCTCACATGATAATCTTGTAGTTTGTATGGAAAGCGATGGCGATTATATATATAAAAGCTATAAATATATATATATACAAACATGATCAACCACCATGAAGCAACTCCATGGGGATCGAAATGTAAATATATAAAAGCGATAAATATATATATATATATATGGACATGATCAACCACCACTTAAGTAAACTCGAGGTGGGACGAAATATAAATAAAGTTATATAAAAGCGATCAAGCGCCATAAGTAAACTCGAGTGCGGGACGAAATGTAAATAAAAATTTGTAAAAGGCCACAAGTAAACTCCGAACTGACGAGTATGTAAATATATATATATATATATATATAAAAGCAGTAAACACACTGGATGTGAATCCAGGCTCATCGGATATGTCCAACAACAGTTATATATATATAAGTATATATACATATATATATATAAGCGAGTAAATGCATCGGATGTAAAATACAGGCTCATCAGATATGTCTGACAACAATTATATATATAAGTATATATATATATATATATATATATATATATAAGCAATAAACTCTCCAAACCGAAGTCTAGGCTCAATCGAGGCATAACTCGATAATGTTAGTCCATATATGAAATATATACATATATATAAGTGTATATATATATAGACAGAAATAAAAACCATGGACCGAAGTCCGGGAAAACGCACACAACACGACTCTTAACGTGTATAATAGTGTGTGCTAATATGAGAAGAAGGCTTGATATAATGTAAGAAGGCTTACAGTGGGCTGTCAAAGTAGATTTCTATGACTTTAAATGGATAAACACTCAGCTCCCGCCAGATAAAAGATAGCTATATTCGAGCTAACAAGTGTTTAAAGATGAGGAAACACTCAAAAGATGTGTATACAGAGTAAAATGGACAGGGCTTCCTCGCCTTTTTCTCTCCTTCCCCTTTCTCAAATGGCTGACCCCAAGGCTTGTATATGAGCGGATGGTCAGCGGTACACTGCGGTGGTCGTCAATGCATTCGAGCCTCACGGGTCCCGTCGTCTCATAGTACGTGCACTCATGCATTGTAATGTCCGCTCAAACTTGTAGAACTTCAATCCGAGCATCCGAACGAGGTATATCTGACCTTCTTCAGACTGCTTGTGTCGAGAGTTACGCAATGACATGGATTAGAGGTTGTACGAAGTCAGCAAGAGGGGTTTATGCCCATGGTCTTCAATCTTCAAATTCTATCCAAAGTACTGCCACGCGTAATAGTCACTCAGGATTGTTACTCCACGGTTCTTGTGGGACATTGTTGGATGTATGTATGTATGAAGTGTTTGAGACGACGCGCAGGTGTTGAAGGGACAAGATGACATTTGACTCTTCGCCGGGGTTATCGCCGGTTTGAGTTGAAAGTAGACGTTGCTCAAGATTACATCTGAGATTGGACTACTTGTTGGTATGTCGCGATATCATCTTGTGAGAGGAAATGTTGAGGTGGCAAGATGACGTTTGACTCCTCACCGAGGTTATCGCCGGTTTGAGTGGAAAGCAAATGTTGCTCAGGGTTACATCTGAGATTGGACTACTGCAAGTGCTTGAATACCGCAATGTCATCTGTGAGAGAACCTATCTGCCTGTTGTTAGCTCCGGGTTTGAGGTATGAGTGCCTCGGCAGGAGGTCTAAGCTTGAAGTTGATCGCATGTATTTGAAACAAGCATTTTCGGAGTTATCGCCGGAACTGCAAAAGCATCCCTTTGTGCTATCACCAAGGATGGAGTCGCTACTCGAGTGTTGTTTACGGGAATGAACCGGGCCCAGAATGTCACGGTGTTATCGTCGAAATGAGGCTCATCCTCTCGGTGTTGTTTCGGTCTTTTTGATCTGCGTACCTCGGGGTTATCTCCGAGATTGGAAATGACATTCTCGATGTGTGTTTCGGGGTTTGGAATGATGTTCCCGATTTGTGTTCCGGGTTGGAACTGAACTTCGATAGTATCCAGGAATGGATGTAAGCTATCTTCGAGGTTATCTACGAAAGGCGAATCGCCCTCCTGTGATGTTAATGTGAGCATGCAGAAAATTTTGAGTGTCTACATACTATATATGTAACTTGTTTTATTATTTTGGTAATTACAGGGTGATCAAGGAGAAACTAATTTGGAAAATGATGCATGACGACCGACTTAGTGTTATTTTTTAGTTATTTATGAATCTTGTACTTTTATATTCATTCTTTGGATGTTTGTATGTTACTTAAAGATTAGATTTGTTTATATTTATTCAATTCATATTAGTTTTTAAAGGTTTATATAGTTTCTATACTAGTTTGGTGTATGTGTCGGTATATGGACGATGGATGTTTATATTGTTGTGTATGTGTGTTGGGATATAAAGCAGGTACAAAATAGGTACAATTTTTTGAGAAATCTGCAAAACAGAAAAATTTTGGTTTTTGGTTTTTTATACATAAGCGACTGCATGCAGTCGCTGATAAATATTAGCGACTGCTAATCACATGAGGGTATTAGCGACCGCTTGCATTCGCTGACACGTGGCCCACGTCAGCCTTTGGTCCTGAACCATGCTGACTCAACTTAGCGATGATTTCGGTCGCTAATATCAATTGCAGATACTTCGATCGCTAATATCGGTTGCAGATACTTCGGTCGCTAATAGTGGTCGTTGATGTGCATTCTAGCGACCAGATTTTATGTGACGCTTATCTGCGACCTGGTCCGATCGCAGATGATTATCAGCGACCAACTGCGGTCGCTGATATGCGGTTGTAGATAGGCCTTTTTCTTGTAGTGTTAAACGATAATCGTCAAAATCGTAAGATTTCCAGAACGATAATCAAAATTCGTCGTTTAACTTGAAAACCTTAGTTTTCGATGGCATATTGTAGAACTTTTCATTTAAGAGTTGTGGACTCAAGAATGGTCGAATTCCAACTTAAAACGAAGAAACAAGCTATGAACGTTCATAAACGTTTAACAATGTATATGAGATATGTCAGATAAAGACTTTTGAACGAGCTAATTCTGAGTTATAGCGAACAAGTTACGAGCTTGGAAAATGACTGGCTTGAGAAATTGAAAAAAAATCAAAGTTAAGGAGGGCGTCGCACATGCCGCCAGATGAAGAATTGGGCACACTCTGTATGCAGAAGCGAGTCTCACCCACTAGAGATATGTCTTTCACTACACTGCAGTAGCCTGTAAATGCCGGTCCCTAAACCAAAGGCAGAGAAGAAAAGTTGTGAATACAAAAGAAAGATAAGTGGATTGAAGGTGAATTATGACCTTAATTAAACTTAAAGTAACATCGTAAAGAATGATTAAAACCTTAAGTTCAACAATTAAAAGTTAAACAAAAGGTTACGAAAACGTAAACACAAAGTAAGTTTAATAATACAATAAATCGTACGAACTTTGAATGGATGTTTGAGATTGCTTGAAATGTAAATACTTAAACATTGAATAAGTAAGGTCACTTATAACAATAAAATGTTATAAAGCCGTAATGGACGTTAACTAACCTAATGAATGCTAGTAACTTAAACAAGCGGACAGTTAGAATAAGAAGAAGGAGAAGATAGGTTAATAACATGATTATGTAAGTCCTCATTACAATTATTGACACACTATTTTACAAAATAGTGAGGACTGCTAAACAACTGTCTAGAACCATCATTCCACACCCCGACTACTTCCGTTATGTTCTCGCCTCACGAGAAGAAAATGGAATAAAAAGGAAAAGGGTGAGCTCAACTAGCTGCTTGATAAAGAATATTATGACTAAGATAATATACAACAAATTATCCTTAGTCTTCAACGAGAGAAAAATCGATAGAATATAATAGACAACAAGTTTTAGATCAACAAGCTGCAAGTGAAACAACAATTCATTAGAAGAGTTAAGTAGAGAATGAAATCTACTATCATCTATGAATTTAAAAGTCCATCATCAATATTTTATCCTGTAACATCAATCAATATACATCTTGCATCAAATATTCATCTTTGCACTACGGGCCAAAGATATTCATTTATATATCACCAGTTGGTCATATTCATCTCAACACCTGTTCATCTTTGCACTACGGGCCAAAGATATTCATCAGGTAATCATACATCTTTGCACTACAGGCCAAAGATATTCATCAAGTATCACCTACTAAGGACTGAGGATGATAAAAAAACATTTTAGAGAACGAATCCAGTGAGGCAAAAGGATAAATATTAGGGATTCATATTTCGGTTTATCCAAATTCAATAATACTCCATAATAACCAATTGTGAAGTGGAATTCAAAAATAAAGATCAAAACCTGGATACAATCAAAGATAGTAACCATAATAGACATCTGGGACAAAGAAGAGAAAATTTCATTTTTAAATTGAATAGTGTAAATATTAGTGAATAAAGTGTAAATATACATGAATAGTAACCCTGACACAAAAAGGTATAAATTCCCCAATAAAATTTATATCAATATTTTAGCAGATATTGAAGAAAATAATATTATTTATGAAGAAAATAACATCCCTTACCTCAAAATAACGGTATTTCTGATCGGAGTATCGGATATAAAGTCGAAGGAAACTTGCACTGAATAGCAACTCTCAAAGTATCTAAATACTCACGAAATACGCTCGATAATATAAAGAGAGAAAACTTGTTTCTGGTGTGATTTTTAATTTTAACTTAAGCGCATATTTATAGGAAAAAGCTAGAACGCCATAGGAGACTAAATAATAAAATAATATTATTTTTCAAAATTTCTACGCATGCCACCAACCAAGACCAAATTTCAGCTACCTCTAGTGGGTCCCACCAATTCAGCACATGTTTTCTACACCAACAAAAAGTGGGGCCCGCCCATGTTTTTAATAAAAAATATTTATTTTTTGAAACTTCAATAATTCATAATAAATAGTCCTTTTTATCAGAAATATACTAATTTTTTATCCATTCCACACGAAATCGAATTCTCTATAACTTCGCAAATTTTTTTTTTCCGAATTCCAAACAAAAAATATCCGAATTCCACAAACGGACAATTCTCAACACCTCATAAAATCCATAACAAATCATACGTTAATTTTTAACGGTTCAAAATTTGTGGACATATACTCAACTTATATATATATAACATATCCAAAAATCACAACAATCCAACGATCGAATTAAGATTATAACTCACGCAATAGTGCTTTAAGAACACTGATTTGATTTTTTAATACCTCCAACCCGACAAAATACTGATAAAACACCTCAACATTAATTCCTTCATTTATAACCACATAAAATAAATAAATCCATCATTTATGTCCATATTAAATAAATATTTTCTTATCATATAAATTAATAATTAATTATTCATAAATAATATTACAGAATCACAATAATGACAACCCGGTAGTTCCGGAAAGAGGGGCTTTCAGATAAGAATTTCTCCATCTCTGGCAGTATTGATTAGGTGACCAAACCTCTCCTCGACAAAACTTTCTAGACATTGCCAATAATGCTATCTAATAATATTATTCAAATAATATGAATTATTGATATGATAATGGAAAATATCATGCGTTGATAATTATTGAAACAACAATAATATAAAATATCAATATGACAATTATTGAATCAATAAAATAAAATATTGAGCAATAATTCACGTAACAATTATTGAGTAGTGCCTTCTTACGTAAGAAACAATAATTCAAAAATATTGTGCAATACTGGTAGTAACTTCTTTATGCTGACGCCAGCGTATTCACGTATTTTAACCCTGGGTATTCCAACGGTGTTAATTGTAACAACTCTAAGTAGTTATTTATAAAAACTCAAACTTGTCATTTTCTTTATCCGATAGTTATTCTGTTATAGGCCCACAAATGGCTGCGTCGTCGTACGAATATTTTCGATAACAAGAATATTTCACGACCAAACGAATATTCCCCGACAAAAATGAATATCTTATAACCACTTTTTTATTTTGCAAAATTTTCACATTTCACCCATAACAAAAGTATTATATCAAATTAACTCCATATTATTTTAAGATAATGAATAGAGAAAATTCAATTTTATTTATAATAAGTTGGGGTCTTACAACCTCCCCTCCTTATGAAATTTTGTCCTCGAAATTGACGTACGTACCTGGTGTTTCAAAAAGGTGAGGGTACCTTGCTTTCATTTCTGATTCCAACTCCCAAGCCATTTCCTCAATAGCATGGTTTCTCCACAAAACCTTGACATGTGGTATTACCTTTGTTCATAGGACATGCTCTTTCCTATCCAAGATCTTAACAGGTACCTCTTCGTACGTTAAGTCTTCGGCTATCTCGTCTGGTTCTAACGCAATAATGTGGTTTGGGACTTTCACATATTTACGAAGCATAGATATGTAAAAAACATTATGAACACGAGACATGTTTGGAGGTAATGCGAGTCTATAGGCCACATTTCCTATTCGGTCAAGAATCTCAAATGGATCAACAAATCATAGAATAAGCTTTCCTCTCTTCCCAAATCTTGTAACTCCCTTCCATGGAGCAATACATAACAGTACATGATCTCCATTATTAAACTCCACGTCCTTTCGATGAAGATCAGCATTAGTCTTTTGTCGATCTTGTGAGGTCTTTATATGTTACCGGATCATTTGAATCTTTTTTGTAGTCATGCGTACTAATTCTGGTCCCAACAACATTGCTTCTCCCACCTCGTTTCAACATACTGGAGAACGACACTTTCGTCCATACAACACCTCGAATGGAGCCATGCCTATACTTGCTTGATAACTGTTGTTGTAGGAGAATTCCACCAGTGGCAAGTACTTATCCCAACTTTCTTTGAAATCTAGGACACAAAGTCTTAATAAATCTTCAAGGGTTTGAATAGTCCTTTCTGATTGCCCGTCCGTTTGAGGATGGTATGCCGAACTGAATCGTAAATCTGTGCCCATAGCTTTTTGCAAGCTAACCCAAAATTGTGAAGTGAATCTTAGGTCACGATCCGAAACTATGGATACTAGCATGCCATGAAATCTCACAATCTCATTCATGTACATACGAGCAAGATGTTCTAGGGAATAAGTCTCACGTATAGGCAACAAATGAGCAGACTTGGTTAATCTATCAACAATAACCCAAATCGCATCTATGCCTTGAGAAACTTTGGGAAGACCCGTAATGAAATCCATCGTAATGTGTTCCCACTTCCATTTCGGAATCTCAAGTGGTTGCAATGGAACCTTTGGTACTTGATGCTCCGCCTTTACACGTTGACAGGTTAAACACCTCGAAATAAACTTCGCGATCTCTCTCTTCATATTGCTCCACCAAAATGTATGTCGAATATCATGATACATTTTGGTACTCCCAGGATGGATTGCAAATGGTGTGTTGTGTGCCTCCATCATGATTCTATGCTTCAAGTCAGAATCCTTAGGAATGCAAAGTCTGAAGTTGACTCGAAGTATTCCTTCTTCATCGATTCTTGCTTCCGAAATAGCACCTTCTTGCACTTTCTTCTTCATACTCATCAGCTCCATATCTGTAGTTTGAGCAGCTTTAACTTTATCAATTAAAGTCGGCTCTACTCGTATGTTTGATATCATCACGTGGGTACTTGGAGCCTTTACCTCTATGTCCATCCTTTGCAAGTCATACAAAATGGGCCTTTGTGTTAACAACATTGCACTCGTACTCCCATATGATCTTCTACTCAATGCGTCAGCTATAACGTTTTCTTTTCCAGGATGATATTGAATGTTATGGTCGTAATCTTTTAACAACTCGAGCCAACATCGTTGCCGCATGTTGAGTTCCTTTTGGGTGAAGAAATATTTAAGGCTTTTATGATCCGAATAAATCTCCACTTTCTCCCCATACAGGTAGTGTCTTCAGATTTTCAATGCAAAAACGATTGTTGCCAACTCTAGAACATGAGTAGGATAATTCCTCTCATATTCTTTGAGTTTTCGCGAGGCATAGGCTATGACTTTCCCATGTTGCATGAGAACACATCCTAACCCTTTGCCTGAAGCATCGTTGTAGATAACAAATCCATACGAACCAGATGGTATTGTTAGAACAGGTGCCGAAATGAGTCTCCTCTTAAGCTCTTGGAAACTCTTCTCGCATTCCTCGCTCCGTACAAATTTTGTATCTTTTCGAGTCAATTGAGTTAATGGAGTAGCGATTCAAGAAAATCCTTCCACGAATCTCCGATAATAACCAGCTAAGCCCAAAAAGCTACGCACTTTGGTCACCAACTTCGGTTGCTCCCAACTTTGTATTGCTTCAATCTTTGCCGGGTCAACAGATACTCCATGTTTTGACACCACGTGCCCAAGGAATGCAACTTCCTTAAGCCAGAACTCGTATTTCTTCAGCTTGGCATATAGCTTGTTGTCACGGAGTCTTTGAAGTACCAACTTCAAATGGTGCTCATGATCTTCATGGCTTTTGGAATAGATGAAGATGTCATCAATAAAGACAACAATAAACTGATCCAAATATTCCTTAAATACATGGTTCATCATATCCATGAAAGCAGCAGGAGCATTAGTCAATCCAAAAGACATGACTAAGAATTCATAATGCATGTACTGAGTTCTGAAGGCAAAAGGGTGAGCTCAACTAGTCCAGTAAGAAATATTATGACTAAGATAATGCAGAATAATTTATCGTTAGCCTTCAACAGTGTTAAACTTATAAAATATAACAAACATCAAGTTTAACTGCAGTGAAATAAGCAATCCATTAGAGGAGTCAAGTAGAGCATAAAATATACTATCATCTATGATTTAAAAGATTTTTATCTCTTTTATTGCTGAGACTCGGCTTAATAAATAATCCACATCATCGAATCACCCCTGCACTACGGCCAAGGATATTCTTTAGTATGACAACCACAAATTATCCATGCTCTACGGGCCAAGGATATTTGTGTATTCATCAATGGTCATGATCATGCCAACAACTGTCCATCAATGCACTACGGGCCAATAAGGACTTTACCACATCATTTGCAACATTACAGTCATGATTATACCGAATAATCCCTGGTCATAATCATACCAAGTCCATCTATGCACTACATGCCACATAATATAAATATGAGGATGATGACAATGATATAAGAATTCAATAAAACAAGTTCAAGGATAAATTTTAAAGATTTATAATTTAATTTATCTAGAAATCAATAATGTCCAAATTGTCAACATGATACTGCTTTGTGGAGTAAAATTCAAGAGTAATATTGAACCAAAAATAATTTGAATGAAAAGCGAATCAATTTTATCATGAATAGTACCGGGTGAATAGTACTCGAGTCGATAGTATCCCATGAATAGTACTTGGGAATAGTAACCGAAGTGAATAGTACTCTCGGCATGAAAAGTTAGAACTTATCAAGAATGCTCGAATAATATTTCCATGAAAAGATCTTAATTTGAAACACAAATATCAAGGATATTCTACTAATTTCATGGAGTTTATAAGCCAAAACTTTAACAAAACGAGTATAGAATTCGAAATCTAAAACGAAATAATATTACTTACATACTACAGAGTATGGAAGAAAATATAATTTCAAGTGAATATTGAACAAAAATAGCATCCCTTACCTTGAAAAGAAGATTATTCCAACTGGTATAGCTTGAATATTCTTGAAGAAAACTTTCACTATTTTCTACGCTCAAAGCTTACTAAAACTCAAAAGAAATATGCTCAAGATTATAGAAGAATTTTCTGATTTTGGTGTGATTTTCAATTCTAACTAAGCACCCTATTTATAGGAGAATGGAAGGAGTACTGTGAAGGAAAAAAACTCACGGATTCAAAATATAAGTCACGGAATTCATTTGGCGATTGAATTTCCCAATAAAACAAAACCAAATATAATATATATATATATATATATATATATATATATATATATATATATATATAACACATGCTTAAAAGGAAACAAAATTCAACCACCCATGAACATCTTTGAAAAAAACTCCCAGGACAACTTTCATCATTCCACCAACATATGGGTCCCACCTGACCCACTTGTGGCCCTCACTATTATTATATTAAATAATTTTCTACCGATTATTTTGAAAAATGGTTAAATGGAGGTCCAAATAATACATCAATATTTACAACAAATAAAAATCACCTCAATATTTTTAACAACATTTATCATCATTATTATAATTCATAATATTTAACGACCAGGTCGTTCCCAGGAAAGAGGGGGCTTGCCAATAAGGATTTCTCCCTATTGGCCCATGATTAGGTGACCAAACCTCTCTTGATAGAACTTCAGACATCGTTAATATTGCAAATAATAATATCAATAACTTTGTCGTCTCAATTATTGATTTAATAATATAAAATATTATCACGGATGATCTATGACAATAATTGAATCAATATGATGCAGCAATTACTGTAGTAATAATTGAGTATAACTGTGTGACTTCTCACATAAGCATCAATAATCAATACCGTGTGCTACTATGTAACCACGCGTATTCTTTATACTTTTAACTTAGGTTATTCCAACAGTTAACGGTAAAACTTTTCGTAGTTATTTTCATAAAAAGATATTTTTGTCATTTTCTCATTCAAAATAATAATTACGTTGTGGGATCCACCGATGATGATTATGGTCGTATGCGAATATTCCCGTTAAAAAGAATATTCCCCGACCAATCAAATATTATATAACAACTTGCTTACTTTGTAAAATTCATAAATATTACCCATAACTATAACATTATAACAAATTCAAACCTTAATATTCAAAAATGATATTTATAGAAAAATTCATCTTTATTAATAAAAGTTGGGGTCTTACAACCTCCCCTTCTTATGAAATTTCGCCCTCGAAATTAGAATTTTACATACTTGGTATAGCCGTGAATAGGTGAGGATACCTTGATTTCATTTTTGATTCTAACTCCCGGTCATTTCCTCAACATCGTGGTTTCTCCACAAAACTTTGACTTGAGGTATAACCTTGGGCGTAGAATATGTTCCTTCTTATCCTAGATTTTTTGGGGAACCTCTTCATACGTTAAGTCTTCCGCTATTTAAATCGATTCTAAGCTGAATAATGTGGTTGGTCTTCCACATATTTACGTAACATGGATATGTGAAAAGCGTTATGAACACGAGACATACTTGGCGGTAAAAGCAAGTCTATAGGCCACATTTCCTACTCGGTCAAGGATTAAAATGGGCCGATGAATCGAGATTGAGCTTTCCCTCGTTCTACATCTCGTAACTCCTTTCCATGGAGCGACACGTAACAACACATGATCTCGATATTGAATTCCCGTCTTTTCGATGAAGATCGGCATAACTCTTTTGTCGATCTTGTGAGGTTTTTATCGTTATCGGATCATTTGAATCTTTTTCATAGTCATACGTCACGAACTCGGTCCCAACAATGTTGCTTCACCCACCTTATCGAGTATCTTTGGAGAACGACACTTTCTTTCATACAATGCCTCGAATGGAGCCATGCCAATACTTGCTTGATAACTGTTATTGTAGGAAAACTCCACCAATGGTAAGAACTTGTCCTAACATCCCTTGAAGTCGAGGACCACGAGTCTTAATAGATCTTTAAGAGTTTGAATAGTCTCTCTTAATGCCCCTCCATTTGAGGATGATAAGGTGAACTAAATTGTAAATCTATGCCCGTAGCTTTTTTGCAAACTAACCCAAAATCTTGAAGTGAATCTTGGGTCTCGATCAAAACTATGGATATTGGCATACCATGCGATCTTACAATCTCATTTATGTATATACGAGCAAGGCGTTCAAGTGTATAAGTTTCATTATAGGTAAGAAATGAGCCGACTTGGTCAATCTATCAATAATGACCCAAATTGCTTTACATGCCTTGAGAAACCTTGGGAAGACCCGATGCTTGAAATCCATGGTAATGTGCTCCCACTTCCATTCGGAATTTCAAGTGGTTGAAATGGACCTTTTGGTACTTGATGCTCCTTGACGGCTCCGTTGACAAGTTAGACACCTTGAGATAAACTCCGCTATCTCTCTCTTCATATTGCTC
Organism: Panax ginseng; assembly: GCA_020205605.1. Taxonomy (NCBI): domain Eukaryota; kingdom Viridiplantae; phylum Streptophyta; class Magnoliopsida; order Apiales; family Araliaceae; genus Panax; species Panax ginseng. Next base: position 120,165,020 of record CM035130.1, on the reverse strand, counting down.
CACCAAAATGTGTGTCGAAGATCACGATACATTTTGGTACTCCCCGGATGGATTACAAACGGTGTGTTGTGTGCCTCCATCATGATTTTATACTTCAAGTTAGGGTCATTAGGAACACAATGTCTGGAGTTGACTCTAAGTATTCCTTCTTCATCAATTCTTGCTTCTGGCATAGCACCTTCTTGCACTTTCTTCCTCACACGCATCAGCTCCAAGTCTATAGCTTGAGCAGCTTTAACTTTCTTGATTAAAGTCGGTTCTACTCGTATATTCGCCATCATCATATGGGTCCCTGGAGTCTTTAACTCTATCTCCATCCTTTGTAAGTCATACAAAATGGGCTATTCGTTGACAATATTGCACTTTCATGCGCATATGATCTTTACTCGATAAAATCGACTACTATGTTCGCTTTTCAAGGATGGTATTGGATGGTATGATCATAATCTTTCAACAGACTCAGTCATAATCGTCGTTGTCGCATGTTGAGTTCCTTTTGAGTGAAGAAATATTTGAGGCTTTTATGATCCGTATAGATCTCCACCTTCTCTCCATACAGGTAATGCCTCCAAATTTTAAGTGTGAAGACAACTGCTGCCAACTCTAGATCATGAGTAGGATAATTCTTCTCATATTCTTTGAGTTGTCGAGAGGCATAGGCTATGACTTTCCCAAGTTGCATGAGAACACATCCTAACCCTTTGCCCGAAGCATCACTGTAGATGACAAATCCCTCTAAGCCAGATGGTATTGTCAAGCAAGTCTTTGAAATGAGTCTCCTCTTGAGTTCTTGAAAACTCTTCTCACATTCCTCACTCCAACCGAATTTTGTATCTTTTCGAGTCAGCTGAGTTAAGGGAGTAGCAATTCGAGAAAACCCTTCAACGAATCTCCGATAATAACCTGCTATGTGAAGCCTACAAAATAGGTATACAACACCCATTCTGAGTCGCCAAATACATGGTACAGAAAGAAAACTACAACTTCATTATTATAATTGTCGTTTATAATACGACAACACATACTGTGAGTTTAAATACAAATATTATCTTCTAGACAATATCCACACTCAAATAAGTCCTCATTATAATTATTCATACACTATTTTACAAAAATAGTGAGGACTGCTAAAACAACTTTCTAGGACCATCACTCTCTACCCATTTGATTCACCTCTTTATATTCTCGCTTCACGAGAAGAAAAATGGAATAACAAGGAAAAGGGTGAGCTCAACTAGCCCGATAAAGAATATTATGACTAAGATAATATACAACAAATTATCATTAGTCTTCAATGAGAGAAAAATCGATAAAATATAATGAACAACAAGTTTTAGATCAACAAATGCGGTGAAGCAATGATCCATTAGAAGAGTCACGTAGAGAATGAATTCTACTATCTTCTAAGATTTAAAATCCATCATCAAAATTTTATCCTATAACATCAATCAATATACATCTTACATCAAATATTCATCTTTGCACTTACTGGGCCAAAGATATTCATTTTATATCATCGGTTGGTCATGTTCATTCATCAACACTGTTCATCTTTGAACTACGGGTCAAAGATATTCATCGGATAATAATTCATCTTTTTTTCTACGGCCAAAGATATTTATCGATATCACCTATTACGAACTGAGGATGATGAAAAACATTTTAGAAAACGAATCGTATTTTGGTTTATCCAAATTCAATAATACTCCATAATAACAAATTATGAAGTAGAATTCAAAAATAAAGATCAAAACATGGATACAATCAAAGATAGTAACCATAATAGACATCTTGGACAAAAGAAAAATTTTATTTTTTAGGTGAATAAGTGTAAATATCGTGAATAGTAACCCCAGAAACACAAAAAAGTTTCCAAATTTGATAAAAGTTCGGATCAATATTTTGGCATAATGATATTGAAAGAAATAATATCATTTCTGAAGAAAATAACATCCTTACCTCAAAAATAAGCAAGTGCTTACGGTGAAATTTTGGATATAACTTGTAGAAGGAAGCTTGTACCAACAAACAACTCTCAAAGTATCTAAATACTCACAAAAATAAACAAATGATATAGAGAGAAAGAAAACTTGATTAAATTGTGATTTTCAATTCTAACCTAAGCGTCAATTTATAGGAAAATGCTAGAACGTCATAGTAGACTAAAATAATAAAATAATCATTTAATTTTTCTACGCCTACAACACTTGAAAATCAATTCAGCACATGTATTCAACACCAACCAAAAGTGGGTCCCACCCAATTTTAATAAAAATTATTTTATTTTCCAAAACTTCAGTAATTCATAGAAAATAGCCCTTTTATCAGAAAAATACGAATTTTATGTCCATTCCACACGAAATCAAATTTTCTACAACTTTGTAGCTTTAAGTTTTTCCAAATTCCCAACAGAAAATATTTGAAATCCACAAACGGATGATTTTTAATACCTCCATTCCAACAAAATACTGATAAAACACCTCAGGATTAATTCCTTCATTTATAACCACAATAAATAAATCCATCATTTATATCCACATCAAATAAATATTTCCTTATCATATAAATCAATAATTAATTATTCACAAATAATATTACAGAATTACAATAATAACAACCAGGCACTTCCCAAGAAAGAGGGGGCTTTCCGATAAGGATTTCTCCTTCTTGGTAGCGCAATTAGGTGACCAAACCTCTCATTGATGTGAACTTTCTAGACATTGCCAATAATGGTATCTAATAATATTATTCAAATAATATGAATTATTGATGCGATAATGGGAAATCTTGTGCGATGACAATTATTGAAATAACAATAATATAAAATATCAACGCAACAATTATTGAATCAATAAAATAAAATATTGAGCGATAATTACTATAACAATTATTGAGTAGTGCCTTTCTTACGTAAGAATCAATAATTCAACAATCTTGTCTGCAATACTGGGTAGTATTTACTCTTGTGTAACTATGCGTATTACTGTATTTTAACCACCAGGTAATCCAACAGTGTTAACGATAATAATTACGTCATTATTTATAAAAACTCAAACTTTGTCATTTTCTTCATCCTACAGTTATTCTGTTATGGGGCCAACAAATGGCTGCACCATCGTACAAATATTCCCCGACAACAAGAATATTCCCCGATCAAACGAATATTCCCTGACAACAATGAATATTTTATAACCACTTGCTTATTTTGTAAAATTTGCACATTTCACCCATAACCAAAGTATTATATCAAATTATCACCTTAATATTTCAAGATAATAAATAGAGAAAATTCAATTTTATTTATAATAAGTTGGGGTCTTACAACCTCCCCTCCTTATGAAATTTCGTCCTCGAAATTGACGTACGTACCTGGTGTTTCGAAAGGTGAGGGTACCTCATTTTCATTTCTGATTCCAACTCCCAGGTCATTTCCTCAATAGCATGGTTCCTCCACAAAACCTTAATTTATGGTATAACCTTTGTTCATAGGACATGTTATTTCTTGTCCAATATCTTAACAGGTATTTCCTCGTACATTAAATCTTCGGCTATCTCGTCTGGTTCTAACACAATAATGTGGTTTGGGTCTTTCACATGTTTACGAAGCATAGATATATGAAAAACATTATGAGCACAAGACATGCTTGGAGGTAATGCGAGTCTATAGGCCACATTTCCTATTCGGTCAAGAATCTCAAATGGACCAACAAATCATGGATTGAGCTTTTCTCTCTTCCCAAATCTTGTAACTCCCTTCCATGGAGCAATACGTGCGATACATGATCTCGATATTAAATTCCACGTCCTTTTATGAAGATCGGCATAACTCTTTTTGTCGATCTTGTGAGGTTTGAATCGTTGTCGAATCATTTGGATCTTTTCTATAGTCATACGTACTAATTACGGTCCCCAACGGCGTTCTTCTCCCACCTCGTTTCAACATATCTTTGGAGAGCGACACTTTCGTCCATACTAACGCCTCGAATGGAGCCATGCCTATCTTGGCTTGATAAGCTTTGTTGTTGTAGGAGAATTCCACCCGATGGCAAGTACTTATCAACTTCCTTTAAAATCTAGGACCACGAGTCTTAATTGATCTTCAAGAGTTTGAATAGTCCTTTCCGATTGCTCGTCCGTTTGAGGATGGTATGCTGAAATGAATCATAAATTCGTGCCCATAGCTTTCGGCAAGCTAACCCAAAATCGTGAAGTGAATCTTGGGTCACGATCCAAAACTATGGATACTGGCATGCCATGCAATCTCATAATCTCATTCACGTACATACGAGCAAGATGTTCAAGGGAATAAGTCTAACATATAGGCAAGAAATGAGCAGACTTGGTTAATCTATCAACAATAACCCAAATCGTATATATGCCTTGAGAAACTTTGGGAAGACCCGTAACGAAATCCATAGTAATGTGTTCCCACTTCCATTTCGAAATCTCAAGTGGTTGCAATGGACCTTTTGGTACTTGATGCTCCACCTTTACACGTTGACAAGTTAAACACCTCGAGATAAACTCCGCGATCTCTCTCTTCATATTGTTCCACCAAAATGTGTGTCAAATATCAAGATACATTTTGGTACTCCCCGGATGGATTGCAAACGGTGTGTTGTGTGCCTCAATCATGATTCTATGCTTAAAGTCTGAGTCGTTAGGAACATAAATTCTAGAGTTGACTCTAAGTATTCCTTTTTCATCGATTCTTGCTTCCGGATAGTACCTTCTTGCACTTTCTTCTTCATACGCATCAGCCCTAGGTCCGTAGCTTGAGCAGCTTTAACTTTATCGATTAAAGTGGGTTCTACTCATATGTTTGATATCATCACGTGGGTACTTGGAGCCTTTAACTCTATCTCCATCCTTTGTAAGTAGTACAAAATGGGTCTTTGTGTTAACAACATCGCACTTGTACCCGCATACGATCTTCTACTCAATGCAGCAGCTACAATGTTTGCTTTTCCAAGATGATATTGAATGCTATGGTCGTAATGTTTCAACAGCTCGAGCCAACGTCATTGCCGCATGTTGAGTTCCTTTTGGGTGAAGAAATATTTGAGGCTTTTAGATCCGTATAAATCTCCACTTTCTCCCCATACAGGTAATGTCTCCAGATTTTCAACGCGAAAATGACTGCTGCCAACTCTAGATCATGAGTAGGATAATTCCTCTCATATTCTTTGAGTTGTCGTGAGGCATAGGCTATGACTTTCCTATGTTGCATGAGAACACATTCTAACCCTTTGCCTAAAGCATCATTGTAGATAACAAATCCATCTGAACCAGATGGTATTTGCCAGAACAGGTGCCGAAATAAGTCTCCTCTTGAGCTCTTGGAAACTCTTCTCGCATTCTTTGCTCCATAGAATTTGTATCTTTCTGAGTCATCTGAGTTAAAGGGGTAGCAATTCGAGAAAATCCTTCCACGAATCTCCGATAATAACTAGCTAAGCCCAGAAAGCTACGCACTTCGGTCACCGACTTCGGTTGCTCCCAACTTTGTATTGCTTCAATCTTCGCCTGGTCAACAGATACTCCATATTTTGACACCACGTGCCCAAGGAATGGTACTTCCTCAAGCCAGAACTTGCATTTCTTCAGCTTGGCATATAGCTTGTTGTCACGAAGTCTTTGAAGTATCAGCTTAAAATGGTGCTCATGATCTTTACGGCTTTTGGAATAGATGAGGATGTCATCAATAAAGACAACAACGAACTGATCCAAATATTTTTTAAATACACGGTTTATCATATCCATGAAAGCAGCAGGAGCATTAGTCAATCCAAAAGATATGACTAAGAATTCATAATGCCCGTCTTAGGAAGTTGAAGGCGATCTTTGGAATATCCTCAGTTTTAATCTTCAGCTAATGATATCCAGAACAAAGGTCGATCTTTGAAAAGAATTGTGCTCCTTGCAACTGGTCAAACAGGTCATCAATGCGAGGTAGCGGATACCTATTCTTGATGGTGACATGGTTCAATTCTCGGTAGTCAATAAAAAAGTTGCATACTCACGTCTTTCTTCTTTACGAATAAAATAGGAGCACCCCAGGGAGATGTACTAGGACTAATGAAACCGATGTCTAACAATTCCTGTAGTTGGACTTTTAACTCCTGAAGTTCAATAGGAGCCATTCGATATGGGGTTTTAGAAATGGGCTTTGTACCCAGTTCAAGATCAATAAAGAATTCAACTTCACGTTCTGGGGGTAGACCAGGAAGTTATTCAGGAAATACGTCAGGAAATTCACTAACAACGAAATATTATTCAAATCGGCGTGTTTTGTTCAAGTCCATAACATGGGCTAAGAAAGCTTGACATCCGTTTTCAATAAGCGAATAGCTTTATGGCTTGATATACTTGTTGGTGATTTTAGTGGTTTAGTTGCTTGAATTCGTATAACAGGTTGGTTAAGAATATGAAAACTCACAACCTTACAAAAACAATCAATTTTGGCATGATGAGTGGTTAACCAATCAATCCCTAAAATCGCATTATAATCAAGTATCTTTAAAGAGATAAGATCCACAGCTAATGTGATAGTGCCAACTTGGATTAAGCAAGATTTATAAACAATGGATGTAACGAAAGTTTCTCCTAACGGAGTCTCCACTGATAAATCAAAGTCTAATTTCACCGAAGTCAAGTTTAAACATTGAGCACAAGCAGGGGAGATAAAAGAATGTGTAGAACCGGTATCTAGTAAGGTATAAACTTTATAAGAGTTTATGATAAGCTTACCCGTGATCACCTCGTTTGGGTTTCTTGTATTTTGGCCAGTCACGACAAACGCTCTTCCAGGAACCACTAATTTTGACTTATCCGGAACAGCCTTTGGAGTCACCATCCCTGCTAAACTTGGTTTTGCTACAGAACAGTCTCGAGCTATATGGCCCTCCTTTCCACAGTTATAACATACCTTGGATTGTTGTAGGCAGTTTGGGCTGATATGTCCCTCTTTCCCGCATATATAACACACCACATCGGTGGTCGATTCTCCCCCTAGCAACGGTGATCTTTGGTCTTCTTCTTGATATCTTCCCATCATCGTTGAATCTCCTCTTTTGAAATTTCCACTTGACTCACCTCTCCTATTATCATGGCCACGATTACCATTCGAGTGGTTATCGCTTTTGTTAAGTATTTTTCCTCCTCATTTTGTTTATCATCGCTCAGATGATTGTTGTCGCCAGTATAACCACAGTTGTGGTCCTTGGTTGACCATATTCACTATCTCGCTCTAATAATTGAGATCATTGACAACAATATACGAATACGAGAAAATTTATGAGAGATAAGGTATTGAAGCCGAATCTCGGGTTTTAGACCTCTCGAAACATCGTGTCATCGTTCCTCATTCTCTACCAAATGAGGTACAACACTGGATAACTCCATGAAATTAGCCTCGCATTTGAAAGACACCGTCATGTTGTTCTATTCGATCCTAATAAACTCTACCTCCTTCATATGGCCGAATACTTTTAGGAAAGTACTTGTCATTGAACAGTTTCTAAAATTTTTCCCAAGACATGTTGAGTGCGGCTGGCTGGGTATGCTTCACGGATTCCCACCAGTAATCTACCTCACCACGGAACATAAAGGTGGCGAATGGAACCTTTTGTTCCTCCATGCATCCCAAGACATCGAATATCTTGGTAATTTGCTTGACCCATATTTCCGCCTTAATTAGATCTGGCTTTCCAAAGAATTCTGGTGGTCCCAACTCCTTGAAGCTGCTGCCATTTGAGACAAGCCATAGCGTTCTTATCATTTCTACCCATATTTTGTACACGAGTCTCCCTCGTCGATTTTGCATGAAGCGCAAAAAGCTCCTAAACATTCCATCATTCATCGTTTGCTCGGTAGTTTTGTTTACGGAGGAATATTGCCTTCATGTTGCACGCGTTCTCTGGTTTTGTAACTAAAGGTTGTTCCACAGTCTCATACACTCCATTGTTAACGTTCTCATTTACCATTCTTAAATCACGCCATAAAACAAGGGTTAATTAAACAAATTAACATATCACATAATATCCCTATATTATGACCAACCAACAAATAAGCTTAGGTAGGACATCTTAATGAAGGATTTACTCATCTCTCCCTCTCTAGTTCTATTCTAGATCTCCGCCAGAGACCATATCCTAAGCTACGATACCAATTGTGGCGCCCCCAAAATAGGTATACAACACCCATTACGAGTCGCCAAATACATGGTATAGAAAGAAAACTACAACTTCATTATTACAATTGTAGGTGTATAATGTCGACAACACATCTTAATGAGTTTAAATACAAATATTGTCTTCTAGAAAATATCCACACTCAAATAAGTCCTCATTACAATTATTCATACATTATTTTACAAAAATAGTGAGGATTGCTAAAATAACTTTCTAAAACCATCACTCTCTACCCCGACTGGTTCCTGCTATATTCTCGCTTCCTAAGAAGAAAAATGGAACAACAAGAAAAAGGGAGAGCTCAACTAGCCCGGTAAAGAATATTATGACTAAGATAATATACAACAAATTATCATTAGTCTTTAATAGATAAAAATCTAATAAAATATAATAGACAACAAGTTTTAGATCAACAAATGCAGCGAAAACAGCAATCCATTAGAAGAGTCACGTAGAGAATGAATTATACTATCTTCTAAGATTTTAAAATCTATCATCAATATTTTATCCCTGTAACATCAGTCAATTTACATCTTACATCAAATATTCATCTTTGCACTACGGGCCAAAGATATTCATTTGTATCATCAGTTGGTAATGTTCATCTCAACACCTGTTCATCTTTGCACTACGGGCCAAAGATATTCATCAGATAATAATTCATCTTTGCACTACAAGCCAAAGATATTTATCCAGTATCACCTATTAAGGACTGAGGATGATGAAAAACATTTTAGAGAACGAATCCAGTGAGACAGAAGGACAAATATTAGGGATTCGTATTTCGGTTTATCCAAATTTAATAATACTCCATAATAACCAATTATGAAGTAGAATTCAAAAATAAAGATCAAAACATGGATACAATCAAAGATAGTAACCATAATAGACATCTTGGACAAAAAAAAAATTTATTTTTTGGTGAATAGTGTCGTATATGTGAATAGTGTCGTATACGTGAATAGTAATCCCGACACAAAAAGTTTCCAAATTTGATAAAAAGTTCAAACCAATATTTCGGCATAATGATATTGAAAGAAATAATACCATTTACGAAGAAAATAACATCCCTTACCTCAAAATAAGCAAGTCTTACGGTGAAATATAGGATATAAAGTAGAAGGAATCTTATTAGAAACAAAGAACTCTCAAAGTATCTAAATACTCACAAAAATACGCTCGACAATATAGAGAGAAAGAAAACTTGATTCTGGTGTGATTTTCAATTCTAACATAAGCGCCTATTTATAAGAAAATGCTAGAAAGCCATAGGAGACTAAAATAATAAAATAATCATTTAATTTTTCTACACATGCCATTTTGACAAAATGGCAGCCTACCACACTTGAAAATCAATTTAGCACATATATTCAACACCAACCAAAAGTGGGTCCCACCCAATTGTAATAAAAATTATTTTATTTTCTGAAACTTCAGTAATTCATAGAAAATAGCCCTTTTATCAGAAAAATACGAATTTTATATCTATTTCATGCAAAATTGAATTCTCTACAACTTTGTAGCTTTAAGTTTTTCCAAATTTCAAACAGAATATATCTGAAATTGACAAAAGGATGATTTTTAATACCTCCATTCCAACAAAATACTGATAAAACACCTCAGGATTAATTCCTTCATTTATAACCACAACAAATAAATCCATCATTTATATCCGCATCAAATAAATATTTCCTTATCATATAAATCAATAATTAATTATTCACAAATAATATTATAGAATCACAATAATGACAACTGTGAGGCGGTTTCAGGAAAGAGGGGCTTTCAGATAAGTATTTCTCTTACTAGCGCATGCAATTAGGTGACCAAACATCTCCTTAACAGAACTTTCTAGACATTGCCAATAATGGTATCTAATAATATTATTCAAATAATATGAATTATTAATCTGATAATTGGAAATACTGTGCAGTGACAATTATTGAAATAACAATAATATAAAATATCAAAGCAGCAATTATTAAATCAATAAAATAAAATATTGAACAGTAATTACTGTAACAATTATTGAGTAGTGCCTTCTTACGTAAGAATCAATAATTCAACAATCACATGCAAATCTTGTGTCTTCTCTTGTCTGACCGCTTTATTCTTTGTATTTTAACCACCGGTAATCCAGCAGTGTTAGCAGTAACAATTACATCGTTATTTATAAAAACTCAAACTTTGTCGTTTTTCTTCATCAAAATGAGTTTTTTCCGTTATGGGGCCCACAAATTCTTTGTGGGTAAATACGAATATTTCAAACAACAAGAATATTCCACGATCAAACGAATATTCCCGACAACAATGAATATTTTATAACCACTTGCTTATTTTGCAAAATTTTTACATTTCACCCATAACCAAAGTATTATATCAAATTATCACCTTACTATTTCAAGATAATAAATAGAGAAAATTTAATTTTATTTATAATAAATTGGGGTCTTACAAGCTAAGCCGAGAAAGCTATGTACTTCAGTCACTGATTTAGGTTGCTCCCAGCTTTGAATTGCATTAATATTCGCCGGGTCAACAGATATTCCGTGATTTGATATCACGTGTGTAAGACCCCAACTTTTATGAATAAAAATAAATTTTCTATAAATATCATTTTTGAATATTATGGAATAAATTTGATATAATGTTATAGTTATGGGTAATATTTATAAATTTTGCAAAGTCATGAAGTTGTTATATAATATTCGATTGGTCGAGGAATATTCGTGATGATTTCTGATTATTGGTGGACCCCACAATGAATTATTATCGGATTGAGAAAATGACAAAAATATTTTTATGAAAATAACAAATGGAAGTTTTCACCGTTGATCTTATTGAACTACTCGGTAGTAAAAAGTACGATGTCTGGCGCGTGGTTGCATAATAGCACACGATATTGATTATTAATGCTTATGTGAGAAGTCACTCAGTTTGATTCAATTATTGTCGATATTTTATATGTTATTAAATCAATAATTGAGATGACAAAGTTGTTAATATTATTATTTGCATTATTAACGATGTCTAGAAGTTACGCCAAGGAGAGGTTTGGTCACCTAATCATGGCGCCTAATAGGGAGAAATCTTATTGAAAAGCCCTCTTTCCCGAAAACGATTCGGTCGATTAATAGTGTGAATAATAATAATGATGATGACGTTTTGTTTTATTCAGTATTATTAACGTAATAAAACAGAAAAACTTTTTATATAAAATAGAATACTTTTATAAAGTTATTCGTTTTATTAGGCTAATAGTAAATCTTTTTATATAAAACAGAATACTTTTATAAAGTTATCTGTTTTATTAGACAATAATTAGAATATATTATATTTTATTATGCATAGTAGTTTGCATAGTGCTTGCATAGTGTTTGCATAGTAAAATCTTTTTAAAAGTTATTCGTTTTATTAGATTATAAATAGAATATATTATATTTTATTTAAAAGATTTTGCTTTAAATATGGACCGTCAGATTAAAGTAAATCAATCTAGACCAGATTCATGGATTGGTTATTATTCATTCCATTCTTCTATAAATAGAAGCTCATTCCTTCATTATTTCTTACTTAATTCTTTGAAACTCTAGAGAGAGAAACTATAGAGAGAAAGAAGAAAAGTATTATGCTACTTCACTACTCCGATATCAAGTTTCTTTTACGGTAAAGGGTATTATTTATGTTGTATTCATGAAGAGAACTTCTGTTATTCCATTCTTTATTGTTCTGTTGGAATAACCTATATACGCGGGCTACCCTATACTTGGTGAAATTCTTATGTATTCCATTCTTTATTATTACATTGGAATATCCTGTCATGCTTTACTGTGGGACACGGTTAAAATCTTTATTATTACATTGGAACATCCTGTTGGTGTGAATTTTACCTGACCTGGTTCCGTCATTTAGTATTCTATTGGAATAACCTGTCTATATGAAGTACCGCATGCATGGTGATTTCATTGTATTCCATTCTTTATTATTACATTGGAATATCACGCTTTGCGTATTCATACTGACTGGTTCCGTTATTTATTATTACGATGGAATAACTTTGTCTATGCGAAAGTACCACATGCATGGTGATTTCTTTTATTATTCCATTCTTTATTATACTCAATTGGTTAAAGTTTTGACTTCTACACTCCATGAAATTAGTGGAATATTCTTGATATTTGCGCTTCATCCAAAGATCTTTTCATGGAAATATTCTTACGAGCATTCTTGAATTTTACTTTACAAAGAAGTATTATGTTGACAATTTGGGCGTTATTAGTTCTGAATAAATTAATTCTTGAACTTATTTTATTGAATTCTTATATCATTGTCATCATCCCGATGTTTATATTATTTTTGAAAGTCATCTGTGGCACGTAGAGTGCATAGATGGACTTGGTATGATTATGACCGAGGATTATTCGATTGTAATCATGGACCGTAATGTTACAAATGATGTGGTAAAAGTCCTCATTGGCCCGAAGTGCATTGATGGACAGTTGTTGGCATGACCATTGATGAATGCACAAATATCCTTGGCCCGTATTGCATGGATAATTTGTGGTCGTGACCTAATGAATATCCTTGGTCAGTAGTGCGGGGGATGATGTGGATTATTTATTAAAATTTGAGTCTCACGATAAAAGTGATGAAAAACCTTTTAAATCATAAAAGATAGTAGATTTTATTCTCTACTTGACTCTTTTAATGGATTGCATGTTCCACCGCAGATTAAACTTGATGTCTATTGTATTTTATCGGTTTACATGATTGTTGAGGACTAATGATAATTTATTCGCATTATCTTAGTCATAATATTTCTTCTTTGGGCTAGTTGAGCTCACCCTTTCTTTCAATTGCTCTATTCAGAAATGAGAGCGTGGCAGGGACTAGTCGGGAAGCGGAGTGATGGTCAAGAGATGGTGTCTAGTAGTCCTCACTATTCTTAAATAGTGTGATAATAAATGTAATGAGGACTAAATTGAGTGTGGATATTGTCTAGATGACAATATTTGTATTAAAACTCACAGCATGTATTTTGTCGTATTTTACGCGACTGTTGTATAATCAAGTTGTATTTGAATTTAGTACCATGTATTTGGCAACTCAAGATGGGTGATGTATACCTATTTTGGGAGCGTCTCAGTTGGTATCAAAGCTTAGGGATATGATCCCTGGCTGAGATGTGAGATAAGAACTAGGAGGGGAGAGACGGGTAATTCCTTCGCTAGTATGACCTACCTAAGTTTATTTGGTATTTAATTGGTCGATCAGAGTATAGGGATAATATGTGATATGTTAATTAACCCTTGTTTTGTGGCAGTATTTGAAAATGGCATCCGAGAATGTTGAGAACATTAATGGAGCACAGGAGACCGTTAAGTCTCCACAGATCAATAATCAACATAATGTGCATCAAGAAGGCGACAATCCTAATGCAAACAACAACACTGACCAAATGATGAACGATGGAATGTTCCTAGGCTTCATGCAATTCATGCAACATCGACGAGAGCGCGGCTCTGTCCAAAATGCGGTGGAAACACCTGCAACTCTCGGACAATCACCGCCAAGCAGTTCGAGGAGCTGGGACCACCAGGAGTTTTTGGAGAGCCAAAACCACTTAAAGGCGGAGACGTGGATAAAATAGATCAACAAGATATTTGATGTCTTGGGTTGCTCCAAGAGCAAAAGGTTCCTTGCCACTTTCATGTTGGCGGAGGTAGATTCTTGGTGGGAATCAGTAAAAGCGTACTCAAACCCGCCTTGATCAAGATGTCTTGGGAGAAGTTCCAAGAACTGTTCAATGACAAGTACTTTCCCGAAAGTATTCGTCACATAAAAGAGGTAGAGTTCATTAAACTGGAATAAAACAACATGACCATGTCACAGTACGAAGCCAAGTTTGCCGAGTTGTCCCGATTTGCGTCCCATTTGGTTGATAATGAGGAGAGAATGGCGTGAATGTTTCTAAGAGGTTTAAACCGAGAGATACGTCAATATCTTATCTCTCAAACCGTGTTTGTATCCGGATGTTGTTAATAGGGCTCGATTATTGGGCCGATAATGAGTCAACCCAACCAAAAGAGAGCAATCGGCAAGAAATGATAATACCGATGATAGCTCATGATCATCGAAGCGGTGACAATAAGCGTGGAGGGAATCAACATGTCAGAAATGGTAACCACTTCGGTGGTAATCATGGCCAAAATAATAAGAATGGACATTTCAAGAAAAGAAGATTCAACAATGATGGAAAGACGTCAGCATCAACACCTGTCGTTAAGGAAGGAAAGCGACCACCTATCATATGCTTCAAATGTGGAGGGAGGACACATCGGTCAAACCTAGCGATGCGATCAAAGCATGTTACAATTATGGAAGGAAAGGTCACTTAGCCCGATTTTGTCGTTCACCGAAGACAAGTTCAGCTGGGATGGAGGCAGCAAAGGACGTCCCAGACAAGACAAAATCGGTTGTTCCAGGGAGAGCGTTTGTCGTGACCTCCCAGAAAGCAAGGAAACTGAACGAGGTCATCACGGGTAAGCTTATCATAAATTCTAGTGAAGTATATACCTTATTTGATACCGGTTTTACCCATTCTTTTATTTCTCCTACTTGCGCTCAACGTTTAAATTTGACTCCAGAAAAATTAGACTTTGACTTATCTGTTGACAGAGGAGCAAATCAAGCTTAGACTTTTTCCATTCTCCTTAGCGGATTTGGCTAAAGACTGGTTATACTATCTACCATCAGGATCAATACGATCATGGACTGATATGCAAAGGTTATTCTTGGAGAGGTATTTACCTGCATCAAGAGTTGCCGTTACAAGGAAGGAGATATCTGGAATCAGGAAGTTCAATGAAGAAACTCTCTACGAGTATTGGGAAAGGTTCAAGAAGTTGTGTTCCAGCTGTCCACCTCACGGAATTGATGACCATCACTTAATCCAGTATTTCTATGAGGGGTTGCTACCAATAGAAAGAAGTATGATCGATGCGGCTAGTGGAGGACCACTAGTAGAAAAAACTCCAGACGCTGCAAAGAACTTAATTACAACCATGGCAGCCAACTCACAGCAGTGTGGTACAAGGATGACTCATACATCACGAAGGGTAAAAGAGGTTAGCACTTGAAATATTGAGTAACAAATTTCTGAATTAACTGCTATAGTTCGACAAATGGTTGTAAGGAATACGCAAGCTTTTCAGCAAGCTCAACCTCAGTACCACATAGGAAACCAAGAAGTACCTGTCAATTCTGGGACATCCATGGAGGATATGTTCAAGGCATTTATGATCCAAACACAACAGTTCATGAGTCAAACAAGAACTTCTGTTCAAGATATGAGGGACCAAGTTGGTCAGCTTGCAACCACAGTAGGAAGGTGACTTTCTCAAACTATTAAAAATGTAAGTGCCATAACATTGAGATGTGATGCAGAGGATCAACAGCAAGGAAAGTCAATACAAAGCAAGTCCAACAATAGTGAAACAGGCAGCAGTGATGTACTCAAGCACAAATTTCCACCTCTTTCAGCTTATGAACTGAAACTACCTTTTCCCCAAGTTCTAACAAGGAATTGGAAAGTTGGAAAGAAATCAACATGGTATACAGAGTCTAATGAAAAATTCCTGGAAGAAATGACGAATAGGGAACAAAAACTTAAAGATGATGATGAGTTCACTAGTGGAAACCAGTTGGAAGTTCTTGAGTCTACTATTAAATTTGAAAAAGAAATCAAGTATTCAAAGTCTGAAAAGGATGAACAAGAGGAAGAGGAGAACAATTGGATAAGTTTTGCAGATCTTTACAAAGAGGATATAGGTGATATAGCATTGCAAACAACAAAAACACTACATGATACATACCATAGGACCTTAACTATGGAATTGGATGAGGCACATGTCCAGTTCACCACATATGAGACTAAAAGGTATCTTGGTATTGTTGATTTTGTTTTTTCTATTGATGTTGTTGACTCTATAGTGCAGGAATCTTTTGATCAAGTACAATTATATGAGAAGGATTTGAGGGCTGGAATGGAGCAAAATCATGATCTAAAAGATGTTCTTAATGAAGAATTGAAGTTGTTACCAGTCCACTTAAAGTTCACAAGTCCAATTACCTAGAAAGAGAGACATGACGTCGAGCCAAAGACGTTAAACACGGGCAGCTGCTTGGGAGGCAACCCAAGATCTCAGATTTGATTTTATATCCCTTTACTTTTTAGTTTTTTTTTTTATTGCATGTTTGCTAGTAGTATTTTCTTCTTCAGATGATTTTCTTACATTGGGGACAATGTAAGGTTTGAGTGTGGGGAGAGATTTAGGTTTTATTTTATGTAGGAATAAAAAATCCAATTTTGATGGGAAGTTGAAAAAAAAATTCTGAAAACTTGGGTTCCATCGTTCTATTTGCCTATGTGTTCGAAGGTTAAAGTCAAAGATTGAAAATTGATGCTAAAATTCGTAACATTTGATGCTTAATTTATTAATGAATGATAACAACTAAGTCATGATCCATAGTAATTGATTTGAATTGAATTTGTGATACATGAGTACTTGAATATGAGAAGCATGTTTATTGGGCTAAGTTATTTGTGGAGTTGTCTATGTGCACTGATTTCACGACTTAGAACTGTTTAACTTGCTTATGTTGTTGCAGAACCATGTGATAAAATGATGAATGAAAAAAAAGAGAAAAAAAAAAGGAAAAAAAATAAGAAAATTGAAAATCTGTTTTAATGTCCATTATGCGAAATAACTGGGTATCTAAGCCTCGAGAAGCATCGGTATTCACGCTAAAAAGTGCGATGGATAAAAGCAGCTTGACTAGTCGACTTTTGTGGCCTTTGTTACTTGAATAAGTAAGTCCTTAGGGGTGTCTCTACACCTAGCGCCCTAAGATTATCTGGTTTGGGAGTCGTTGGTGGAAAGTTCGCTAATGGGTAACTCTGAAAAGCCTAAGAAAAGGAGACATTGCACATGTCAAGAAAAAAAAAATACAAAAAAAAAAAAGAAGAAGCATGAAAATACATTCATGTGTGCTAAAAAGAAGGTTCTATGAAAAAAATTAAAAAGCAAGAAAAATTTATTCTTGGTTATGAGTCAGTGTGCACGGTTTTTGCTCCATGGTAACTAAGTTGAGTAAGTATGATGATTTTGGAAAAGTTACTTATGTGGCTATAATTTGATTTAATGAAATTCATTGGTGAAATGATAAAGTTGGTAATTGTGAGTTAATTGATAAGGCGTTGATTAGATTTCTGCAAATTTAGTGTTGATAGTCATTATTTGTATCTTGAAATCTTTTGACACTATGGTTGAATAGAATTTTTTGGAAATCAAACTTTTGGTTTATACGAGGACGTGTAAAAGGCTAAGTGTGGGGGAATTTGATGAGTGCATATTATTCATTTATTTTGATCCATTATATTTAGTTTTATTGCATGTTTCATGTGTATATGAGCTTATTAAGGTGTTTAATGATTTTAGGAAGAATTGGAGCTGAAATGAGGAAAAAAGAAAAAATTACAGAATTTTTAGCATTAAGTTGGATGCATGTTCTTAGCTTGGGACTTGAATTTTATTGTAGAGCTCTTCTTTAGCTTTCCGGAACATCTTGAATCGTCCCCAATCGGAGTTCATATAAAAAAGTTGTGATATTTTTACTAAACGGACGTTGAACCTCAAAGTTTGGAAGTTGCAATTTACACAGTAGTCACTTGGAGCCCGATTTCGACCTTGATGCAGAGCGATTCTGTCGATTCTCAAAGAATGAAAGTTGTAGATCTCGTCGATATCTTCGTTTTGATAGGTAGTAGGCTCCATAACGCCTCCTGGATCAAAAGTTATGCTCATTTTACCAAAGGACGTCGCAGCAGGAAATGAAAATTCTCCCCAACGAATTTGAGCGGAAAAATCAGGAAATCTTGGATTTTTGAAAAGTTTCTAAATGCAGATTTTGGTAGACTTCTACATGGAATTTGATTGATATTTCTATTAGCTTTAGGATTTCCTTTAGACTAAGATTTATTTCCAAATTGAATTCTATTTCTTTATGGAAACTAATTATGATTTGTAATTCCTTTTAGGATTTGGATTTCCACATCCTATAGGATTTAGGACTTTGTCTAGCACTATTAATAGAGGATGAGAGTCAAGGTTTTATTCATCCAATAATCAACTATCATCTATTGGAGTGCAGACTCAAGAGCATGTCAGGCTAGTTCTTTTTATTCAGTTCTAAAAGGAGGTGAATCCTTGTTACAAGTAATTGATTAATTGAGTATTATTATTTATTCCTTCTTGTGTGAAATTTCTTCTGATAATCTATTTTCATTGATTGCATGTTAATTGATCTAATTGATTTAATATGGCCAATTGAGTTAATTTAATCATTATCATATGCTAGATTAAGATTGGTATTACGTGTAATTGATATCTCTCTTCATCACAAGTAGCAACTTGGTAATAATAATTGTGGACAAGCTTTTGTTTATTGCTAAGATTATTAGAAAACAAGTTAAACAAATCGAGCTTATGTGTTTGTTGCTTGGATTAGTCTAATTCTCTATTTCTTAATGCTTCTATCATATTAAATCTAGAGAGCTTATTCTAGGTTGTATGCTAGTTAGAATCTGGTGGAGAGCTTGTTTCATACAGTGATAATCTAAGGAGAATTTTGGATAGCAGAGCTTATTGTTATCTAGGGCTAATAGTTTCATTGAAGGGAAAATAATAATAACTTGATTAATTGATTGTTGTACTTGGTGAAACTGAACTGCAGAACTGAAGTTTTTACATCTTTAATTAATATTATCATTTAATTCTTGTTCTCTTAGTTTAAAAATAATTTTTAAAAACCCCCAATATTTATTTTTCTATCAAAATAATAGAATAAATATAAAATAAATCACTCTCTGTGGGATCGATCCTTGCTTACTACTGTGCTAATTGTTTGAATTTGTAAAGTGAAAATGAGGTTAATTTAAAAGTGTAAACGACAGCTCCCAAATTTTGGCACCGTTGCCGGGGAGTGTTATTTGTTTTTGTGTATTCTTTGTTTTTGTTTATTTTTATTATTTGCTTTTTGTTTTTGTTTTATGACTCAACCCTCTTACATTGTTGACTAAAATTTTGTTTAAGAGATAGAAAAAACTGCAGATACAAAAGAAGCACTTGTTCCATCACTTGAAGTGGAAGAGATGGCGGTGCCACACAATAACAAAACTTTGAAAGAACTAGCTACTCTTAATCTGAATAAACCATCTTTTTCTATTGAGTATCCTACAATAGATGTTGCTTTTGAACTTAACTCCGGACTAATTCGTCTTTTGCCTATTTTTTGTGGTCTTATAGGTGAAAATCCATATAAGCATCTAAAGGAGTTCCATGTGGTGTGTTCCACGATGAAATCACAAGGAGTGACAAAGGAGCAGATCAAGCTTAGACTTTTTCCATTCTCCTTAGCAGATTTAGCTAAAGACTGGTTATACTATCTACCATCAGGATCAATACGATCATGGACTGATATGCAAAGGTTATTCTTGGAGAGGTATTTCCCTGCATCAAGAGTTGCCGATACAAGGAAGGAGATATCTGGAATCAGGCAGTTCAATGAAGAAACTCTCTACGAGTATTGGGAAAGGTTCAAGAAGTTGTGTTCCAGCTATCCACCTCACGGAATTGATGACCATCACTTGATCCAGTATTTCTATGAGGGGTTGTTACCAATAGAAAGAAGTATGATCGATGCGGCTAGTGGAGGAGCACTAGTAGAAAAAACTCCAGACGCTGCAAAGAACTTAATTACAATCATGGCAGCCAACTCACAGCAGTGTGGTACTAGGATGACCCATACATCACAAAGGGTAAAAGAGGTTAGCACTTGTAATATTGAGCAACAAATTTCTGAATTAACTGCTATAGTTCGACAAATGGTTGTAAGGAATACGCAAGCTTTTCAAAGAAGCTCAACCTCGCACTCACATAGGAAACCAAGAAGTACCACACCTCGGGACATCCATGGAGGATATGTTCAAGGCATTTATGATCCAAAACACAACAGTTCATGAGTCGACAAGAACTTCGCTCAAGATTTGAGGGACCAAGTTGGTCACTTTGCAAACCACGAGAGGAAGGTCACTTTTCAAATCATTGAAAATGTAAGTCAGACAAGAACTTCTGTTCAAACTGCATTTTGGACATGAGTCTCTCTCGCCTGATGTTGCATGAATTGCATAAAGCCTCTGAACATTCCATCGTTCATCATTTGATCGGTGTTGTTGTTTTCATGAGGATTGTTGCCTTCCTGATGCACATTATCCTGATTATTGATCTGTGGTGACTCAACGGTCTCCTGTGCTCCATTTCTATTCTCAATATTCTCGGATGTCATTTTAAAATACTGCCACAAAATAAGGGTTAATTGACATGTCACATATTATCCCTATACTCGAATCCACCAATTAAATACCAAATAAACTTAGGTAGGTCATACTCAGCGAAGGAATTCCCGCCTCTCCCTCCTAGTTCTTGTCTCACATCTCACCTAGGATCATATCCCTAAGCTTTGATACCAACAGTGACGCCCCCAAAATAGGTATACATCACCTATCTTGAGTCGCCAAATACATGGTACAAAATTCAAATACAACTTAATAATACAATTGTCGTGTAAAATACGACAAAACATAAATTGAGAGTTTTAATACGAATATTGTCTTCTACACAGTATTCAACTCAAATGGAGCCCTCAATACATTTATTATCACATTATTTCATAGAATAGTGAGGACTACTAATGCTATCATCTGGACCGTCACTCCATTCCCCGACTAGTCTCTGCTACGTTCTCATTTTCTGAAGAGAACAATGAAAGCAAAAGGGTGAGCTCAACTAGCCCAGTAAGAAATATTATGACTAAGATAATGCAGAATAATTTATCGTTAGCCTTCAACAGTGTTAAACTTATAAAATATAACAAACATCAAGTTTAACTGCTGCGAAATAAGCAAGCCGTTAAAAGAGTCAAGTAGAGCATAAAATATACTATCATCTATGATTTAAAAGATTTTTCATCACTTTTATCGCTGAGACTCAGCTTAATAAATAATCCACATCATTGAATCACCCCTGCACTACGACCAAGGATATTCTTTAGTATCACAACCACAAATTATCCATGCTCTATGGGCCAAGGATATTTGTGTATTCATCAATGGTCATGATCATGCCAACAACTGTCCATCAATGCACTATGGGCCAATAAGGACTTTACCACATCATTTGCAACATTACGGTCATGATTATACCGAATAATCCCTGGTCATAATCATACCAAGTGCATCTATACACTACAGGCCACATATGACTTTCAACATAATATAAACATGAGGATGATGACAATGATATAAGAATTCAATAAAACAAGTTCAAGGATAAATTTTTAAAGATTTATAATTTAATTTATCTAGAAATCAATAATGTCCAAATACTCAACATGATACTGCTTTGTGGAGTAAAATTCAAGAGTAATATTGAACCAAAAATAATTTGGACCGAAAATGAATCAATTTTTATCATGAATAGTACCCTAGGTGAATAGTACTCGAGTGAATAGTACCCCGTGAATAAGACTTCTGAATAGTAACCCTGTGAATAAGATTCGACATGAAAAAGTTAAAACATATCAAAAATGCTCAGAATAATATTTCCATAAAAAATACTGGATGAAGTGCAAATATTAAGGATATTCTACTAATTTGATAGAGTTTAGAAGCCAAAACATTAACAAAACGAGTATAGAATTCAAAATCTGAAACGAAATAATATTACTTACATACTACAGAGTATGGAAGAAAATATTATTTCAAGCGAATATTGAACAAAAATAACGCCCCTTACCTTGAAAAGAAGAGTATTCCAACTGGTATAGCGGGGATATTCTTGAAGAAAACTTTCACTATTTTCTACGCTCAAAGCTTTCTAAAACTCGAAAGAAATACGCTCAAGATTATAGAAGGAGAATTCTCTGATTCTGGTGTGATTTCAATTCTAATTAAGCATCCTATTTATAGGAGAATGAAAGGAGTACTGTGAAGGAAAAAAACTCACGGATTCAAAATGTAAGTCACGAAATTCATTTGGCGATTGAATTTCCCAATAAAACAAAACCAAAAATATAATATATATATATACATATATATATAACACATGCTTAAAAGGAAACAAAATTCAACCACCCGTGAACATCTTTGAAAAAAACTCCCAGGACAACTTTCATCATTCCACCAACATATGGGTCCCACCTGACCCACTTGTGGCCCTCACTATTATTATATTAAATAATTTTCTACCAATTATTTTGAAAAATGGGTAAATGGAGGTCCAAATAATACGTCAATATTTACAACAAATAAAAATCACCTCAATATTTTTAACAACATTTATCATCATTATTATAATTCATAATATTTAACGACCAGGTCGTTCCCAGGAAAGAGGGGGCTTTCCAATAAGGATTTCTCCCTATTGGCCCGCAATTAGGTGACCAAACCTCTCCTTGATAGAACTTCTAGACATCGTTAATATTGCAATTAATAATATCAATAACTTTGTCGTCTCAATTATTGATTTAATAATATAAAATATTATGCAGATGATACTGTGACAATAATTGAATCAATATGATGCAGCAATTACTATAGTAATAATTGAGTATAACTGTGTGACTTCTCACATAAGCATCAATAATCAATACCGTGTGCTACTATGTAACCACGCGTATTACTTTACTTTTAACACCGGTTATTCCAACAGTTAACGGTAAAACTTTCACCGTTATTTTCATAAAAAGATATTTTTGTCATTTTCTCATTCCGACAATAATTACGTTGTGGGATCCATCAATGATTGTGTCATCGTATGAATATTCCCTGTTAAAAAGAATATTCCCCGACCAATCGAATATTATATAACAACTTGCTTACTTTGCAAAATTCATAAATATTACCCACAACTATAACATTATAACAAATTCAAACCTTAATATTCAAAAATGATATTTATAGAAAAATTCATCTTTATTCATAAAAGTTGGGGTCTTACAACCAACCAAGACCAAATTTTAGCCACCTCTAATGGGTCCCACCAATTCAGCACATGTTTTCTACACCAACCAAAAGTGGGGCCCACCCATGTTTTTAATAAAAAATATTTATTTTCTGAAACTTCAATAATTCATAATAAATAGTCATTTTATCAGAAAAATACGAATTTTAAGTCTATTCCATACGAAATCGAATTCTCTACAACTTTACAGCATAAAGTTTTTTCAAATTCTAAACAGAAAATATCCGAATTTCACAAACGGACAATTTTCAACACCTCATAAAATTCATAACAAATCATACGTTAATTTTTAACGGTTCAAAATTTGTGGACATATACTCAACTTATATATGTATAACATATCCAAAAATCACAACGATCCAACGGTCGGATTAAAATTATAACTCACGCAATAGAGCTTTAAGAACACTAATTTGATTTTTTAATACCTCCAACCTGACAAAATACTGATAAAACACTTGAACATTAATTCCTTTATTTATAACCACATAAAATAAATAAATCCATCATTTATGTCCACATTAAATAAATATTTCCTTATCATATAAATCAATTGTAAGACCCCAACTTATTATAAATAAAATTGAATTTTCTCTATTTATTATCTTGAAATAGTAAGGTGATAATTTGATATAATACTTTGGTTATGGGTGAAATGTACAAATTTTGCAAAATAAGCAAGTGGTTATAAAATATTCATTGTTGTCGTGGAATATTCGTTTGGTCGTGGAATATTCTTGTTGTCGGGGAATATTGATACGACGGTGCAGCCATTTGTGGGCCCCATAATGGAATAACTGTCGGATGAAAAAAATGACAAAGTTTGAGTTTTTATAAATAACGGCGTAATTGTTATCAATTAACATCGTTGGATTACACGGTGATTAAAAACGATGAATACGCGTGGGTTGCTTAAAGAAGATACCAGTATTGCACAAAGATTGTTGAATTATTAATTCTTACATAAGAAGGCACTACTCAATAATTGTTATAGTAATTACTGTTCAATATTTTATTTTATTGATTCAATAATTGATGCGTTGATATTTTATATTATTGTTGATCAATAATTGTCACTGCACAGTATTTCTCATTATCAGATCAATAATTCATATTATTTGAATAATATTATTAAATAGCATTATTGGCAATGTCTATAAAGTTCTGTCAATGAGAGGTTTGGTCACCTAATTACGCGCCAGTAAGGATAAATCCTTATCGGAAAGCCCCCTCTTTCCTGGGAACTGCCTGGTTGTCATTATTGTGATTCTGTAATATTATTTATGAATAATAATTATTGATTATATGATAAGGAAATATTTATTTGATGTGGATATAAATGATGGATTTATTTATTGTGGTTATAAATGAAGGAATTAATGCTGAGGTATTTTATCAGTATTTTGTTGGAATGGAGGTATTAAAAATCATCCGTTTGTGGATTTCGGATATTTTCTGTTGGGAATTTGGAAAAACTTAAAGCTACAAAGTTGTAGAAAATTTGATTTCGTGTGGAATGGACATAAAATTTGTATTTTTCTGATAAAAGGGTTATTTTCTATGAATTACTGAAGTTTTGGAAAATAAAATAATTTTTATTAAAATTGGGTGGGACCCACTTTTGGTTGGTGTTGAATACATGTGCTGAATTGATTTTCAAGTGTGGTAGGCTGCCATTTTGTCAAAATGGCATGCGTAGAAAAATTAAATGATTATTTTATTATTTTAGTCTCCTATGGCGTTCTAGCATTTTCCTATAAATAGGCGCTTAGGTTAGAATTGAAAATCACACCAGAATCAAGTTTTCTTTCTCTCTATATTGTCAAGCGTATTTTTGTGAGTATTTAGATACTTTGAGAGTTGTTGTTTGGTACAAGTTTCCTTCGGCTTTATATCCGATATTTCGACCAGAAGTACCGTTATTTTGAGGTAAGGGATGTTATTTTCTTCGTAAATGGTATTATTTCTTTCAATATCATTATGCCGAAATATTGGTCTAAACTTTTTATCAAATTTGGAAACTTTTTGTTTTGGGGTTACTATTCACGTATACGGCACTATTCACCGAAAAATAATTTTTTTCCTTTTTGTCCAAGATGTCTATTATGGTTACTATCTTTGATTGTATCCATGTTCTAATCTTTAGTTTTGAATTCTACTTCATAATTGGTTATTATGGAGTATTATTGAATTTGGATAAACCGAAACACAAATCCCTAATATTTGTCCTTCTGTCTCACTAGATTCGTTCTCTAAAATGTTTTTCATCATCCTCAGTCTTTAATAGGTGATACTGGATAAATATCTTTGGCCTGTAGTGCAAAGATGAATTATTATCTGATGAATATCTTTGGCCCGTAGTGCAAAGATGAACAGCTGTTGAGATGAACATGACCAACTGATAATACAAATGAATATCTTTGGCCCATAGTACAAAGATGAATATTTCATGTATGATGTATATTGATTGATGTTACAGGGATAAAATATTGATGATGGATTTTTAAATCTTAGAAGATAGTAGAATTCATTCTCTACGTGACTCTTCTAATGGATAGTTGTTTTCGCTGCATTTGTTGATCTAAAACTTGTTGTCTATTATATTTTATCAGATTTTTCTCTGTTGAAGACTAATGATAATTTGTTGTATATTATCTTAGTCATAATATTCTTTACTGGGCTAGTTGAGCTCACCCTTTTCCTTGTTGTTCCATTTTTCTTCTCAAAAAATGAGAATATAGCAGGAACCAGTCGGGGTAGAGAGTGATGGTTCTAGAAAGTTATTTTAGCAGTCCCCACTATTTTTGTAAAATAGTGTATGAATAATTGTAATGAGGACTTATTTGAGTGTGGATATTTTCTAGAAGACAATATTTGTATTTAAACTCACAGTATGTGTTGTCGTATTATACACGACAATTGTAATAATGAAGTTGTAGTTTTCTTTTTGTACCATGTATTTGGCGACTCAGAATGGGTGTTGTATACCTATTTTGGGGGCGTCACAGTTGGTATCAAAACTTAGGGATATGGTCTCTGGAGGAGATCGGGGAATAGAACTAGGAGGGGAGAGATGAGTAAATCCTTCACTAGTATGTCCTACCTAAGCTTATTTGTTGGTCGGTCATAATATAGGGATATTATGTGATATGTTAATTTGTTTAATTAACCCTTGTTTTATGGCAGTATTTAAGAATGGCAGCGAAAAACGTTAACAATGGAGTGTATGAGACTGTGGAACAACCTTTAGTCACAAACCAGGAGAACGTGAAACAGGAAGGAAATATTCCTCCTGTAAACAACACTACCGAGCAAACGATGAATGATGGAATGTTTAGGGGCTTTTTGCAGTTCATGCAAAATCAGACGATGGAAACTCGTGTACAAAATACGGGTGGAAACGATAGCAACGCGCGGTTTGTCACAGCCAAGTAGTTCAAGGAGTTGGGACCACCAGAATTCTTTGGAAAGCCAGATCCGATTAAGGCGGAAACATGGGTCAAGCAAATTACCAAGATATTTGATGTCTTGGGATGCAAGGAGGAACAGAAGGTTCCATTCGCCACCTTTATGTTCCGTGGTAAGGCAAATTACTGGTGGTAATCCATGAAGCGTACCTAGCCAGCCGCACTCAACATGTCTTGGGAAAAATTTCAGAAACTGTTCAATGACAAGTACTTTCCTGAAAGTATTCGTCATATGAAGGAGGTAGAGTTTATTAGACTGGAACAGAACAACATGACGGTGTCTCAGTACGAGGCGAAGTTCACGGAGTTATCCAGGTTTGCACCTCATTTGGTAGAGAATGAGGAACGTATGACGCGGATGTTTCTAAGAGGTCTAAAATCCGAGATTCGTCAATACCTTATCTCTCATAAATTTTCTTTGTATTCAAATGTTTTCAACAGGGCTCAATTATTAGAGCGAGATAATGAGTATGTTCAACCGAGGGACCACAACTAGGGTCATACCGGTGACAGCAATCATCTGAGCGATGATAACCAGCGAGGAGGGAAAAATACGGACAAAAGCGGTAACCACTCAGGTGGTAATCGTGGCCATGATAATAGGAGAGGTGAGTCAAGTTGAAATTTCAAAAAGAGGGGATTCAACAATGACGGGAAGACAGCAGTAGCAGCAGCAGCAGCACCAGCATTAACTATTGCTAGGGGAGGAGAACGACCACCGGTCGTGTGTTATATATGCGGGAAAGAGGGACAAATTAGCCCAAACTGCCCATAACAATCCAAGGTATGTTATAACTGTGGAAAGGAGGGCCATATAGCTCGAGACTGTTCTGTAGCAAAACCAAGTTTAGCAGGGATGGTGACTCCAAAGGCTGTTCCGGATAAGTCAAAATCAGCGGTTCCTTGAAGAGCGTTTGTCGTGACTCGTGACTGGCCAAAACGCGAGAAACCCGAATGAGGTGATCACGGGTAAGCTTATCATAAACTCTTGCAAAGTTTATACCTTACTAGATACCGGTTCTACACATTCTTTTATCTCCCCTGCTTGTGCTCAACATTTAAACTTGACTCCGGAGAAATTAGACTTTTATTTATCAGTGGAGACTCCTTTAGGAGAAACTTTCGTTACATCCATTGTTTATAAATCTTGCTTAATCCAAGTTGGCATTATCACATTAGCTGTGAATCTTATCTCTTTAAAGATACTTGATTTTAATGCGATTTTAGGGATTGATTGGTTAACCACTCATCATGCCAAAATTGATTGTTTTCGTAAGGTTGTGAGTTTTCATATTCCTAACCAACCTGTTATACAAATTCAAGCAACTAAACCACTAAAATCAGTCACTGTTATATCAAGCCATAAAGCTATTCGTTTATTGAAAAACGGATGTCAAGCTTTCTTAGCTCATGTTATGGACTTAAACAAAAACACGTCAAATTTGAATAATATTTCTGTTGTTAGTGAATTTCCTGATGTATTTCCTGAAGAACTTCCTGGTCTACCCCCAGAACGTGAAGTTGAATTCTTTATTGATCTTGAACCGGTTACAAAGCCCATTTCTAAAACCCCATATCGAATGGCTCCTATTGAACTTCAGGAGTTAAAAGTCAAACTACAGGAATTGTTAGACATCGGTTTCATTTGTCCTAGTACATCTCCTTGGGGTGCTCCTGTTTTATTCGTAAAGAAGAAAGACGGGAGTATGCGACTTTGTATTGACTACCGAGAATTGAACCATGTCACCATCAAGAATAGGTATCCGCTACCTCACATTGATGACCTATTTGACCAGTTGCAAGGAACATAATTCTTTTCAAAGATCGACCTTCGTTCTGGATATCATCAGCAGAAGATTAAAACTGAGGATATTCCAAAGACTGCCTTCAGAACTCGGTACGGGCATTATGAATTCTTAGTCATGTCTTTTGGATTGATTAATGCTCCTGTTGCTTTCATGGATATGATGAACCATGTATTCAAGGAATATTTGGATCAGTTCGTTGTTGTCTTTATTGATGACATCCTCATCTATTCCAAAAGCCGTAAAAATCATGAGCACCATTTGAAGCTGGTACTTCAAAGACTTCGTGACAATAAGCTATATGCCAAGCTAAAGAAATGCGAGTTCTGGCTTGAGGAAGTAGCATTCCTTGGGCACGTGGTGTCAAAACATGGAGTATCTATTGACCTGACGAAGATTGAAGCAATACAAAGTTGGGAGCAACCAAAGTCGGTGATCGAAGTTCGTAGCTTTCTGGGCTTAGCTGGTTATTATCGGAGATTCGTGGAAGGATTTTCTCAAATCGCTACCCCGTTAACTCAGCTGACTCAAAAAGATATAAAATTCGTATGGAGCGAAGAATGCGAGAAGTGTTTCCAATAGCTCAAGAGGAGACTCATTTCGGCACCTGTTCTGGCAATACCATCTGGTTCGAATGGATTTGTTATCTACAGCGATGCTTCAAGAAAAGGGTTAGGATGTGTTCTCATGCAACATGGGAAAGTCATAGTCTATGCCTCACGACAACTCAAAGAATATGAGAGGAATTATCCTACTCATGATCTAGAGTTGGCAACAGTCGTTTTCGCGTAGAAAATCTGGAGACCTGTATTGGGAGAAAGTGGAGATTTATACAGATCATAAAAGCCTCAAATATTTCTTCACCCAAAAGGAACTCAACATGCGGAAA
Organism: Panax ginseng; assembly: GCA_020205605.1. Classification (NCBI taxonomy): domain Eukaryota; kingdom Viridiplantae; phylum Streptophyta; class Magnoliopsida; order Apiales; family Araliaceae; genus Panax; species Panax ginseng. Next base: position 120,135,527 of record CM035130.1, on the reverse strand, counting down.
TGACGTTGGCTCGAGATGTTGAAAGATTATGACCATAGCATTCAATATCATCCTGGAAAAGTAAACGTTGTAGTTAAAGCATTGAGTAGAAGATCGTATGCGGGTACGAGTGCGATGTTGTTAACACAAAGACCCATTTTTTACAACTTACAAAGGATGGAGATAGAGTTAAAGGCTCCAAGTACCCACGTGATGATATCAAACATACGAGTAGAACTGACTTTAATCGATAAAGTTAAAGCTGCTCAAGCTACGGACCTGGGGCTGATGCGTATGAAGAAGAAAGTGCAAGAAGGTGCTATTCCGCAAGCAAGAATCGATGAAAAAGGAATACTTAGAGTCAACTCCAAACTGTGTTCCTAACGACTCTGACTTAAAGCATAGAATCATGATGGAGGCACACAACACACCGTTTGCAATCCATCCGGGGAGTACCAAAATGTATCATGATATTCGACACACATTTTGGTGGAACAATATGAAGAGAGAGATCGCGGAGTTTATCTCGAGGTGTTTAACTTGTCAACATGTAAAGGAAGAGCATCAAGTACTAAAAGGTCCATTGTAACCACTTGATATTCCGGAATGGAAGTGGGAACACATTGCAATGGATTTCGTTACGGGTCTTCCCAAAGTTTCTCAAGGCATAAATACGATTTGGGTTATTGTTAATAGATTAACCAAGTCTGCTCATTTCTTGCCTATACGTGAGACTTATTCCCTTGAACGTCTTGCTCGTATGTACGTGAATGAGATTGTGAGATTGCATGGCATGCCAGTATCCATTGTTTCAGATCGTGACCCAGGATTCACTTCACGATTTTGGGTTAGCTTGCAGAAAGCTATGGGCACAGATTTATGATTGATTGGCCAAAGATACCATCCTCAAAACGGATGGGCAATCGGAAAGGACTATTCAAACTCTTGAAGATCTATTAAGACTCTGTGTCCTAGATTTCAATGGAAGTTGGGATAAGTACTTGCCACTAGTGGAATTCTCCTACAATAATAGTAATCAAGCAAGTATAGGCATGGCTCCATTCAAGGCATTGTATGGACAAAAGTGTCGTTCTCCAGTATGCTGGGATGAGGTGGGAGAAGCAACGTTGTTGGGACCAGAATTAGTACTCATGACTACAGAAAAGATCCAAATAATTCGATAACGTATTCAAACCTCACAAGATCGACAAAAGAGTTATGCTAATCTTCATCGAAAGGACGTGGAAGGGAGTTACAAGATTTGGGAAGAGAGGAAAGCTCAATCCACGTTTTATTGGTCCTTTTGAGATTCTTGACCGAATAGAAAATATGGCCTATAGACTCGCATTACCTCCAAGCATGTCTCGTGTTCATAATATTTTTCATATATCTATGCTTCGTAAATATGTGAAAGACCCAAACCACATTATTGTGTTAGAACCAGACGAAATAGCTGAAGATTTAATGTGACGCCCCCAAAATAGGTCCAATCCATCCAACCTATTCTGAGTCGCCAAATACATAGTACAGAAAATAACTACAACTTTATTACTACAATTGTCGTGTAAAATACAACAACACATATGTTGTGAGTTTTGATACAAATATATATACCAACTGTGACTCTTGACACCAACTTGGATAGCACGTCACAATGGCACCTTACATAAAGGTACAGTCAAAAACCGTTTTAAAAATTAAAATCTTTGGGAAGTGCTCAAGGAAACCTTCGTACATGGGAGGTCATGCGTCTAGGTTATGATAGATATCATATGTCCACAGAATTATCCTTGGTTGACCCAATAGACCCCAAATAAAAACAAGAAAATTACTATCATGTTCTTTTCAATGGTGAGTCTTCTCTTGACATATAACTATCTCCACTGTCTCTAGTTGAAAATTATATTTCAACCAAACTCCAAGATCATATAGGTAGTGCTCGTAAATATACTCAGCAAGTGGATGTGCACAACCATGTCTTATGATAACACGAGGTTGTATGTCATTAGACATCTTGTATGATAGTGGCAAAACACCCTTCCAAAGTTGGGTTCACCTCACCCTATTCGGTTCACCAAAATTAAATATCAAATGACGTATACAATATAACACACTTATCTAAAGTTCTCAATAAAATTATTTTCATACTATTTAGGAGAACCTCAACATTATATAATCGCCGATTCTATTCCCTGTTATCCCCGCCGTCGATCTAAGAACACTCTTATTACCCGAAAGGAATTGTGAAGCAAAAGGGTGAGCACAACTAGCTCAGTAAAGAATATCATGACTAAAGATAATTAAATTATCAATAGTCTTCATCAGTAATAAATCAGAGATTTAGAACATATGGTAGATGATAAAACTTTTTAACCATAGTTTTAGCGGAACGAGCAATCCATTAGAAGAGTCAAATAGACCATAAAGTCTATTATCTTCTCCATGTTAAAAGTCCACCAACAATGTTTTATCCCTGTAACATCAATCAACAGTTCATGTCCATATTCATATGAATAACTCATAATCATAATTATAGTTATAAATTCCTCTTCTCATCCAGGACGAAGATAATTTTCATCACATGTCTTTACCTGAAACATCAAATATCATGGTTATACCAAATAACAATTCTTGTTCATAATCATACTAATAAATTCATCTTTGCACTACGGCCAAAGATATTCATCAACAGTTCATCTTTGCACTACAGGCCAAAGATATTCAACAACTGGTAATTCAAGATTACGTGTAGACGCCCCAAAATAGGTATATATCACCTATTCCGAGTCACAAATACATGGTACGGAATACAAATACAAACTTAATTATACAACCGTCGTGTAATATACTACAATACATATGCTGTGAGTTTTAATACAAATATTGTCATCTAGACAATATCCACACTCAATTGAGTCCTCATTACATTTATTATCACACTATTTAACAGAATAGTGAGGACTACTAATGCTATTATCTGGACCGTCACTCCATTCCCCGACTAGTCCTTGCTACGTTCTCATTTCCTGAAGAGAACAATGAAAGTAAAAGGGTGAGCTCAACTAGCCCAGTAAGAAATATTATGACTAAGATAATACAGAATAAATTATCGTTAACCTTCAACAGTGTTAAACTGATACAATATAACAAACATCAAGTTTAACTGCAGCGAAACAAGCAATCCATTAAAAGAGTCAAGTAGAGAATAAAATCTACTATCTTTGATGATTTAAAAAGTTTTTCATCACTTTTATCGCTGGGACTCAACTTAATAAATAATCCACATCATCCATGCACTATGGCCAACGATATTCATTAGTATCACAACCACAAATTATCCATGCACTACGAGCCAAGGATATTCGTGTATTCATCAATGGTCATGATCATGCCAACAACCGCCTCATCAATTCACCATGTGCCAATGAGGACTTTTACCACATCATTTGTAACATTACGGTCATGATTATACCAATTAATCCCTGGTCATAATCATACCAAGTCCATCTATGCACTACAGGCCACAGATGACTTTCAACATAATAAAAACATGAGGATGATGACAATGATATAAGAATTCAATAAAACAAGTTCAAGAATTAATTTATCCAGAACTAATAACGCCCAAATTGTCAACATGATACTTCTTTGTAGAGTAAAATTCAAGAATGCTCGTAAGAATATTTTCATGAAAAGATCTTTGGATGAAGAGCAAATATCAAGGATATTCCACTAATTTCATGGAGTATAGAAGTTAAAACTTTAACCATTTGAGTATAATAAAGAATGGAATAACAAAAGAAATCACCATGCATGCGATAGACGCAGATGCATGTGTTATTCCAAGCAGTAATAATAAATAACGTAACGGTGTCATGCGTAAACACACGTACGGGATATTCTAAAAGAATAATAAATAACGGAACCAGGTCGGTAAATTCACAATCGGCTGCGGGATGTTCCAATGAGAATAATAAATAACGGAACCAAGTCATGCGTGAAATGCACGTAGTACATGATTTTCCAATGTAATAATAAAGAATGGAATAACAGAAGAATTTCACCATGTATGCGGTACTTCGCATAGACAAGTTATTCTAACATAATGATAAAGAATGGAATAACAGAAGAATTTCACCAAGTATAGGGTGGACCACGTATGCAGGTTATTCTAACAGAATAATAAAGAATGGAATAACAGAAGTTATCTTCATGAATACAAAAGAAATAATACCCCTTACGAGTACAACAAATAATATCCCTTACCTTATAAAGAAGAATACTCCGACGGGTAGGGCGGGGATATACTTGAAGAAACTTGCACTACATTCAAAGTTTTCTTAAACTCTAAAGAAATACGCTCAAGATTATAGAAGAAGAATTCTCTCTACAGTTTCTCTCTCTAGAGTTACAGTGAATTCATAAGAAATAATGAAGGAATGAGCTTCTATTTATAGAAGAATGGATTGAATAGTAACTAATTCATGAATGGTCCAGATTGATTTACTTTTAAACGGACGATCCAGATTGGTTTACAATAAAATATAATATATTCTATTTATAATCTAATAAAACGAATAACTTTATAAAAGTATTCTGTTTTATATAAAAAGATTTTACTATGCAAACACTATGTAGGCACTATGCAAACACTATGCATAATAGAATATAATATATTCTAATTATTGTCTAATAAAACAAATAACTTTATAAAAGTATTCTATTTTATATAAAAAGATTTTACTATGCATAATAAAATATAATATATTCTATTTATAGTCTAATAAAACGAATAACTTTATAAACGTATTCTGTTTTATATAAAAAGTTTTTCTGTTTTATTACATTAATAATACTAATAAAACAAAATTTCATCATCATTATTATAATTCACACTATTAATCGACCAGATCGTTCCTAGGAAAGAGGGGGCTTTCCAATAAGGATTTCTCCCTATTGGCGCGCAATTAGATGACCAAACCTCTCCTTGGCAGAACTTCTAGACATCATTAATATTACAAATAATAATATTAATAACTTCGTCGTCTCAATTATTCAATTAACGTGAGATATTATGCAACAATTATTGAAGCAATAATTGAACAAAACTTAGTGACTTCTCACGTAAGCATCAATAATCAATATCGTGTGCTACTATGCAACCACGCGTATTCTTGTACTTTTAACACCGGGTGTTTCAACTGTTAACGATAAAACTTCCGCCGTTATTTTCATAAAATCATTTTGTCGTTTTCTCAATCCAACAATAATTCCGTTGTGGGGTCCAATTTATGATTGTCGTAGGTGCATTTAATATTCCCTGTTAAAACGAATATTCCCCGACCAATCGAATATTATATAACAACTTGCGTACTTTGCAAAATTTATAATTATTACTTAATAATCTCATAATCTAATATTATTAATATTACAACAATATTTTAATCATTTCTTAAACTTATAAATAATTTATTTTAATTATTTACACTTTACTAATTAATGCATTTAATCATCCTAAAATGCCAAACTCATAAGATTTCATCACCAATACCCAAAACCCTCATCAAAAATCTGCATATACCTCATATATGATTTTCAAGCCATAAAATTTTATTTTCTAATTTTCTTAATTTACATAACATATTTATTTCATTTACTCATAACTAGTCCATTTTCATGAAAAATACCAAATCAGTCCCATAAAATTTTCTTTTATGGGATTTAGCAGAATATAGTCCCATATTGAACATATATTTTTCTCAGAATTTTTAAAATTCCTTTACTATTTTTCATAAGGCCAAAACTGCCGAATCCGTGACATGAGCTAAGAAAGCTTGACATCCGTTTTTCAATAAACGAATAGCTTTATGGCTTGAGATGACAGTGATTGATTTTAATGGTTTGGTTGCTTGAATTCGCATAATAGGTTGGTTAGGAATATGAAAGCTAACAACCTTACGAAAATAATCAATTTTTGCATGATGAGTAGTTAACCAATCAATCCCTAGAATTACGTCAAATGCAAGTATTTTCAATGAAATAAGATCGACAGGTAATGTGAGGGTACCGATTTGGACCAAACAAGACTTATAAACAGTGGATGTAATGAAGGTTTCTCCCAACGGAGTTTCAACAGATAAGTCAAAGTCTAATTTCTCCGGAGTTAAATTTAAACGTTGAGCGCAAGTAGGAGAAATAAAATAATGGGAAGAACCGGTATCAAATAAGGTATATACATCGCTATAATTTATGATAAGCTTACTCGTGATGACCTCGTTCAGGTTTTTTGCTTTCTGGAAGGTCACGACAAACGCTCTCACTTGCACTACTGGCTTTGACTTTTCAGGGACGTCCTTTGGTGCCTCCATCCTAATTTGAACTTGTCTTGATGAAGCGACAAAATCGGCTAGGTGACCTTCTCTTCCACAATTATAACATGCTTTGGGCTAAGATCGCATGCAGGTTTAGACCGATGTGTCCCTCCCCTCCGCATTTGAAGCATATGATAGGTGGTCATTCTCCTTCCTTAACAACGGGTGCTGGTGCTGACGTCTTTCCATCATTGTTGAATCTCCTTTTCTTAAAATGTCCATTCTTATTGTTTTGGCCATGATTACCACTGAAGTGGTTACCATTTCTGGCATGTTGATTCCCTCCACGCTTATTGTCACCACTTCGATGACTGCTATCACTAGTATTATCATTTTACCGGCTGCTCTCTTTTAGTTGGGTTGACTCATTATCGCGCTCCAATAACTGAGCCATAATAACAACATCTGAATACAAACACAGTTTATGAGAGATAAGATATTGACGTATCTCGGGTTTCAAACCTCTTAGAAATATTCGCGTCATTCTCTCCTCATTATTAACCAAATGGGACGCAAACTGGGACAACTCGGCAAACTTGGCTTCGTACTGCAACACGGTCATGTTTTTTTGCTCCAGTTTAATGAACTCTACCTCTTTCATGTGACGAATACTTTCGGGAAAGTACTTATCGTTGAATAATTCTTGGAACTTCTCCCAAGTCATCTTGATGCGGCGGAGTTAAATCGCGTTTACAGATTCCCACCAGTAATTTGCCTCTGCACGCAACATGAAGGTGGCAAAGGGAACCTTTTGCTCCTCGGAGCATCCCAAGACATCAAATAACTTGCAGATCTGCTTTATCCACGTCTTCGCCTTAAGTGGTTTTGGCTCTCCAAAAAACTCTTGTGGTCCCAGCTCCTTGAACGGTTTGGCGGTGACCGTCCGAGAGTTGCCAGTGTTTCCACCTATATTTTGGACAGGAGCCGCTCTCGCCTGATGTTGCATGAATTGCATGAAGCCTCGGAACATTCCATCGTTCATCATTTGGTCAGTGTTGTTGTTTGCCTGAGGATTGTCGCTTTCCTGATGCACATTATCCTGATTATTGATCTGTGGAGACTCAACGGTCTCCTGTGCTCCATTGATGTTCTCAACATTTTTGGATGCCATTTTCAAACACTGCCACAAAAAAATGGTTAATTAACATATCACATATTATCCCTTTATTCTGACCAACCAATTAAATATGAAATAAACTTAGGTAGGTCATACTAGCGAAGGAATTCCCCGTCTCTCCCCTCCTAGTTCTTATCTCACATCTCAGTCAGGGATCATATCCCTAAGCTTTGATACCAACTGTGACGCCCCCAAAATAGGTATACATCACCTATTCTGAGTTGCCAAATACATGGTACAGAATACAAATACAAACTTAATTATACAACCGTCGTGTAATATACTACAATACATATGTTGTGAGTTTTAATACAAATATTATTATCTAGAATAATAAAGAATGGAATAACAAAAAAATTTCACCATGTATGCGGTACTTCGCATAGACAGGTTATTCCAACATAATGATAAAGAATGGAATAACAGAAGAATTTCACCAAGTATAGGGTAGATCGCGATATCTGAGTTATTCCAATGAACAATAAAGAATGGAATAATGAAGTTCTCTTCATGAATACAAAAGAAATAATACCCCTTATGAATACAACAAATAATATCCCTTACCTTATAAAGAAGAGTACTCTCACGGGTAGGCGAGGATATACTTGAAGAAACTTGCACTACCACTTTCAAAGTTTTCTTAAACTCTAAAGAAATACGCCAAGATTATAGAAGAAGAATTCTCTCTACGCTCTCTCTATAGTTTTGATAAATTGTAAGAAATAATGAAGGAATGAGCTTACATTTATAGAAGAATGGATTGAATAGTAACTAATTCCTAAACGGTCCAGATTGATTTACTTTTAAATGGACGATCCAGATTAGTTTACAATAAAATATAATATATTCTATTTATAATCTAATAAAATGAATAACTTTATAAAAGTATTCTTGCTTATATAAAAGATTTTACTATGCAAACACTATGCAGCACTATGCAAACACTATGCATAATAGAATATAATATATTCTAATTATTGTCTAATAAAACAAATAATTTTATAAAAGTATTCTATTTTATATAAAAAGATTTTACTATGCATAATAAAATATAATATATTCTATTTATAGTATAATAAAAGCGAATAACTTTATAAAAGTATTTACATTTTATATAAAAAGTTTTTTCATTTTATTACATTAATAATACTAATAAAACAAAACTTCATCATCATTATTATAATTCACACTATTAATCGACCAGGTCGTTCCTAGGAAAGAGGAGGCTTTCCAATAAGGATTTCTCCCTATTGGTGCGCAATTAGGTGACCAAATCTCTCCTTGACAGAACTTCTAAACATCGTTAATATTGCAAATAATAATATTAATAACTTCGTCGTCTCAATTATTGATTTAATAATATATAAAATATCGACAATAATTGAATCAATTAACGTGAGATACTATGCAACAATTATTGAAGCAATAATTGAACAAAACTGAGTGACTTCTCACGTAAGCACCAATAATCAATACCGTGTGCTACTATGCAACCACGCGTATTCCTGTACTTTTAACACCGGGTGTTTCAACTATTAACGATAAAACTTCCGCCATTATTTTCATAAAATCATTTTGTCATTTTCTCAATCCAAGAATAATTCTATTGTGGGGTCCACCTATGATTGTGCCGTCGTACGAATATTCCCTGTTAAAACGAATATTCCCCGACCAATTGAATAACAACTTGTGTACTTTGCAAAATTTATAATTATTACCCACAACTATAACATTATATCAAATTCATTCCATAATATTCAAAAAATGATAATTATAGAAAATTTATCTTTATTCATAAAAGTTGGGGTCTTATACTACGGGCCAAAGATATTCAACAACAGGTCATCTTTGCACTACGGGCCAAAGATATTCATCAATAATTCATCTTTGCACTACAGACCAAAGATATTCATATCTCAAAGAAATACATAATCATTTCAGAATTTATATAAACCATAATTATAACCATGTTGATCAATTCACCTTTGAACTTAAGCTAAAAATATTCAATTGTAAATTCAATGGTCATGATCATACCAGTTAACGATTCAACTTTGCACTACTGGCCAAAGAGAACCCATAGTCACGATCATACCAATAATCTACTCATCTTTACACTCAAGTCAAAGAGAAATTTCTTCACCAGGATTATAAAAATGTTATATATGATAATAAAAACAATATGATCAAAACATGTATTTAATTTCAAGAGTAAGATTCATAAATCAACGATAATTTGGTCAAAAAAAACCCAATTATATCGTGAATAGTACCCCATGAATAGTAACTCCGACACGAAAAGATAAAGTTTCACAATAAAATCTATATCAATATTTATAACACCTTAATCCAAATGTTATAAATCACTTAATAATCTCATAATCTAATAATATTAATATTACAACAATATTTTAATCATTTCTTAAACTTATAAATAATTTATTTTAATTATTTACACTTTATTAATTAATGCATTTAATCATCCTAAAATGCCAAACTCATAAGATTTCATCACCAATAACCAAAACCCTCATCAAAAATCTGCATATACCTCATATATGATTTTCAAGCCATAAAATCGTATTTTCCAGTTTTCTTAATTTACATAACATATTTAATTCATTTACTCATAACTAGTCCATTTTTATGAAAAATATCAAATCAGTCCCATAAAATTTTCTTTTCTGGGATTTAGCAAAATATAGTCCCATATTGAACATATATTTTTCTCGAAATTTTTAAAATTCCTTTACTATTTTTCATAAGGCCAAAACTGCCGAATATTTAGATATTTATCATAAACTGTACTCTTGTCCAAAAATTCTGAAATTTACAGAGTATACTGATGTTATATACATATACTCCCAATAAAAATTTCACCAATTTTGGAGTTAACCACAATGAGTTATAAGGGTTTACTTTTAAAATAGTTTTTTCTCATAAAATTCATAACTCCTAATCTATACATCCAAAAATGGCCATTTTTGGACACAATCTAGAAAACTCATCAAATTATCATTTAAATTTTTTTCAAAATTTTTGAAGGTCAGAAAAATTACGAAACTGAAAAACATAATAACTCTTACAATCCCTTACCTCAAAAGAGTAGTACTTCTGACTGGAATATCGGATGTAAAGCCGAAGGAACCTTGCGCTGGATAGCAACTCTCAAAGTATTTAAATACTCACTAAAATACGCTCGATAATATAGAGAGAGAAAACTTATGTTTCTGGTGTGATTTTCAATTCTAACTTAAGCGCCTATTTATAGAAAAATGCTAGAACGCCAAAGGAGACTAAATTAATAAAAAATTAATATATTTTTTATTTTTTCTCCTACGCCACCTTCCATGACCAGCCTCCACAATTGAACCAAAAATTCTAGCACATATTTTCTACACCAACCAAAAGTGGGTCCCACCCAATTTTAGTAAAAATTATTTTATTTTCCGAAACTTCAATAATTCATAGAAAATAGCCCGTTTATAAGAAAAATATGAATTTTATGTTCATTCCACACAAAATCGAATTCTCTACAAATTTATAGCTTTAAGTTTTTCCAAATTCCAAATAGAAAATATCCGAAATCCACAAATGGAAGATTTTCAACACCTTTTAAAATTCATAACAAATCATACGTTAATTTTTAACGGTTCAAAATTTGTGGATATATACTCAACTTATATATGCATAACATATCCAAAAATCACAACGATCCAACGGTCATATTAAAATTATAACTCACGCAATAGAGCTTTAAGAACACCGATTTTATCTTTTAATACCTCCAATCCGACAAAATACTGATAAAACACCTCAACATTAATTCCTTTATTTATAACCACATAAATAAATCCATCATTTATATCCACATCAAATAAATATTTCCTTATCATATAAATCAATAATTAATTATTCACAAATAATGTTACAGAATCACAATAATGACAACCAGGTGGTTCCCAGGAAAGAGGGGGCTTTCCGATAAGGATTTCTCCTTACCGGCGCGCAATTAGGTGACCAAACCTCTCCTTGACATAACTTTTTAGACATTTCCAATAATGTTACCTAATAATATTATTCAAATAATATGAATTATTGATCTGATAATGGGAAATACTGTACAATGACAATTATTGAAACCACAATAATATAAAATATCAATGCAGCAATTATTGAATCAATAAAATAAAATATTGAATAGTAATTACTGTAACAATTATTGAGTAGTGCCTTCTTACGTAAGAATCAATAATTCAAAAATACTATATAATACCGCAGTGCCATTCTTGTGCACCCACGCCGTATTACTATATTTTAACCACTGTGTATTCCAACAAGTGTTAATTGTGAATAACTCTGTTGTTATTTATATAAACTCAAACTTATCGTTTTTCTTCATCCGAAGCGGTTATTACGTTATGGGGCCCATAAATGGTTGTGCCGTCGTACGAATATTCCCCGACAACAAGAATATTCCATGACCAAACGAATATTTCCCAATAAAAATGAGTATTTTATAATCACTTGCGTATTTTGAAAATTTTATATATATTACCCTTAACTTTAAACTTTTATCAATTTAACTCTTTACTAAATAAAAAAATTGAATACTTTTATTTCATAAAATTCGGGGTCTTACAATCTCCCCTCCTTATGAAATTTCATCCCCGAAATTTACGTACCTGGTATTTCAAAGAGTTGAGAATACCTTGCTTTCATCTCAGATTACATCTTCCATGTCCTCATGATTTCTCCATTGCTCATCTCCTGTATTTGAGATAGCATTCTAGAATACAGCTTCAAAACAAAGGTTAATTGACATATCACAATTTGTCAACTTAAGTAAGAAAATTCAGCTTAGGTAGGACACACACTAGTCAAGGATGTTACTCGTCTCTCCCTTCCTAGTTCTAATCCCGGATCTCCGCCAGAGATCATATCCCTAAGCTCTGATACCAACTGTGACTCATGTCCCAACCGTGGACAGCACCTCACAGTGATACCTATCAGTTTGCCACCGCAGAACGGCGTCCCCTATGGAGAGTCTGGCTTTGGTGTATCCCACACAAGGAAGTCACCAGTGAGAGGCTCGGGGCTCTTTACTTATAGCTCTGATACCAACTGTGACGCCCCCAAAATAGGTCCGATCCATCCAACCTATTCTGAGTCGCAAAATACATGGCACAGAAAATAACTACAACTTTATTACTACAATTGTCGTGCAAAATACAACAACACATATGTTGTGAGTTTTGATACAAATATATATACCATTGTGACTCTTGACACCAACTTGGATAAGACGTCACAATGGCACCTTATATAAAGGTACATACCAAAACCTGCTTTTTAAAATTAAAATCTTTGGGAAGTGTTCAAGGAAACCTTCGTGACATGGGAGGCCATGCGTCTAGGTTATGATAGATATCATATGTCCACAGAATTATCCTTGGTTAACCCAATAGACCCCAAAGAAAAACGAGAAGATTACTATCATGTTCTTTCTAATGGTGAGTCTTCTCTTGACATATAACTATCTCCACTGTCTCTAGTTGAAAATTATATTTCAACCAAACTCCAAGATCATATAGGTAGTGCTCGTAGTTATACTCAGCAAGTGGATGTGCATACCCTGTGTTATGATAACACGAGGTTGTATGTCATTAGACATCTTGTATGATACTGGCAAAACACCCTTCCAAAGTTGGGTTCACCTCACCCTATTCGGTTCACCAAAATTAAATATCAAATGACGTATACAATACGACACACTTATCTAAAGTTTTCAATAAAATTATTTTTATACTATTTAGGGAGAACCTCAACAGCTATACACCGTCGTTCTATTCCCTTGTTATCCCCGCTCGACCCGGCAACACTCTTATTATCTGAAAGGAATTGTGAAGCAAAAGGGTGAGCACAACTAGCTCAGTAAAGAATATCATGACTAAAGATAATTAAATTATCAATAGTCTTCATCAGTAATAAATCAGAGATTTAGAACATATGGTAGATGATAAAACTTTTCAACCATAGTTGCAGCGGAACGAGCAATCCATTAGAAGAGTCAAATAGACCATAAAGTCTATTATCTTCTCCATGTTAAAAGTCCACCAACAATGTTTTATCCTCAGAAATCAATCAGCAAAGACTGTACATATTCATGTGAATAACTCATAATCATGATTATAGTTATAAATTCCTCTTCTCATCCAAGACGAAGATAATTTTCATCACATGTCTTTACCTGAAACATCAAAGATCATAGTTATACCAAATAACAATTCATGTTCATAATCATACTAATAAATTCATCTTTGCACTATGGCCAAAGATATTCATCAACAGTTCATCTTTGGTCTACAGGCCAAAGATATTCAACAACTGGTAATCTTTGCACTACGGGCCAAAGATAGCAGCAGCAGCACCAGCATCAACTGTTGTTAGGGGAGGAGAACGACCACCGGTCGTGTGTTATAAATGCGGGAAAAAGGGACATATCAGCCCAAACTGCCCACAACAATCCAAGGTATGTTATAACTATAGAAAGGAGGGCCATATAGCTCGAGACTGTTCTGTAGCAAAACCAAGTTCAGCAGGGATGGTGACTCCAAAGGCTGTTCCGGATAAGTCAAAATCATCGGTTCCTAGAAGAGCGTTTGTCGTGACTGGCCAAAATGCGAGAAACCCGAACGAGGTGATCACGGGTAAGCTTATCATAAACTCTTGCGAAGTTTATACCTTACTAGATATCGGTTCTACACATTCTTTTATCTCCCCTGCTTGTGCTCAACGTTTAAAGTTGACTCCGGAGAAATTAGACTTTGATTTATCAGTGGAGACTTCGTTAGGAGAAACTTTCGTTACATCCACTATTTATAAATCTTGCTTAATCCAAGTTGGCATTATCACATTACCTTTGGATCTTATCTCTTTAAAGATACTTGCTTTTGATCTGATTTTAGGGATTGATTGGTTAACCACTCATCATGCCAAAATTGATTATTTTCGTAAGGTTGTGAGTTTTCATATTCCTAACCAACCTGTTATACGAATTTAAGCAACTAAACCACTAAAATAAGTCACTGTTATATCAAGCCATAAAGCTATTCGTTTATTGAAAAACGGATGTCAAGCTTTCTTAGCCCATGTTATGGACTTGAACAAAAACACGTCAGATTTGAATAATATTTCTGCTGTTAGTGAATTTCCTGACGTATGTCCTGAAGAACTTCTGGTCTACCCCGTAGCGTGAAGTTGAATTCTTTATTGATCTTGAACCGTGTACAAAGCCCATTTCTAAAACCCCATATCGAATGGCTCCTATTGAACTTCAGGAGTTAAAAGTCCAACTAAAGGAATTGTTAGACATCGGTTTCATTCGTCCTAGTACATCTCCTTGGGGTGCTCATGTTTTATTCGTAAAGAAGAAAGACGGGAGTATGCGACTTTGTATTGACTACCGAGAATTGAACCATGTCACCATCAAGATAGGTATCCGCTACATCGCATTGATGACCTGTTTGACCAGTTGCAAGGACCACAATTCTTTTCAAAGATTGACCTTCGTTCTGGATATCATCAGCTGAAGATTAAAACTGAGGATATTCCAAAGACTGCCTTCAGAACTCGGTACGGGCATTATGAATTCTTAGTCATGTCGTTTGGATTGACTAATGCTCCTGCTGCTTTTATGGATATGATGAACCGTGTATTCAAGGAATATTTGGATCAGTTCGTTGTTGTCTTTATTGATGACATCCTCATCTATTCCAAAAGCAGTAAAGATCATGAGCACCATTTGAAGCTGGTACTTCAAAGACTTCGTGACAATAAGCTATATGCCAAGCTGAAGAAATGCGAGTTCTAGCTTGAGGAAGTAGCATTCCTTGGGCACGTGGTGTCAAAACATGGAGTATCTGTTGACCCGACGAAAATTGAGGCAATACAAAGTTGGGAGCAACCGAAGTCGGTGACCGAAGTGCGTAGCTTTCTGGGCTTAGCTAGTTATTATCGGAGATTCGTGGAAGGATTTTCTCAAATCGCTACCCCGTTAACTCAGCTGACTCAAAAAGATATAAAATTCGTATGGAGCGAAGAATGCGAGAAGTGTTTCCAATAGCTCAAGAGGAGACTCATTTCGGCACCTGTTCTGGCAATACCATCTGGTTCGAATGGATTTGTTATCTACAGCGATGCTTCAGGCAAAGGGTTAGGATGTGTTCTCATGCAACATGGGAAAGTCATAGTCTATGCCTCACGACAACTCAAAGAATATGAGAGGAATTATCCTACTCATGATCTAGAGTTGGCAGTAGTCGTTTTCGCGTTGAAAATCTGGAGACATTACCTGTATTGGGAGAAAGTGGAGATTTATACGGATCATAAAAGCCTCAAATATTTCTTCACCCAAAAGGAACTCAACATGCGGCAATGACGTTGGCTCGAGCTGTTGAAAGATTACGACCATAGCATTCAATATCATCCTTGAAAAGCAAACGTTGTAGCTAATGCATTAGGTAGAAGATCGTATGCGGGTACGAGTGCGATGTTTTTAACATAAAGACCCATTTTGTACGACTTACAAAGGATGGAGATAGAGTTAAAGGCTCCAAGTACCCACGTGATGATATCAAACATACGAGTATAATCGAATTTAATCGATAAAGTTAAAGCTGCTCAAGCTACGGACCTGGGGCTGATGCGTATGAAGAAGAAAGTGCAAGAAGGTGCTATTCCGGAAGCAAGAATTGATGAAAAAGGAATACCTAGAGTCAACTCCAGACTTTGTGTTCCTAACGACTCTGACTTGAAGCATAGAATCATGATGGAGGCACACAACACATCGTTTGCAATTCATCCGGGGAGTACCAAAATGTATCATGATATTCGACACACATTTTGGTGGAACAATATGAAGAGAGAGATCGCGGAGTGTATCTTGAGGTGTTTAACTTGTCAACGTGTAAAGGCAGAGCATCAAGTACCAAAAGGTCCGTTACAACCACTTGAGATTCCGAAATGGAAGTGGGAACACATTACTATGGATTTCGATACGGGTCTTCCCAAAGTTTCTTAAGGCATAGATATGATTTGGGTTATTGTTGATAGATTAACCAAGTTAGTTCATTTCTTGCCTATACGTGAGACTTATTCCCTTGAACGTCTTGCTTGTATGTACGTGAATGAGATTGTGAGATTGCATGGCATGCCAGTATCCATAGTTTCAGATCGTGAGCCAAGATTCACTTCACGATTTTGGGTTACCAGAGAAAGCTATGGGCACGGAGTTACTGATTCAATTGAAGATACCATCCTCAAACGGACGGACAATCAGAAAGGACTATTCAAACTCTTGAAGATCTATTAAGACTCTGTGTCCTAGATTTCAAAGGAAGTTGGGATAAGTACTTGCCACTGGTGGAATTCTCCTACAATAACAGTTATCAAGCAACTATAGGCATGGCTCCATTCGAGGCGTTGTATGGACGAAAGTGTCATTCTCCAGTATGCTAGGATGAGGTGGGAGAAGCAACATTGTTGGGACCAGAATTAGTACGCATGACTACAGAAAAGATCCAAATGATTCGACAACGTATTCAAACCTCACAAGATCGACAAAAGAGTTAGTTGATCTTCATCGAAAGGACGTGGAATTTAATATTGGAGATCGTGTACTATTATGTATTGCTCCATGGAACAGAGTTACAAGATTTGGGAAGAGAGGAAAGCTCAATTCATGATTTGTTGGTCCATTTGAGATTCTTGACCGAATGGGAAATATGGCCTATAGACTCGCATTACCTCCAAGCATGTCTCATGTTCATAATGTTTTTCATATATCTATGCTTCGTAAATATGTGAAAGACCCAAACCACATTATTGTGTTAGAACCAGATGAGATAGCCAAAGATTTAATGTGACGCCCCCAAAATAGGTCCAATCCATCCAACCTATTCTGAGTCGCCAAATACATAGTACAGAAAACCACTACAATTGTCATGCAAAATACAACAACACATATGTTGTTAGTTTTGATACAAATATATATACCAACTGTGACTCTTGACACCAACTTGGATAGCACGTCACAATGGCACCTTACATAAAGGTACAGTCAAAAATTGTTTTAAAAATTAAAATCTTTGGGAAGTGTTCAAGGAAACCTTCATACATGGGAGGCCATGCGTCTAGGTTATGATAGATATCATATGTCCACAGAGTTATCTTTGGTTGACCTAATAGACCCCAAAGAAAAACGAGAAGATTACTATCATGTTCTTTGTAATGGTGAGTCTTCTCTTGACATATAACTATCTCCACTGTCTCCAGTTGAAAATTATATTTCAACCAAACTCTAAGATTATATAAGTAGTGCTCGTAGATATACTCAGCAAGTGGATATGCACAACCCTATCTTATGATAACACGAGGTTGTATGTTATTAGACATCTTGTATGATTGTGGCAAAACACCACTCCAAAGTTGGGTTCACCTCACCCTATTCGGTTCACCAAAATTAAATATCAAATGACGTATACAATATAACACACTTATCAAAAGTTCTCAATAAAATTATTTCCATACTATTTAGGGAGAACCTCAACAGCTATAGACCGCCATTCTATTCCCCGTTATCAGCGTCAATCCGGAATACACTCTTATTACCTGAAAGGAATTGTGAAGCAAAAGGGTGAGCACAACTAGCTCAATAAAGAATATCATGACTAAAGATAATTAAATTATCAATAGTCTTCATCAGTAATAAATCAGAGATTTAGAACATATGGTAGATGATAAAACTTTTCAACCATAGTTGCAGCGGAACGAGCAATCCATTAGAAGAGTCAAATAGGCCATAAATTCTATTATCTTCTCCATGTTAAAAGTCCACCAACAATGTTTTATCCCTGTAACATCAATCAACAGTTCCTGTCCATATTCATGTGAATAACTCATAATCATAATTATAGTTATAAATTCCTCTTCTCATCCAAGACGAAGATAATTTTCATCACATGTCTTTACCTGAAACATCAAAGATCATAGTTATACCAAATAGCAATTCTTGTTCATAATCATACTAATAAATTCATCTTTGCACTACGGCCAAAGATATTCATCAACAGTTCATCTTTGGACTACAGGCCAAAGATATTCAACAACTGGTAATCTTTGCACTACGAACCAAAGATAGCAGCAGTAGCACCAGCATCAACTGTTGCTAGGGGAGGAGAACGACCACCGGTCGTGTGTTATAAATGCGGGAAAGAGGGACATATCAGCCCAAACTACCCACAACAATTCAAGGTATGTTAAAACTATGGAAAGGAGGGTCATATAGCTCGAGACTGTTCTGTAGCAAAACCAAGTTCAGCAGGGATGGTGACTCCAAAGGCTGTTCCGGATAAGTCAAAATCAGTGGTTCCTAGAAGAGCGTTTGTCGTGATTGGCCAAAACGCGAGAAACCCGAACGAGGTGATCACGGGTAAGCTTGTCATAAACTCTTGCGAAGTTTATACCTTACTAGATATCGGTTCTACACATTCTTTTATCTCCCCTGCTTGTGCTCAACGTTTAAACTTGACTCCGGAGAAATTAGACTTTGATTTATCAGTGGAGACTTCATTAGGAGAAACTTTCGTTACATCCACTATTTATAAATCTTGCTTAATCCAAGTTGGCATTATCACATTACCTGTGGATATTATCTCTTTAAAGATACTTGCTTTTGATATGATTTTAGGGATTGATTGGTTAACCACTCATCATGCCAAAATTGATTGTTTTCGTAAGGTTGTGAGTTTTCATATTCATAACCAACCTGTTATACGAATTCAAGCAACTAAACCACTAAAATCAGTTACTGCCATATAAAGCCATAAAGTTATTCGTTTATTGAAAAACGGATGTCAAGCTTTGTTAGCCCATGTTATGGACTTGAACAAAAACACGTCAGATTTGAATAATATTTCTGTTATTAGTGAATTTCCTGACGTATTTCCTGAAGAACTTCTTGGTCTACCCCTAGAACGTGAAGTTGAATTCTTTATTGATCTTGAACCGGGTACAAAGCCCATTTCTAAAACCCCATATCAAATGGTTCCTATTGAACTTCAGGAGTTAAAAGTCCAACTAAAGGAATTGTTAGACATCGGTTTCATTCGTCCTAGTACATCTCCTTGGGGTGCTCCTGTTTTATTCGTAAAGAAGAAAGACGGGAGTATGCGACTTTGTATTGACTACCGAGAATTGAACCATGTCACCATCAAGATAGGTATCCGCTACCTCGCATTGATGACCTGTTTGACTAGTTGCAAGGAGCACAATTCTTTTTAAAGATCGACCTTCGTTCTGGATGTCATCAGCTGAAGATTAAAACTGAGGATATTCCAAAGCGCCTTGAACTCCATGCGGGCTTTTATATATATAAACTGCCATCGCTTTCCATACAAATTGCGGTAGATTGTGAGCTCAGGAATCATGTGATCTGACAGATTCTCATGAATCTAGATTCGGTTCCCATGATGGACATTTTTTGGCTGTAAGTACCTTGTACATTATTTTACAGTGTCTGAATTTCCTTGGATGGCTGTCATGCCCATGAAGAGTTCGGAATTGCTGTATATTATTTTCTCGAGAATGTTTCGCATCTCGAAAATAAAAGCAAACAAGCCGGACATTTAATAATAAAATGGAAGTATCAAAGGCCTCAATTACTATTGAGCACAGGGTTTAATAAACCTCTTTTACTAAACGTCATTGCTATATCTTGTTTAAAACTGAATTTTTCTATAAATTCAAACCCTATGTATATAGGTACGAACGAGGTACTGCACTACTTCTAAATAATTGCACATTGATCCACACACACACACACATTCATATAACAATTTCTTTGAAAAGTGGCGGTCACCGTGGCAACAAGGATGTCGGGGGGTGCCTAACACCTTCCTTCCGCATAATCAAGCCCCCGGACGCAAAATGAATCTCGGTTTCACAGACCCGTCTAGCAGTGTCAAATCACTGGGTCAATGTGCAAACCTTTTTCAGTTGCATTGGTGCAACAAGTTAAATACACCAACTGGCGACTCTTAAAGTCAAATCGTCGACATTATACATGTCAGACCTTTTTCACTTATTTTTTTCAAACAAATCTCACATTAACATGAGAACACCAAAGAACAAGTAACGAAAAGGGACACTCAAAAATCCCGACGTTGACAGGTGGCGACTCTGCTGGGGACTCCAGTAAGAGGGCGTAAGCCGCTATTACAAGCATTTCAAAATTGTTATATGCTTGTGTGTGAATGTTGCATTTACATTTCTGATGAATGTGTACGAATGCATTTTTACTTACTGCACTACTAAATATCTATCTGCGATATTAGTGCTTCGCACATGTCATCATTTTGCATAAACGGTGAGACACGTTGTATGTGAATGTATTTTATGTGGTTCCTCCATTAGGAGGCTATCCTGTCGGTGTTTGATTACTGGACTTGCAGGAAAAATAATTCCAGCGAGGCTCAGGAAAGGCACCACCAGATTCGCTCCAGTTGAAAGACCGAATTAACTTCCCATCGAGTAAATTGCGATGAGCTGGGAACCTTCATGCCTAAAAGCCGTGAGAGAAACCCTAAGATAGGTCAACCTCTGATAAACTAAACGCGGAGGAAAGTCTATTCATACTTTTCATTTTCAATTACTTGTAAACGCATTTACTTGTAATTTTATTCCATGTTCATCCATATGTAATGGAAAATATGAAGAATATCTGTGCATGCATGACATGTTATCAATTAACAACCAGTTTTGCAGGACAAAATTCCTAAACGGACATGTTATGATAACATTTACATTACCCTAAGACTAAACTATGTAAGTCTTTTTGTAGGGAAGCAATTAGGCTCATTACACCGCTCAAAGTCCAAAAGGCCACGAACTCTGTACCCAATCATGTCTTCTTGACCCGGCCTAATGTCAAGTTTCCCGAGAAGAATTTGACTGGATTGAGTAAACAAATTACAAACTTGGCCGTTCTACTGAAAGAATTGCACCAGTCCAATCAGGGTATGAAAATACCTACACATACGTAATCCTCTACACAAGGAGGAGTTCAAGGTCCGGAAAAACAATTCCGAACCTCGGTTGATATCGACCAACAAAGACCACGAAAACACCCATCTCAAAGGAGATCCAGATACCACGGTGATATCGGGAAGAAGGTCCTTCAAATGGAGGAAACTATCAAGTGTTCTCAAAGGGATTGGAACACATGGCGATGTTTCATATGCGAGACCTTTGCATATTTCCCGGTGTTCATTATCCGAGAGAAATTCAAGACCCCGATTTTGAGAAATATGGCGGATTAGGGGATCCTTATACACATTTAAAGGTGTTCATTGGAGAACTTCGAATCTTATGCGAAAATGAAAAGCTCAGAATGCGACTATTTCGAGAAAAAGTCCATTGGAGAATCCTGTTCATGGTATACCATATTAGACAACTCAAAGATCCATAGTGGGAAGAAGTGGCTCACGCCTTCCTCACTCAATCTGATTTTCAATCTCAGATGGCTCTGGCCGGTACCAAATTACCAAGGTCAAGAAAGCTTGATCTAATGAGTCATTTTAGAGTACGCTCGAAAGGTGGGCGCCTTCTTTGCTCAAGTTATTCCTTCCATGATAGAATCGAAATGGTCATGACTTTCATAGATGTACAGGAAGCTCCTTTCTATGAAAGAGTTCTATTTGGTATTGGCAAACCATTCTCTAAAATGATCAAGCACGGAGAGATGGCTGAGATGGGATTGAAGTCCGATAAAATTCAAGACCTAGCCACTTTTAAAGCTGTTGCTGAGCACATCCAGTCCGGATCTTATGGAAACAACCCCCGGAGGGTCCATAAAAAGAAAGAGGAGGATGTTTCCTTGATACTTCAATGTCAAAAAGGCAATCAAAGCATGCTTATGCAGAGGAGAAACTACTCCCCTTTTCCAGCACAATCTTTAAACCCTCCATTGTCTAAAAGTGGAGAAGTAAAGCGACCTCGAACGTTCACACCCTTAGGGGACTCGCTCGAGAATATTCTTGCTCTTTTGACTACTCAGAAGAAAATTACACATCTTCTTCCACCAGCCAGCCCTAATGGGAGGGGTTTTAATGCTACTCAAAAGTGTGCTTATCATGCCGGAGCACCTGGACATGATACTCAAGATTATTGGGCCTTGAAACATAAGATTCAAGATCTAATAGACAACGGTGAGATCGTGGTCACCAAACCAGATCAACCTCATGTGTAAGATAACCCTCTTCCTCAACACAAAGAAGAAGAGGTCAACATGATCAGTTGGAGCACTGGACAAGATTCCAATTCTAACGGCGAATCATCCCAAACCATCAAAGATGGTGTTGACAAATGGGATTATGCAAAGTTCCAGTTTACCGTGGAACAAAAGATGAAAGCTCTTTCTAAACAAATTGAGCAATTGGCAGAACTAGTGACCCACCAGCATCAAGTCACACGCCAATTAATCAGGCAGGAGCATGCCTATCTCCTTCCTTTTGTTATGAATGCCTCCTCACCACCTTCAGAAAGCGAAGCTATGGAGGATAAGGTTGTGAAGAGAGCAAATGCTAAAGCCCGTCGGGATTTTACCAATCATAAGGAATTTACCTATTTGGGCCAATCTATGGGGGAGATACTGCAGATGTTGATCAATGAAGGAAGAATTACCTTCCTTCTCCCTCCAATCAATCCCCGTTTAGGACGGTTTAATTCTAATGAAATGTGTCAATATCATTCACATTCTCGCGGTCACAGCACAGAAGAATGTTGGGCACTCCGCCATCTTATTCAGAATCTTATTGATAACGGTGTCCTGCAAATAGCAGATGATTACACTGTGCAACTCAAGGGCGGGAATGCATGTCCTACAAAATGGAAGGGATCAGTAGTAGTTATATCCGAAGTGGATGATGAGACTGTCAAAGTATTTCCTATATACCCAATTCAACTCAAAGGAGCTGACAATCCTTTGAAAGTGGTCGCACCAGAGCCAATTCCTTTATCTTGTAGACTACAATATCCTGTTGTCATCTTACACAAAGTTCCATGGAATTATGGAGAAGCTGGAGGATCCATGTCTCATACTACTGCTACAGTGTCGAAGAAAAATCCACTGTATCTTCCTCAACGGGTTATTAAACCTACTTACGAAGAAAAGGAGAAGTTGTCCATGGAGAAGATTGAAAAATTCCTCCGCACTATGGGCCACAATGAAGCCAAAGTGGTTTTAAGCTTGCGAGAAGTTCCACGCCATATTTCAATACTAGACTTGGTTTCCTCTTCTGAGGATCATCGAAAGATCTTACTGAAGGTTTTGGAAGAAGCCTACTTGCCAAAATCAGTGGATGTGGAAAAATTTCAACATTTGGTTGATCACATTTTCAACAACAATGTGATATCCTTCACTGATGACGACATACCTCCCGAAGGGACCTGTCATTGCAAGCCATTGTATATTACAGTTTTGTCTACCAGGTACATGCTAGCTGGAGTTTTGATAGATGGAGGCTCATCTCTAAATATATGTCCTTATGCCACCTTGGTGAAGATGAATGTCAATCTCAGGCAGATCCAAAGCAGCCATACGGTTATCAGAGCTTTTGATGGATCCCGACGGAATGTCGTCGGAAAGATTGAATTGCCAATTGAGATTGGTTCAAATACATTCAATGTGTCCTTCCACGTCCTCAAGATAGATTCAGGATACAACCTGCTATTAGGGAGACCATGGATACACATGGCTGGAGTCGTTCCCTCCAAGCTACATCAACAACTCAAATACATTATCAACAATAGTCTAGTCATCATCAATCGCGATGGCCGGATTGTCACGAACAAGGAACTCTACCAATTATCAGCTTCAATTCAGAAGTTGAACCGGCCAGTTTCCATACTCTGGAAGTGATTAACACGCAATACCATTCTATTGGAGCACCATTTCCCATACCCAAGATTTCTGCCGAGGTTATATCGGCCACTCAAGAAATGATGTCATTGGGTCATCAACCTGGACAAGGGCTTGGTAAACATAAGCAGGGTATTAAGCACCCTATCCCAATGTCCAGTCAAATTAGAACAGCCGGACTAGGCTATTCTGCTAGTTCCAGTCACAGGAATCCTCATAAGCACAAACAAGTTCCTCAAGCTTTCATCGCACATCGATTTTCTATACCTTTACCTCATGAGTTGATACAGTCTCCAGTAAAGGTGCCAGCCCATGTTGTGGCTATGTTATTTCCGAAACCAGTGCTAATCAAAGCAAAAGAGGTGTTGATTCCTGATCCCAAAGTGGAAGAAAAGGAACAAAAATGTAAACATGACCTTGCCTTGATGATGGCAGGCATACGCGTCATTGTTCATGATGAACATACAAACAGATACACTCCAAACGATGATTGCCCAGATGTCATAGTTATCATTCGGGAAAAGGAGGACAATGATAATCCTTCCATCACTGCAGTCCTTCAGGACTTTGCCCTCGACAATTGGAGCAGCATTCCATGCATTGGTCGATGAGGGTAAAATAGGCAGAAAAATCCCTCTGCCCTGTAGATAACTTTAATTGCTTGCTTGCCTTTACAGTATTAGCAGTTATTTTATCAAGTACATGCTAACACTTTTGTATGATCGAACAGTTACATATATTAAGTGAAAGCATCTTTTGTTTCAGGACTCTAAATTTAGATGTGCCTGTACTTGCTTATGAGGTGCCTTCTCTCCACAAGGGTTGTAACTTTGATGCAAAGTTGGACTCAGACTTGATGGACATCCAAGAGGACATTGAGACACCTCAGGAGATTAAGGAATAGGTTGCAGACAAACCCAAACCCAATCTTGATCAAACCGCTTCTTTCAATCTTGGAACCTTAGACAACCCTAAGCTTATCCAAATTGGTTCAGACCTTACCACAAATCAACGGAATGACATGGTTGCACTATTAACCCAATTCTAGGATGTGTTTGCATGGTCTCATGAAGACATGGTGGGTTTGTCCACGGACATTGTTCTTCATCGCCTTCCCATCAAAGAAGGATTCAAGCCAGTTAGGCAAAAACTCAGGCGATTAAAACCTGAATGGAATTTAAAAGTTAAATAAGAAATTGTGAAACAATTTCAAGCTGGCATCATCATGGTGTCTACATATCTGGAGTGGATATCCAACATTGTTCATGTGCCTAAACTAGGAGGAAAGGTGCGAGTCTGCGTGGATTACCGGGATTTGAACAAAGCTTGCCTTAAAGATAGCTTTCCCGTGCCATTTATCCACATTCTTATTGACAATACTGCTCAATACGGCATGTACTCCTTTGCTGATTATTTTACGGGGTACCATCAGATTATGGTCGCTGAGGAAGATCGTGAAAAAACTGATTTCATCACGCCTTGGGGAACCTTTTGCTATAGACGGTTGTCATTCGGCCTCATCAATGCCGAGGCAACCTATCAGCGAGCTATGATGGCTCTTTTCCATGATTTAATGCACAAAGAGATAGAGATCTACGTGGATGACATCATTGTCAAATCCCAAAAGGAGGAGGACCACTTAGACCATCTCATAAAACTTTTCAGCAGGTTACGTAAGTACAACTTGAAGTTAAATCCCGCCAAATGTACCTTTGGTGTTAAATTAGGCAAGTTGCTAGGTTTCCTAGTCAGCCACAAAGGGATTGAACTGGATCCTACCAAAAACCAGGCCATCAAGGAAATGTCCATTCCTCCGACAGAGAAGGAAACACGGGGATTTTTGGGAAGGATCAACTTTATTAGCAGATTCATTTCTCAACTCACAGCAACCTGTGAGCCAATCTTAAAGTTGTTAACGAAGAACTCCTCCATGAAATGGAATGATGAGTGTCAGAAAGCCTTCCTCACAATCAAAGAGCAACTGATTAACGCTCTTATTTTGGTACCGCCCAGGGATGATGTTCCCCTGTTCATGTACCTGTCCATAAATGACAATGCCATAGAACGTATCTTTGAGACAGAGAAAAGATAATAGAGGCCAAGAACGAGCTATCTGTTACCTCGGCCAAAAGATTCAAAGATCGGTGAACACAAGTACCGCAACGATTGAGAAGACTTGTTGTGATTTAGCATGGGCTTCCATGAGGTTACAGCATTACCTCCATGGTCACACAACCCATCTCATATCCCGAATGGATATTCTCAAGTATGTGTTCAGTAAGCCCATACTGAATTGTCGACTGTCCAGATGGTAGTTGATCCTACAGCAATTTGACATCGTCTATGTGATGCAAAAGTTTGTCAAAGGTCAGGGAATTGCGTATCAACCGTACTTGCGCAGACTGCGAGGGACTACAAACCCTTGGAAACATACTTCCCCGATGAGGGGGTAATGACAATTCAGCAACAACATCAGTACAATACATGCCATACGTGGAGAATGTATTTTTATGAAGGCTATTAACACGAAGGCCGGAGTGGAGCGGTTCTAATATCCGATGCGCAAGTAGCGAAGCGATATCCGTCGTCGTCAAATTGCGTTTTATAAGCACCAACAACACGGTGAGTATGAAGGTCAGATCATAGGACTAAAACTTGCCTGATTCAATGGGCATCAAAGTGATTAAGCTTGTCTTTGGGGATTCCGAATTGGTAATCAAGTAATCCACAGGAATCTATCAAACCAAAGAATTACATTTGTTGCCTTACCAACGGCAAGTTTTACAGATGGCTTTGGAGTTCGAAGAAATCTCCTTTCTACACATTCCTCGTAATAGGAATGATTTTGCAGATGCATTAGCAATGTTGGCCTCCTTGGTTTACATACCTAACAAGGAAAACATGCCAAGCATCATGTTTACTCTACAAAAAGCCCCAGTCTATGGGAATTACGTTGGAGAAGTATCGGATGAGCTACCTCCCATCCACCACCTTTGGTATCAGAATATCAAGGAGTATCTACGAGATGGATCTACACCCGCTGAGGCGAGCCTAACTGAGAAGAGGCAGATCCATCGACTTGCTATGAAATTCTACCGAAGCGGAGATGCACTCTACAAAAGAGATGCAGGAGTAGGTCTCCTCAGATGTCTGGATAAAGACCAAGCTCAGAGACTCATGGATGAAATCCATGGTGGAGTATGTGGCCCACACATGAGCAGACCCCTACTTGTCAAGAAGATCCTCAGAACGGGGCATTATTGGCTTACACTCAAAGCTGACTGTGATGATCACGCCAAGAGGTGCTATCAATGCCGATTCATGGGAATGCTATCCACGCCCTCAAGGAACTCCATAATATGAGTTCACTATGGCCCTTCTCAATGTGGGGAATGGACGTAGTCGGGCCCATCGAGCCCAAAGCCAGTAATGGACATCGATTTATATTCACCATGATTGACTACTTCACCCAATGGGTAGAAGCAGCATCCTTCCCCAGGGTTACTAAAGAAGTTATCATTGCTTTCATCAGAAACAATGTCATTTGTTGATATGGACAACCAGAGGTCATTGTGTCAGACAATGCTAAGAACCTCAACAACAAAATGATGGAGGAGTTATGCAGAAAATTCCACATCAAACACCTCAACTCCGTCATCTACCATCCAAAAATGAATGGTGCTATTGAAGCGGATAATAAAAACATCAAAAAGATCATGCAAAAAATGTCCGCCAATCACAAAGGATGGCCTGACCTCTTGCCTCTGACTTTATTAGCCTGCGAGAACTTCCATGCGAACTTCCACTGGGGTAACCCCCTACTCATTAGTCTATGGGATGGAAGCAGTGCTCCCCATAGAGGTGAAAATGGAATCCCTCAGAGTATTGATGGATGCTCAGTTGAGTGAAGACCAATGGGTACAAGACAGGTATCACCAATTGTCTCTAATAGACGAAAGGCGATCCGCGGCTATCTTCCATGGTCAGTTATATCAGCAAAGGATTGCACGATCCTACAACAGAAAAGTCCGACTACGGAAGTTTAAACAACATGACTTGGTTTTGAAGAAGATCATTGACAACCAAGATCAATCTAAGGGAAAATTCCTAGCTGGGAAGGCCCATTTGTTGTCAAGGAAGTATTGACAGGAGGTGCTCTCAGATTGCAGGAAATGGATGGTGATGAATTTCCATAACTTATCAACTCGGACAGCGTGAAATGGTACTATGTCTGAAGTTACCATCAAAAAAACATCCTGGTTTTGATCATCAAATCACCAGTCATTCCAGTTTTGAACCCTTTCCTTTCTACATACTCTTCTGCCCCTCAGGGAAACATACACTTCAAGTCAGCAGCCTGGTTTTACCTCAATTCAAACCTTCCATACAATTTCGGTTATCCAGAAGACGGGATTTAACCTTTCATAATTTTGGTTATCATGAAGACGGGATTGAACCTTTCACACTTGCAGTTTATCCTGAAGATGGGATTAAACTTTTCTACGCTTGCAGTTTGTCCTGAGGACGGGATCAAACTTTTTACACACCTGCAGTTTGTCCCAATTATGGGATCAAACTTTCTCCTCCCCGCAGTATAGCCTTCACATGGGATTCACGTTTCTCTTCATCTGCGATTCGTCCTGAGGGGCGAACTACGTTAACCTGATCTCCTCTTCAATAGGAGTACATAGGCAACCATATGCTATATGGCCCGGTCACAACAACAAAAAACAACAAAAACATTTCTACCCTTTCTTCTCAAAAAACAATAAAAACAATTTCTAGTCCCATCTGCCTTTCACATTCAGCGTTGAACCTCCTACACTAGGTTTGAACTACGCAGACTTGATCTCCTCTTCAAATAGGAGTACGTAGGCAGCCATTAATGGTTCAGTCTAACCCCTACCAGAACAAAATTTCTTGTCACACGGTACTGGGATCAACCTTCAAATCACCACATTTCATCGGTTTCAGATCAAAGGGATGGAATTACCCAACCTCTTCTCACAAATAGAAGATTCGGTGACCATCTAAGCTGTGATCGTGCCTCACAGGGCAATACCAATCCATAAGAGATGGAATTAACTAGGCTTCTCACAAATAGAAGTACTGGCGACCATCTGTGGTGTGGTCAATCTCAGAGAGGAAGAAACCATCCTCCTTTCCACTTTTCCATAAAGATATCAGTCCCAAAACACCAAAGATGGTTAGGATTTACAGAAATCAATGATCCGTTCTGAGAGATCTTGCAACGTCTCAATGTCCATCTATCAAGGATAAGTTTAGAATGCATCAAGATCATAAGGCCCTGAAGAAACAGGCAAATATCAAGCAAGTATCAAGGCATAACTAAAAGGGAAGTGAATCAAAATGTATTTCCCTGCCATACATAATACTGTTTGATATATACATATGTGCTGTACATGACAAAATGGCTAAGCTAGTCTGTGCAGGAAAATACAAAGCTATCTACAGATCTGTGTGTATGCGGGCTATCAGATCTAACATAGCATCCCTCTCTAAAGACAGAGATAGCACTGCAAGCTCCTGCCCAAAGGGTATCTACACGAGCTAGCAGATCAGAGGCTAACTGCATGGTGGCATAATGCTCATCAATGTAAGCACTCATGTCGGCAAGACTGATAGTCATCAGGGATCTAACGAAAGTGCTATCTACAATGGCCACATCCCTAGCAGATAAGGCGGCATCCCGCTCCACAATCAATGCATCCCTGGCTGATCTAGCCTCATCCCTCTCTAAAAGAGCGGCGTCTCTCCCATCAAGAGCTGTCAACATCGCGGCCCTAGCCTGATCTTTCACATAGGTCATCAGATGTAAGCTCTGCTCCAAATGTTGTGCCGAATACTGAGTAACAATGGCACTCGGGGTGGGAGAATCCATCATAAATGTTAGCAGTCCAGTAGTCAAATCATCGATGGGAATAATAGCCTCATCTGTAGGCTCCTCATTATCGTAATCAATCTCGTGACTGCTGTGGATACCGCTTGTACCGATCGATCTCTGTCTCCATCCATGCGGAATACTCTGCAGAACAACCTGGATGGCCGACAGAAAACTCAGCCAACTCTCGCCGATCCCAACAGGCATACAACCCGGATCTGTCCTCCGCCGATAAACGGTGTGAAGCGAAGCAACGACTCACTTGCCCCCTCATATAGATACAAATCAAAGCTGGTGTTGACGACACATCACAACCAGTGGGTGGTAAGTGATCATGCCCCTCAAACCAGCTAGAGGGAGATAATCCATGCCTGGAGCATGAGTAATGAAGCTGTAGGGTGAGCTAAGCCCTGAACACGACAATATAGCAAACGGGTCTCTAATCCCTGCCAGAAAAGCTGACCACGATGCAGCATATGCACACTCCACAGGCTGAAATGAGTATGACATGGCTATCTCATGGGTGAAACAAAACCCCTGCCGTCTAAGTGTGCTGTGACTCCCCCAAAATAGGTATACATCACCCATCTTGAGTCGCCAAATACATGGTACTAAATTCAAATACAACTTGATTATACAATAGTTGTGTAAAATACGACAAAATACATGCTGTGAGTTTTAATACAAATATTGTCATCAAGACAATATCCACACTCAATTTAGTCCTCATTACATTTATTATCACACTATTTAACAGAATAGTGAGGACTACTAAGACACCATCTCGGACCATCACTCCGTTCCCCGACTAGTCCCGACTACGTTCTCATTTCACAGAAGAAACAGTGAAAGAAAGGGTGAGCTCAACTAGCCCAAAGAAGAAATATTATGACTAAGATAATCTTTGAATAAATTATCATTAGTCCTCAGCGATGTTAAACTAATAAAATACAATAGACATCAAGTTTAACTACAAATGAACATGCAATCCATTAAAAGAGTCAAGTAGAGAATAAAATCTACTATCTTTTATGATTTAAAAGGTTTTCATCACTTTTATCATTTGGGACTTTTTAATAAATAATCCACCTCATCCCCCACTACTACCAATGATATTCATAAGTATCACAACCACAAATTATCCATGCACTACAGGCCAAGGATATTCGTGTATTCATCAATGGTAATGATCATGCCAACAACTCTCCGTCAATGCACTACGGGCCAATGAGGACTTTTACCACATCATTTATAACATTACGGTCATGATTACACTGAATAATCCCTGGTCATAATCATACCAAGTCCATCTATGCACTACAGGCCACAGATGACTTTCAACAAAATATAAATATGAGGATGATGACAATGATATAAGAATTCAATAAAAACAAGTTCAAGAATTAATTTATTCAGGAACTAATAACGTCCAAATTGTCAACATGATACTTCTTTATAGAGTAAAATTTAAGAATGCTCAGAAGAATATTTCTACGAAAAGATACTGGATGAAGCGCAAATATCAAGGATATTCCACCAATTTCATAGAGTATAGAAGTCAAAACTTTAACTTAACCGAGTATAATAAAGAATGGAATAACAAAAAAAGAAATCACCATGCATGCAAGACTTTACATGAGCAAGTTATTCCAACGTAATAATAAATAACGGAACTAGGTAGGGCATAATACGCTTGGCAAGCGAGGATATTCCAATGAATAATAAAGAATAGAATAACAATGTAAATCACCATGCATGCGGTACTTCACATAGACAAGTTATTCCAATGAATAATAAATAAATAATGTAATTAGGTCCCGTAAAATGCATGCGAGGATATTCCAATGAGAATATTAAAAAGCGAAACCCCAGTCCCAAGCGTAAAAAACGCGCATGACGGTGATGTTCTAATGAATAATAAAGAATGGAATAACAAATGAAATCACCAAGTATAAGGTAGATCCAGCGTATAAAGTTATTCAAAAGAATAATAAAGAATGGAATAATGTAAGTTCTCTTTATGAATATAAAAAAATAATACCCCTTACAAGTAAAAAGAAACTTGATATCGAGATAGTGAAGTAGCGAATACTTTTCTTCTTTCTCTCTATAGTTTGGTGAATTCTTAAGAAATAATGAAGGAATGAGCTTATTTCTAGAAGAATGGAATGAATAGTAACCATCAATCCATGAGCGGTCAGATTGATTTACTTTAATCGGACGGTCCATATTTTAAAAAAAATCTTTTAAATAAAATATAATATATTCTATTTATAATCTAATAACACGAATAACTTTTAAAAAGATTTTACTACGCAAACACAATGCATAATAAAATATAATATATTCTAATTATTGTCTAATAAAACAGATAACTTTATAAAAGTATTCTGTTTTATATAAAAAGATTTTACTATTAGCCTAATAAAAGCGAATAACTTTATAAAAGTATTACATTTTTATATAAAAGTTTTTCTGTTTTATTACGTTAATAATACGAATAAAACAAAACTTCATCATCATTATTATTATTCACACTATTAATCGACCAGGTCGTTCCCAGGAAAGAGTCTATAGGCTACAGTCCCTACTCGATCGAGGATTAAAAATGGGCCAATGAATCGAGGATTGAGCTTTCCTCTCTTTCCAAATCTCGTAACTCCTTTCCATGGAGCAACAAGTAACAATACATGATCTCCAATATCGAATTTCACGTCCTTTCGATGAAGATCAAAGATAACTTTTATCGGTCTTGTGAGGTTTTTATACGTTGTCCGGATCGTTTGAATCTTTTCGTAGTCATACGCATCACCAACTCCGGTCCCAACAACATTGCTTCACCCACCTCATCCCAAAGATTTGGAGAGCGACACTTTCTTCCATACAACGCCTCAAATGGAGCCATGCCAATACTTAGCGATAATTGTTATTGTAGGAAAACTCCACCAATGGTAAGAACTTGTCCCAACTTCCCTTGAAGTCAAGGACACGAGTCTTAATAAATCTTCAAGAGTTTGAATAGTCTCTCTACGATTGTCCGTCACATCGAGGATGATAAGCCGAACTAAATCGTAAATCTGTGCCCATAGCTTTTTGCAAACTAACCCAAAATCGTGAAGTGAATCTTGGGTCTCGATCAAAAACTATGGATATTGGCATACCATGCAATCTTACAACCTCGTTTATGTATATACAAGCAAGACGTTCAAGTGTATAAGTTTCTCGTATAGGTAAGAAATGAGCAGATTTGGTCAATCTATCAACAATGACCCAAATTGCATCTATGCCTTGAGAAACCTTGGGAAGACCAGTAACGAAATCCATAGTAATGTGTTCCCACTTCTATTCTAGAATTTCAAGTGGTTGTAATGGACCTTTTGGTACTTGATGCTCCGCCTTGACTCGTTGACAAGTTAAACACCTTGAGATAAATAGCGTTATCTCCCTCTTCATATTGCCCCACCAAAATGTATGTCGAAGATCATGATACATTTGGTACTCCCAGGATGGATTGCAAATAGTGTGTTGTGCGCCTCCATCATGATTTTATACTTTAAATCAGGGTCGTTAGGAACACAAAGTCTGGAGTTGACTCGAACTATTCCTTCTTCATCGATTCTTGTTTCCGGCATAGCACCTTCTTGTACTTTCTTCCTCATACGCATCAGCTCCAAGTCTGTAGCTTGAGCAGCTTTAACTTTATCGATTAAAGTCGGTTCTACTCGTATATTCGTCATCATCACATGGGTCCCTGGAGTCTTTAATTCTATCTCCATCCTTTTCAAGTCATACAAGATGGGCCTTTGCGTTGACAATATCGCACTTGTACCCGCATATGATCTTTTACTCAATGCTTCAGCTACCACGTTTGTTTTTCCAGGATGGTATTGGATGGTATGATCATAATCTCTCAACAGTTCAAGCCAACGTCGTTGTTGCATGTTGAGTTCCTTTTGAGTGAAGAAATATTTGAGGCTTTTATGATCCGTAAAGATCTCCACTTTCTCCCAATACAAGTAATGCCTCCAAATTTTAAGTGCGAAGACAATAGCTGCCAACTCTAGATCATGAGTAGGATAATTCCTCTCATATTCTTTGAGTTGTCGAGAGGCATAGGCTATGACTTTCCCATGTTGCATGAGAACACATCCTAACCCTTTGCCTAAAGCATCACTATAGATGACAAATCCCTCCGAGCAAGATGGTATTGTCAGAATAGGTGCTGAAATGAGCCTCCTCTTGAGTTCTTGAAAACTCTTCTCGCATTCCTCACTCCAACCTAGAATTTTGTATCTTTCAAAGTTATTTGAGTTAAAGGAGTAGCGATTCGAGAAAACCTTCCACGAATCTCCGATAATAACCATGTAAGCCGAGAAAGCTACGACTTGACCACTAATTTAGGTTGCTCCCGACTTTTAAATAGCTTCAATCTTTCTTTGGGTCAGCGGATATTCTATGACTTGATACCACGTGCCCAAGGAATGCTACTTCCTCAAGCCGAACTCGCATTTCTTCAACTTGGCATAAAGCTTATATTCACGAAGCTTTTGGAGTATCGACCTCAAGTGTTGCTCATGATCTTCACGGCTTTTGGAATAAATAAGGATGTCATCAATAAAGACGACCATAAAGTGATCCAAATATTCCTTGAATACTCGGTTCATCATATCCATGAAGCGGAGGAGCATTAGTCAATCCAAAAGATATGACTAGGAATTCATAATGCCCGTGCCGAGTTCTGAAAGTCGTCTTTGGAATGTCATCGGTTCTAATCTTCAATTGGTGATATCCGGAACGAAGATCAATCTTTGAAAAGAATTTGGCGCCTTGCAACTGGTCAAACAGGTCATCAATACATGGCAATGGGTACCTATTTTTGATGGTGACATGATTCAACTCTCGATAATTAATACAAAGTCGCATACTCCCATCTTTCTTCTTCACGAATAGAACAGGAGCACCCCAAGGAGAAGTACTAGGATGAATAAAGCCAATGTCTAACAATTCCTGCAGTTGGGTCTTTAACTCCTGAAGTTCAATAGGAACCATTCTACATGGGGCTTTGGAAATGGGTTTTGTACCGGGTTCAAGGTCGATACAAAATTCAATTTCACGTTCTAGGGGTAGGCCAGGAAGTTCTTCAGGGAATACATCAGGAAATTCATTAACAATAGAAATATCATTCAAAACTGACGTATTTTTGTTTAGATCCGTGACATGAGCTAAAAAAGCTTGACATCCATTTTTCAATAAACGAATAGCTTTATGGCTTGAGATGACAGTGATTGATTTTAATGGTTTGGTTGCTTGAATTCGTATAATAGGTTGATTAGGAATATGAAAGCTAACAACCTTACGAAAATAATCAATTTTTGCATGATGAGTAGTTAACCAATAAATCCCTAGAATTACGTCAAATGCAAGTATTTTCAATGAAATAAGGTCAACAGGTAATGTGAGGGTACCGATTTGAATCAAACAAGACTTATAAATAGTGGATGTAATGAAGGTTTCTCCCAACGGAGTTTCAACAGACAAGTCAAAGTCTAATTTCTTCGGAGTCAAATTTAAACGTTGAGCGCAAGTAGGAGAAATAAAGGAATGGGTAGAACCGGTATCAAATAAGGTATATACTTCACTAGAATTTATGATAAGCTTACCCGTGATGACCTCGTTCGGGTTCCTTGCTTTCTGAGAGGTCACGACAAACGCTCTCCCTTGAACAACTAATTTTTTCTTGTCTGGGACAACCTTTGCTGCCTCCATCCCAGCTGGACTTGTCTTTGGTGCACGACAAAATTGGGCCAGGTGTCCTTCTCTTCCACAATTGTAACATGCTTTGGAGGGCATCGCAAAGTTTGGACTGATGTGCCCCTCCCCTCCACATTTGAAGCATATGATAGGTGGTAGCCTATAGACTCGATTGTCTTTCCATCATTGTTGAATCTTCTTTTCTTGAAATGTCCATTCTTATTGTTTTGGCCATGATTACCACCGAAGTGGTTACCATTTCTGGCATGTTGATTCCCTCCCCACTTATTGTCACCGCTTCAATGACTGCTATCACTTGTATTATCATTTTACCGGCTGCTCTCTTTTGGTTGGGTTGACTCATTATCGCGCTCCAATAACTGAGCCCTATTAACAACATCTGAAGACAAACACAGTTTATGAGAGATAAAATATTGACGTATCTCGGGTTTCAAACCTCTTAGAAACATTCGCGTCATTCTCTCCTCATTATCAACCAAATGGGACGCTTAAACCGGAAATTTCGGCAAACTTGGCTTTCGATCTTGTGACACGGTCATGTTGTTTTTTTCCAGTTTAATGAACTCTACCACTTTCATGTGACGAATACTTTCAGGAAAGTACTTGTCATTGAACAGTTCTTGGAACTTCTCCCAAGACATCTTCAGTGCGGCAGGTTGAGTACACTTTACAGATTCCCACCAGTAATCTGCCTCTGCCCGCAACATGAAGGTGGTAAAGGGAACCTTTTGCTCCTCGGAGCAACCCAAAACATCAAATATCTTATTGATCTGTTTTATCCACGTCTCCGCCTTAAGTGGTTTTGGCTCTCCAAAAAACTACGGTGGTCCCAGCTCGTTGAACTGTTTGGCGGTGACCGTCCGAGAGTTGTCAGTGTTTCCACCTGTATTTTGGACAGGAGCCGCTCTCACCTAATGTTGCATGAATTATATGAAGCCTCAGAACATTCCATCGTTCATCATTTGGTCAGTGTTGTTGTTTGCATGAGGATTATCGCCTTCCTGATGCACATTGTCCTGGTTATTGATCCGTGGAGACTCAGCGGTCTCTGTGCTCCATTGATGTTCTCAACATTCTCGGATGCCATTTTAAACACCGCCATAAAACAAGGGTTAATTAACATATCACATATTATCCCTATACTCACGAACCGACCTATTAAATACCAAATAAACTTAGGTAGGTCATACTAAGCGAAAGCGAATTCCCGTCTCTCCCTCCTAGTTCTTATCTCACATCTCACCCAGGGATCATATCCCTAAGCTTTGATACCAACTGTGACTCCCCCAAAATAGGTATACATCACCCATCTTGAGTCGCCAAATACATGGTACTAAATTCAAATACAACTTGATTATACAACAGTCGTATAAAATATGACAAAATACATGCTGTGAGTTTTAATACAAATATTGTCATCTAGACAATATCCACACTCAATTTAGTCCTCATTACATTTATTATCACACTATTTAACAGAATAGTGAGGACTACTAAGACACCATCTCGGACCATCACTCTATTCCCCGACTAGTCCCGGCTACATTATCATTTCCTGAAAAGAACAGTGAAAGAAAGGGTGAGCTCAACTAGCCCAGTAAGAAAATATTATGACTAAGATAATGCTGAATAAATTATCATTAGTCCTCAACAGTGTTAAATTGATAAAATACAATAGACATCAAGTTTAATTGCAGCGGAACATGCAATCCATTAAAAGAGTCAAGTAGAGAATAAAATCTACTATCTTTTATGATTTAAAAAGGTTTTCATCACTTTTATTGCTGGGACTCAGCTTAATAAATAATCCACCTCATCCCTGCACTACGGCCAATGATATTCATAAGTATCACAACCACAAATTATCCATGCACTACGGGCCAAGGATATTCGTGTATTCATCAATGGTAATGATCATGCCAACAACTCTCCTTCAATGCACTACGGGCCAATGAGGACTTTTACCACATCATTTGTAACATTACGGTCATGATTACATCGAATTATCCCTGGTCATAATCATACCAAGTCCATCTATGCACTACAGGCCACAGATGACTTTCAACAAAATATAAATATGAGGATGATGACAATGATATAAGAATTCAATAAAACAAGTTCAAGAATTAATTTATTCAGGAACTAATAACGTCCAAATTGTCAACATGATACTTCTTTGTAGAGTAAAATTTAAGAATGCTCAGAAGAATATTTTCACGAAAAGATACTGGATGAAGCGCAAATATCAAGGATATTCCACCAATTT
The DNA here is from genome assembly GCA_020205605.1 of Panax ginseng. NCBI lineage: Eukaryota > Viridiplantae > Streptophyta > Magnoliopsida > Apiales > Araliaceae > Panax > Panax ginseng. The sequence goes on along the minus strand of CM035130.1, from coordinate 120,097,142 downwards.
CATGGAGTATAGAAGTCAAAACTTTAACAACCTGAGTATAATAAAGAATGGAATAACAAAAGAAATCACCATGCATGCGGTACTTCACATGTAGCGAGTTATTCCAGCAGAATAATAAATAACGGAACCAGTCGTGTAATACGCACCATAAGCGGGATATTCCACCGAATAATAAAAAAGAATAAACACGAAATCACCATGCATGCGGTACTTAGACAGAGGCAGGTTATTCCAATGTAATAATAAATAACGAATTAGGTCCGGCAGTAAACGCATGACGAGGATATTCAAATGTAATATTAAAAGCGGAACCAAGTCCCGTATGTAAAACGCATGCATGGGATGTTCTAACAGAATAATAAAGAATGGAATAACAAATGAAAGAAATCACCAAGTATAGGGTAGACCAGCAGATCAAAGGTTATTCCAACAGAATAATAAAGAATGGAATAACAGAAGTTCTCTTCATGAATATGAAAAAAAAAATACCCCTTACCGTAAAAGAAACTTGATATCGGAGTAGTGAAGTAGCAGAATACTTTTCTTCTTTCTCTCTATAGTTTCTCTCTCTAGAGTTTTAGTGAATTCGTAAGAAATAATGAAGGAATGAGCTTCTATTTATAGAAGAATGGAATGAATAGTAACCAATCCATGAACGATCCAGATTGATTTACTTTAATCGGACGGTCCATATTTAAAGCAAAATCTTTTAAATAAAATATAATATATTCTATTTATAATCTAATAAAACGAATAACTTTTAAAAAGATTTTACTATGCAAAACACTACGCATAATTATAAAAATACTATGCATAATAAAATATAATATATTCTAATTATTGTCTACAAAAAGCAGATAACTTTATAAAAGTATTCTGTTTTATATAAAAAGATTTTACTATTAGCCTAATAAAACGAATAACTTTATAAAAGTATTATGTTTTATATAAAAAGTTTTTCTGTTTTATTACGTTAATAATACGAATAAAATAAAACTTCATCATCATTATTATTATTCACACTATTAATCAACCAGGTCGTTCCCAGGAAAGAGGGGGCTTTCCAATAAGGATTTCTCCCTATTGGTGCGCAATTAGGTAACCAAACCTCTCCTTGGCAGAACTTCTAGACATCGTTAATAATGCAAATAATAATATTAATAACTTCGTCATCTCAATTATTGATTTAATAACATATAAAATATCGATAATAATTGAATCAAACTGATTGACTTCTCACATAAGCATTAATAATCAATACCGTGTGCTACTATGCAACCACGTGTATTACTGTACTTTTACTACCGAGTAGTTCAACAGTATCAATGGTAAAACTTCCGCCGTTATTTTCATAAAAATATTTTTGTCGTTTTCTCAATCCGACAATAATTCTGTTGTGGGGTCCACCAATGATTGTGCCGTCGTACAAATATTCCCTGACCAATCGAATAGTATATAACAACTTGCGTACTTTGCAAAATTTATAAATATTACCCACAACTATAACATTATATCAAATTTATTTCATAATATTCAAAAATGATATTTATAGAAAATTCATTTTTATTCATAAAAGTTGGGGTCTTACATGTGCCAATCGGTCTCAAGTGTGACATAAACCACACGAACAGCATGACCGAGCTACCTGTAAATACTCTTGCCGGATAAGTGCAGCAGTATGTAGTTGACCTCAGAGTCTCTGCAACAATCATCGGTACAATGGTATGACCCTCCCTGAGAGTTCTCACTGCCATAATGACGCCGATATCCAGCTCATCCATGTACCGCGGCATGAAGGCGTATGACAACACGCATAGAAGTAGTACATCTACTACCGTTTGAACGCCAATGGTCCTCCCGGTGTGGTGAAATCCCGGGAATGCCGTGCATAGCTATCCTCGAGCCAAAACTCATCAAACAGAAATTTGGGATATCACGTGGCGGATGTAATCTCGCCCTAGACCACTCTACGTCTCAATCCGGTGAGGGTCATGAACTATCTGCTTCATGTCTCCACAGCCATATGCACGCAAGGTCCATCAATGCAGATAGCATCGTCAATCGTCGCATACTCCTCCAAAGTAGAGTCAACTCACGGGTCCCAAATCGGAAAAACTGCCTCTCCGATACCCAAAGGTGCTCTAGCATACCCTCTACAAATCCTGTGGGAACTCGAAACATCAAGCAGAGGTCATAGTATCTTTGCGACCAAATCATCTACGATCACCATGTCTCGATGGTGATATACTATCATACCATGAGTGCATGAGATACCACTAAAAATGGTGGGGTATGATCAATACTGACTAAGCGTCGAAGAAGACATCTCATGCGGGTGTCGTCATAAGACCATCCAGGGGTCAATGTTGAATATCTCTGGACATACATACATATGCATAACATAATAACATGCATGATACAATAGATGGCAATATGATATAGGGAATGGAAAACTGTACATACATTCCTAAGTATATCATCATTTAATACATCTCTCATCTGACTAAAATATGAGGAAATGGGGAAAGCTACCCAACATCTAACAGAGGCCTATAAAAAGATATAGCGAGAATGGGGTGAAGCTACCCAGATGCTAACAAAGGCCTATCGAAAGAGATAGCGAGAAATACATCAGAAAAAGTCACGAGTGTCGATGTCTACATCATCGATCATCCACTGATGTAACTCCTCCGAGTCATTTGAATCTCTATCTACTGAGGATGTCGGCCGATCTGAGGAGGATCTGCAGGAAAATCCATATGGGTCACATGAGGGGCCAGGGCCAGAGCTGGAAGGATCAAAAGTATCTATCTCTGAAGGATCTCTGCCCAAATGCCGAATGAAAAAGATGTGACCGGTCCAACTGCCGGGTTAATCTGTCGATCTATGTCACATGAGTCGGATCTCTGACATAGGCTAGCCAATCCATCATCATCACGGATCCTAGATCCATATCCCCCATAAAGCGTGTGGTGGCGGAGTGCGAGCTCCAATAAGACGAGGGATCCACCAATCTTTGGAACATCTCCCCGAGACCAGGGCCCTCGACAATGTAAAACCATCAATCCCCATCAATGGGATGTCAATGACGGGTGGCTGCAAACAGGCCAATAATGCCCTGGCAGGAGGAAGCAAGAAAGATATCTGGATCTCTCCTGTAGTGCTCCTAATAGCACGCTCTCCTAAATAGAGCTCCCATCCTCCATCTGTGAAGAGATGAATCCTGCGGGTAGAAATGACGTACTCTACTCCAGTCGGGTACCCATCCTCAAAACTAACTCCCAAATGCTCTCCAGAGTAGGGAATCCATGTGATGACATCGGTTGTCAATAACTCCAGCTGTAGGCGACAATGAGTGAAACCCTCAGCAACAGGGACCTCTGCCAGTATGGAATGATGCCATCTTCATCCTCATGGATAGGTGTCTAAACCTAACACGCTCACAGGACGCAAATAAGGAAGCCTCTCATAGGCCCAAAACTGCCAACACAAAGGCAAACATCTGCTGTCAGTCAACACTCTTAACCTATACATGGGAAAAGACAAGAGAAATCCTCACCAGCAGAAACGGGTAGAATCCTAACCATACCTCGGTCAATCCCTGCGATCACATGCGCATTCCCCTGAGGAAATAGGCAAAGGTGTAGAAACCCCAATCATACTCTCCTATACGGTCCATGTATCGAGTGGCGCTGATCAAAACGAAGGACACCATAGAGGAATTATCTGCTATAAAGCAGCCCCTAATGATCATCAAGAACAATCGCCGAAGAATGCGATCCCCGACTCTCACATCATTGGGTATGGACTCACTCAATAGCCCGCTCATAGCATCTACTCTCAAAGGACCCGTATGAACAGTCCTACCCTTGAGCGCCTCCCCCGGAACTCCCAACAAGGATCTGACGGCAGTAGGGGTGATATCCCGGTCAAGGCAAGCACGGTTCCCTCTAAACTCCATATACTGTGATAAAACGCCAATCCATCCATCGGCCATCATCACCTCACGATCCAAAGAAATAGAGTGGCGAGATGCGGTGAAACCACCGCTTTCGACAATGCCCGAGATAACCCGAGGACAAATGACGGGTAGAATGGAGAAGAACATCCCAAATCCCTCACCATGGGACGATCGCTCTATAGTCATCATGCAAAGCTTCGATACATAGAGTGGATGTTAAACCGATTCCCTCGAGGTCGTGTGAAGCCTGGAACCTACATCAAATGCGAGATCAACATCAGAATCCTTGACTCCTCATCAATAGGAAATAAGGAAGATTAAAGATCTAACTTCATACCTCACTTGCGTCCAGGTATACTGAAGGATGCCTACTCAAGTCACCCAGAAGATCTGGGTTCGCCACTTGAATACCTGGCAATTCCCTACGGGGACCACATACAGCAGGAGCAAGAACCTCGATTGGTACATCCTCATCCTCGTCCTCAACATTCGGCACTTCAACCCGAATAGGACGTATCACCGCCTCCACCAAACGACGAGGCTGTCTAACAGAATGGCGCTGAGGCTCTTTAAAAGCTCTCCTCCGTACACTAGAAGTGGTCCTGCGGGAACTGCTCGGTTGATCCGGATCCATAATATCTGGACAACAAATCTCCAAATCACCTCAGAAAGGGTGTGGTAATTTCTTACCTGGAGCTTTTCAAAATGCATTATTTTAACATACATCTACAGTAGAGTTAAAAATGCATGACTACCCAATACCTACATTTTGGGAAAATTTTGCCATAGCCCCCTTTGTAAATGGGACTATCCACATGCACATAGGCATGACTAGGTGGCCATTTAGTAGCACACCTATACACAGTCGTATACATCCTACATGCATTAATCACATCACAGTAAAAATCCATAAGTGTAGTTTAATTACTAGGATTATTTTACTTTTATGCCTTTACTCATTTGTCCTCAGATAGGATAAGAAATGAAGTAAAAGGTGCCAATTTGACTGTTTCAAAAGTCAAATTTTTTCACATCATTATGTTCAAGATGGTTTAATACTAACATTTACTATGTTGAATATTTTTATCAAGTCATATCGCATGCATATTCACTACTATGTGTCTAAATGCATTTCATGCGATAAGTCATTTTCCAACAGATAGAAATTGGAAAAAAATACATGCATACGTTATCAGGACAGTAAAGAACGCTTGTACGGTGGCAAAATATGCAGAACGTTTCCCAAACTCAGCAGATCTGAAGAAGAGCTCTCAGATTTCCTTCGCTGCGCAACTTGAAAATGACTTATGAAAGCAACGATTCACCTATACATAGGCACGGTTGGTCGCAGGCTCACATGTGTCTCCTGCAGGTGTACCTGCAGCACTTCTACATGGGTCCCACACCTCCGGCTCACTCCAGTTAGAGTTGTAAGGAGGTCTCACAAGCTAAAAAGGCCAAATCAGGAATAAAAATGCTACGTGATTGAGCAGAATAGCCAAAAATCCTGGTTTCTTGTCGGTCAGAGTTAAACTCCTGTCGTCTCAATGGTATTTGCCTGAATGCAGGGAATACTATACCAATGAGCTCAGCTTTCACAGATCATGCTCGGCAATACCCCACAAAGGTCCGATGCTGTCATTTGCAGGGTCACAACCCTAAACATCCCCGGTGGGGGTTACAACGCAAAACTACAAAATACTAAACATCCCCAACGGGGGTTACAACACAAAACCACGAAATATCAAACCTCCCTGGTGGGGGTTACAATGCCGAAGTTATCAACTGATGAAATATCCCCGGCGGGGGTCACAACGCACATCTTTCGAGCATCTACGTATCCCCGGCAGGGGTTACAATGCAATGCAACCATTGATACACACATCAATGAAGGTCAAGCAGCCTTGACGTCATGTCAGCCGATGGCAAGTAAACCCATCGAAGCAATTCATCCACGTATCCTCGGCGGGGGTTACAACGCAATGCAACCATTGATACACACATCATTGAAGGTCAAGCAGCCTTGACGTCATGTCAGCCGATGGCAAGTAAACCCATCGAAGCAACCTTCCCCAGCAAGGGTTACAACGCAATGCTACCATTAACACATACATCAATGAAGGTCAAGCAACCTTGACAATGTACCCAGCAGGGATCTATCCAGTGATACACACATCAACAAAGGTCGGGCAACCCTGACATTAACAAAACTGTTGGTAGTAACTCCGACAGAATGAGGGAATATGATATACATATCCTCAAATAGACAAAGCTTTATCCCCACAGATCTCTTACACACAAGAGGTACCTCTATGGAATATAAACCAGTGTCTAGGATTCAAGACTTTGGTGATAGCCTCAACATCCTTGGAGACTTGGATGGCATGTCCAAGCCATCACTGATTATCATCCCAACAGGATTACCTGACAATCATGCATCATACATTTGCATCATGTTGCTGCATATAGCATCATGTTTATCTTGCTTGCATTTCAAGTGTCTAGGATTCTTTATCCTATCCGTGCCTTGCATTGCATGAATATGATAAAGAGAGGCATCTGTAGACACTCGAAATTTTCTGCATGCCTGTTACTAACATTACAGGAGGGCAGATTCATCTTTCGGAGATAACCCTGGAAGACAGCTGACATCCATTCTGAATACTATCGGAAGTTCAGTTACAACCCGTAACACACACCGGGAACATCAATTCCAACCCAGAACACAAACTGGGAACGTCGTTCCAAACCCCAGAACACACACCGGGAACGTCATTTCTAATCTCGGAGATAACCCCAAGGTACGCATATCAAAAGATCGGCAACAACAACGGAGAGGACAGTTCTATCTCGACGATAACACCGCGACACTCAGTTCCAGTCCCAAAAATAACACTGGGAGTAGCGACTCCATCCTTCGTGATAGCCCCAAGGGATGCTTTTGCAGTTTCGGCGATTACTCCGGAAATGCTTGTTTCAAATACATGTGATCAGCTTCAAGCTCAGACCTCCTGCCGAGGCACTCATACCTCAGACCCAGAGCTGACACTAGGCAGACAGGTTCTCTCAAAGATGACATTGCGGTATTCAAACACTTGCGGCGATCAATCTCGGGATGTAACCTCGAGCAACGCGTCGCTTTCGCTTTCAAACCAATGATAACCTCGGTGAGGAGTCAAACGTCATCTTGCCACCTCAACATTTCCTCTCATAAGATGATATCGCGACATACCAATAAGTAGTCTAATCTCAGATGTAACCCTAAACAACGTCTACTTTCAACTCAAATCGGCGATAACCCCGGCGAAGAGTCAAACGTCATCTTGTCCCTTCAACACCTGCGCGTCATCTCAACACTTCATACATACATACATCCAACAATGTCCCACAAGAACTGAGGAGTAACAATCCCGAGTGACTATTACGCGTGGCAGTACTTTGGATAGAATTTGAAGCTTGAAGACCATGGGCATAGACCCCTCTTCCTGACTTTTTACAACCTCTAATCCATGTCATTGCGTAACTTTTGACACAAGCGGTCCGAAGAAGGTCAGATATACCTCGTTCGGATGCTCAGATTGAAGTTCTGCAAGTTTGAGCGAACATTACAGTGCATGAGTGCACATACTATGAGACGACGAGTCCCGCGAGGCTCGGATGCACCACGACTAGTCGTAGATACAACTATGGCTGCCGCAGGTGTACCTGCGGCCATCCATCTATATATACAAGCCTTGGGGCCAGCCATTTGAGGAGGAGAAGGAGAGAAAAAGGCGAGGAAGCCCTGTCCATTTTACTCTGTATACACATCTTTTGAGTGTTTCCTCACCTTTAAACACTTGTTAGCTCACATATAGCTATCTTTATCCGGCGGGAGCTGAGTGTTTATCCATTTAAAGTCATAGAAGTCTACTTTGGCAGCCCACTATAAGCCTTCTTACATTATATCAAGCCTTCTTCTCATATTAGCACACACTGTTATACACGTTGAGAGTCGTGTTATGTGCGTTTGCCCGGACTTCGGTCCGTGGTTTTCATTTCTATCTATATATATATACACTTATATATATATGTATATATTTCATATATGGACTAACATTATCGAGTTATGCCTCGATTGAGCCTAGACTTCGGTCTGGAGCGTTTATTGCTTTTATATATATATAAATATATATATATAATTGTTATCAGACATATCTGATGAGCCTGGATTTTACATCTGGTGCATTTACTCGCTTTTATATATATATACTTATATATATAACTGTTGTCGGACATATTCGATGAGCCTGGATTCACATCCAGTGCGTTTACTGCTTTTATATATAAATCTGTACATATATATATTTACATTTCTGTCAGACCTGGAGTTTACTTCGTGGCCTTTTACAGCTTTATTTATATTTTGTCCTGGCTGGAGTTTAGTTCGTGGCAGTTGATCGCTTTTACAGCTTTATTTATATTTCGTCCCACCTAGAGTTTACTTCATGGTGGTTGATCATGTCCATATATATATATATATATATATATTTACCGCTTTTATATATTTACATTTTTGATCCCCCATAGAGTTGCTTCGTGGTGGTTGATCATGTATGCGTATATATATATTTACTGACTTTTATATATATAATCGCTACTTGTTTTTCCATACAAAGTGCGAGATCATGTGAGCTCAGAATCATGTGATCACAGATTGATCTCATGAATCTAGATTGGTTCCCATGATGGACATTTTTTAAATTGTAAGCACCTTTGTACATTATTTTACAAAGATATCGAATTTCCTTGGATGGTCATTATGCACATGAGGAGTTCTAAGATCGTCAGATATATTTTCTCGAGAATACTTCGCATCTCGAAAATAAAAGCAAACAAGCCGGACATTTAATAATAAAATGGAAGTATCAAAGGCCTCAATTACTACTGAGCACAAGGTTTGAAAACCCTCTTTTACAAAACGTCATTGTTATATCTTGTTTAAAACTGAATTTTTCTATAAATTCAAGCCCTATGTATATAGGTACGAATGAGGTACTGCACTACTTCCAAATAATTGCACATTGATCCACACACACACATACACACATTCATATAATAATTTCTTTGAAAAGTGGCGGTCACTGTGGCAACACGAATGTCAGGGGGTGCCTAACACCTTCCCTCCGCATAATCAAGCCCCCGGACCCAAAATGAATCTCGATTTTACAGACCCGTCTAGCAATGTCAAATCACTGGGTCAATGTGCAAACCTTTTTCGGTTGCGTTGGTGCAACAAGTTAAATACACCAACTGGCGACTCTTAAAGTCAAATCGTCGACATTATACATGTCAGACCTTTTTCACTTATTTTTTTCAAACAAATCTCACATTAACATGAGAACACCAAAAACTAGTAACGAAAAGGGACACTCAAAAATCCCGACGTCGACAGATGGTATGAGGCTAATGGAAGCATGACGAGAGGAACAATTTGAGATATGCAACTGAGGATTGATGAAGGAAGAGTGGCATGACAAAGAATCAATAGAAGAGAGGACAAAGCAAAGAGCAATGACAGAGAACCACAAAATCAAAACTGCAGAAGCTGCGTGGCTAAATAGGCTTAAACACGCACGCCCGCGCGATCACCCGGCTTGACCTAATTTTAAAGACGCGCGCACCCGCATAAAGATTATTATTAGGGACACGTGCGCTGCTGCACGACATCTCGAGGTCATTGATTTAATTTATTTTAATTTTTAAATTGGAAGAGTTGTAGTTGGTTAAAACAATTCTAGCTGGTGTCAGACGCATTAATCATCAGTTTTTACGTGTCTTTCATATTGAGAACTAGGGTTTACACTTTGAGAGAATTCCAACGTGAAGTGAAGCCTAAACTTATTATTTTCTACTTCTTCTTTGGGATTGCAATCATTGTGAATGAACTATTATTATTTTGCTGGATATTAGTGTGGATTTGAACGTTACGTTTGGATTGTAATCAGCAATTGGGTTTGATCGATTCTATCTACTCTCTTTCAATTGATTATTTATTTTCCATGCGTTGCTTTAATCCCATAATGGCTTTCGGTTCAGTCATGAACTAAACTCCATTATAGGATTCTAAAAGATTTTAATACGTAATCTAACTTATGGCCTGATTGCTGGACTATTTTGCGTATCATAAAGAATTTCTATCATGGTTGTTTTGCATGTATGAATGATTGATCACCATTCATTTTATGTGCTTGTATGGAATTGAAAAATAACATGAGAGTATGGATTGTAATCATGATAGCGTGCGTATATGGGGCTATTTTGCTTAGCTTTGTATTTCGTGACTCAGATAGACATGTATTGTTTCACCGTATGAGTTAAATAAGGGTTTGTGCTTAAATTCAATATCGATCTCACATAGAAATATAGTGAGATTAGTTTTATTGATGATTACATGGTGTCTATTGCATGTGGATGTTATGTAAGTAGGTCATAATACATTAAAAAATGGTTGTGTCTACATTAGTGCTCTTGACTAATTTCCTGTGATACGTGAATAGTTTTGCACGATGGTGGTAGTTAGATGAACTGTTAAATGAAGTTAGGATCCCATTATTTTCAGATTTGATTTATTCCATTATTATTCTTATTTTATTTATTATTTGCATTTAGAGTAATTCACAATTATAAGCATTAGTTTAAGCATATAAAAATAGTGATTTAGTTGATGCGTAATATTTTAATTTAGACAACTTTCTCCATGGATCGATACTCGACTTACTCTGTATTGCTTGTTGACACATGTATACTTGCATGAGTTGGAGCTCTTTTGTTAGAACTAAAAAAGAGGCAACAAGTTTTTTTGGCGAATTCTTAGGGAAAGGCGTATAAATTTTTATTATTATCATCAGTTTTAAGCTATATTGTATGACTTAGACAAATCTAATCTTATCTCATTTCTATTTTTATTTTTGTTTTGGTTTCAGGTACTTGTATAATTTTTATGCACACGCGATCGTCTAACTTAGCATTGATACCAGCACAGGATAATATTAACGGGAGAGGTTAGAAAGAGAGTGTGCGGAGAAATTTGAGAGCTCAGTTAAAGGGTACTACATCTGATATGGCAGAGCAACAAAGAGTAGAGCAAAGAGAAGAGCACCGGGCTCTAAGAGACTATTCCATGCCGAACATTAATGGAATACAGTCAAGCATAGTCAGACCGGTGATAGCAACAAATACTTTCGAGATCAAACCGGGCACTATTCAGATGGTGCAGAATTCGGTACAGTTTGGGGGTGCTGCTACAGATGATCCGAATGAACACCTGTTGAGCTTTATTGAGATTTATGATACATTTAGATACAACGGGGTGACGGAGGATGCTATCAGACTGAGGCTGTTTCCATTCTCTTTGAGGGATAAAGCAAGGAGTTGGCTTCATTCTTTGCCGTCAGGATCAATTACTACATGGGAGGACCTAGCACAGAAGTTTTTAGCCAAGTTTTTCCCAATGGCTAAGACTGCGAAAATGAGGACAGCTATCTCTCAGTTCGAGCAACAACAGGGTGAATCCTTATACGAATCATGGGCGAGATATAAAGAGATGCTAAGGAAGTGTCCGCACCATGGTATGCCAGATTGGATGGTGATCAACACATTTTACAATGGATTGGGATGACAGTCTAGGCTGATTGTAGATGCAGCTGCAGGAGGGGCATTATGGGCAAAGAGAAATGATGAGGCCTATAACCTTATTGAAACAATGACAGCAAATGGTTTTTAGAATCCTACATCTCGGATGCCACAGCCCAAGGTTGCAGGTTTGTTGGAAGTGGATGCTATTACTCAGTTGTCGGCACAGATGGCAGCTATGGCGAAGAAAATAGACTCATTAGCAGAGAGCAAATCGAAAACAGTTGCCTTCGTATGTGAGATTTATGTAGGGTCACACTCTACGGATCAATGTGTTATCAGCTCGGAGTCAGTACAGTATATGAGCAATTACAGGAAAGACCAAGGCCAATTTCAGAACACATACAACTCCAACAACCGTAATCATCCTAACTTCAATTGGACAAATAATCAAGGTAATCAGCATAATTAGTTTCAGTCTCAGCCAGCGCAGCAACAGTTTACACCAAGACCACCTTTTCCACTGGGATTTTCTCAACAACAACAACATCACACTCCAACCGCACCTCAGCAAGAAAAGAAATCAGAAATGGAGGAGATGATGTTGAAGTACATGGCAAACATGGAGGTTATGATCAAAAGCCAGGCAGTGGTTATTAAAACCCTAGAGACTCAAATGGGGCAAATGGCGAGCATGTTTAACAACAGCCCTGTGGATCATTGCCAAATGTCTGAGAAGCATAAATCCATGAAGAGGCGGGAAGGAACAAATTGTCAAGCGATCACATTAAGGTGCAGGAAAAAGATTGCGAGAATTGAGCATGGCGGCGCGCGCTACTGATTTACTGAGGGATGTCATGGCACGAGAGGAGAAAAAATGGATCACGAGAAAGAAAACTGGAAAATTCTGAGGTACAACATGAAGAGAAAGATAAAGCAGGTTCAGTTGAGAAGCCTATGAGCTCAGTACCAATAGTTCACCCTCCAGTTCTGTATCCACAGAGATTGAATAAGCAGAGGGAAGATAAGCAGTTCAGCAAATTTTTGGAGGTTTTTAAGAAGCTGCAGATTAATATACCTTTCGCAGAGGCATTGGAACAGATGCCAAGTTATGCAAAGTTCATGAAGGGTATATTGTTAAGGAAGAGGAGATTAGACGAGTTTGAGATAATAGCCTTAATAGAGGAATGCAGTGCAGTGCTTTAGCATAAACTACCTCCAAAGCTGAAAGATCCGGACAGTTTCACAATTCCATGCACGATCGGAAAGATGAACTTTGAGAAGTGTCTATGTGATCTTGGGGCGATTATTAATCTGATGCCCTTGTCAGTGTTTAATCAGTTAGGATTGCTGGCTCCAAGGCCGACAAACATTTCTTTGCAGCTAGCTGACAGATCCATCACGTATCCACGGGGCATAGTTGAGGATGTACTGGTGAAAGTGGACAAATTTATCTTTTCGGCTGACTTCATCATTCTGGATTACGAGGAAGATAAAAGTATACCAATCATACTGGAGAGACCATTCTTAGCCACAAGAAAGACTTTGATAGACGTGCAGAAAGGGGAGCTCACTATGCGTGTACATGATTAGGAGATTACCTTTAACGTCTTCAAGGCAATGAAGTTCCCATCAGATGAAGAAGAATATTTCAGAGTTGATTTGGTAGACCGTGTATTAAATGATGAAGCTGAGAGTCTGGTGGATTATGAACCATTGAGGAATGTCATTGCTGAAAATTTAGAATTGGAGAATGAGGAGTTCGACGAACTTGTGCAATATCTAGATACCACTCCACAATTCAGAAAATTCAGAACACCTGTCGAGCCATTGATTTAAAATTTGGAGAGACATCGAAGAAATTAAAGCCATCTCTTGAGACACCTCCAGAACTTGAATTGAAACCACTTCCAAATCATCTCAGGTATGTATTTTTAAATAAAGATTCAAAGCTACCTATGATTATTTCTTCTGCACTAATATCTTTTCAGGAAGAAAAACTGCTACGAGTACTTAGAGAGTTTAAATCAGCTATTAGATGGACCATAGCAGATATCAAAGGGATCAGCCCTTCATTTTGCATAAATAAGAACTTGCTGGAAGATGGTAGTAAGTCGTCGGTTGAGCAACAAAGAAGACTTAATCCGATAATGAAAGAAGTGGTCAAGAAAAAGGTACTGAAATGGCTGGAAGCACGCATAGTCTATCCGATTTCAGACAGCTCATGGGTGAGCCCAGTGCAGTGTGTACCGAAAAAGGGGGGCATGACCGTCGTGACTAATGAGAATAATGAGTTAATTCCAACACGAATAGTGACGGGATGGAGAGTCTGCATGGACTACCATAGGCTCAACAAAGCTACAAGGAAATATCATTTTCCACTACCATTCATTGATCAAATGTTAGATAGACTAGCAGGTCATGAGTATTATTGCCTTTTGGATGGGTATTCAGGCTACAATCAGATTATGATAGCTCCAGAAGACCAGGAAAAGACTACCTTCACATGTCCATACGGCACTTTTGCTTTTAGAAGGATGTCTTTCGGGTTGTGCAATGCTCCAGCCACCTTTCAGAGATGCATGATGGCTATATTTTCAGACATGGTGGAACAGAATGTGGAGGTATTTATGGATGATTTTTCAGTCTTCGGGGACTCATTCGACTTATGCCTTGAGAATTTGGTGATGGTTTTGAAGAGATGTGTTGAGACAAATTTAGTGTTGAATTGGGAAAAGTGCCATTTTATGGTACAAGAAGGAATCATACTGGGACACAAAGTTTCGAAGAAGGGACTCGAGGTGGATAGGGCTAAGTTGGAAACTATTGAGAACTTGCCACCACCTACTTCAAAGAAAAGGTGTTCGCATTTTACGGGACATGCACGAGTTTTACCGCAGATTCATCAAGGACTTCTCCAAGATAACGAAACCACTATGCAGTTTATTGGAGAAGGATGCTCAGTTTAATTTTGATGAGGCTTGCGTGTCGGCATTTGAGCACTTAAAGGGAAAACTAACGTCAACACCAGTTATTACTGCACCAGATTGGGATTTGCCATTTGAGCTGATGTGTGATGCCACAGTGATTACTGTTGTAGAAAAATGCTTTTGGGGCAGGAAAGGAAAGAAGATGTTTCATGTGATTTATTATGCCAGCAAGACCCTTACAGATGCACAGTTGAACTACACCACCACAGAGAAAGAGTTATTGGCGGTGGTGTACGCCTTTGATAAATTTCAAGCATATCTGATTGGCACAAAGGTGATAGTGTATATGGATCACGCGGTAATTCGACATTTAGTGGATGTAACGATCAGGAAATTTGTAATTTAATTTAAATATTTATTGAATTAAATAAATATTTTAAATAATTTATTTATTAAGGAAATAAATAATTGATCAATTGTGGTGAATTAATTTAGTAATTAAATTGATTAATGTTAATTAAATTGAGTAATGATAATTTTAGTTGAAGGATTTAATTTAAGGAAATAATTAAATTAAATCAATTGTTTAAATATTTAAGAAGATAATTGAATTAAATGAATTGTTTAATTTAAAGGAAATAAATAAAATAAATAAAGTGGTGTTTCTAATTTATTAATTAAAATTGGTTATATAATTATTTATTATTTATTATAAGCATAATTATAATAAAAATATAATTATTATAATTATAAATTATAAGCTATGTAATGGGTTGCATGTGTGACAAGTGAAACTATATAATAAAAATATTATAATAATAATCTACTATGGAAATTCTGTGTAACCAAACAAAGCCTTGTGGCTTTTGGTTAATGTAACTGCCAAAGACGTTTGGCTTAATAAACTGATAATCACGATTATCAGTGTTTAAGCGCTCAAACATTTTATTTCACACATTTTTTTTCTAAGGCTAGCTAGATATCAAAAGAGATTGAGAGTGAGAGCTTGAGAGAAGGCATTCTGTGATTATCAAGTGGAAGAGAAGGGTTTGCTAATTGTTAATCAAGGTATAAACTATTTCTATTGTTACTGTTAATTTGGTGGTATATATATGTATATTGATACAAGTTGAAAATCACGTGAATTGTGATGTATATATGTTCATATAGTTTTGCAAAACTCTGTTAATCATCATGTATGCTTGTTATTTGTTATCAAATTCGTGTAAATTAGGTGTAGGAAGAAAAGGAAAATCACAGTGTTCATATTTGAAAAATAGCCTTAGAAAGTACCAAATTTCTTGTTCAATATGTAATTTAATATGTAGTTTGTTGATGGATTATGTTAATATGTTAAGAAACGAAAACAATGTAGTTTGAATCATGACAATTGATCAAAAAACGAGTTCATGGCGATCAAATTCGTTAAAAGTATAAAAATGAGGAAATTTGGGAAAAATATAGTTTTGATTCTTCAAAATAGAGTTTATATAATGTTTTGTATATAGAATGGTGTTTAGTATGTGTAACTATAATATGGCAAAGTGAAGATGTTGTAATTTGGTGTAATTCGGTAGAATTGGGATTTTATGGCCAAAGCAGAGTCTGTGTTGAGCTTATGCAAAAATTGGTGTTGAGGACGTCACAGGCGTATGCTGATCTGGCCATGGCTCTCTCGCATGAGCAGAAGCATGTAGGTGTGGTATGTGGTTAACCAGATTTAATACTCACATTGCACACATGGCCAGCTCACAGACAAGTAAAGCCTCGCTTAATTTGCGGGTTTATGTAATGGACTTGGGTTAGTTTAACATGCATGTAAAGGATACTAAAACATTAAGTGGAGTACAATAACAGATTGTAATGTGTTGTAATGCAAAGTGTAAAGATTTGAAATAATTATTTTAAAAAATTATAAAATGAAACCAAATCTTATGTTTTTAAAGTTAGAGATGAATGGTTAAGTTATATTGGCTTGTAATGAGATTTCAGATTCGTTAAGTATATTTAACCTACGTGGTTAGGTGCTAGGTTAGGGTTGTGACCTAAAGGATGGTTTAAACCCTAAAGTTAATATTCATGCGATTAATTGTTGTTGCGATTTCAATGATATATGTAGGATAATTGGAGATTATTTTACATTTATGTAGCTTACAACCAAGGCAAGTTCTCTAACTCTACTTTTATAATTGTGCAAGTTTCTAAACCTTATCTCCTTACAATTGAGCAAGCTTTCTAACTTCATTCTTTTCATATTGAATGCAAGTTTCCATTCCTATATTATTATTGTTCAAGTTCTTAAAATTGAGTAAGCCTAGTTTATCTTGAGTATGTTTGTGCAAGCTCTTGTAACCTAATTCGTTAAGTTTTATTTTGCTTATTATCATTCGAAGCATATATTGTTCTAATACCTTGATTTATAGAAGATTATTCTAAACTCCTTTGAATAACTTTGCATGTAAATCATGTTATTCAGTTATATATATTGTTGATATCCGATCTTTGACTTAATAGCCTTGTTCAGTTATATAATTTCGTATTAAACCTTTATTGATAAGTGTTGAATAGTGTTCTAAAATTCTAGATACACTGATAAGCTAGTTCCAAACTAAAATTTCTTTAGTGAGAAAATTCTAAATTCAAACTGAGACGAACAACACTAATATAGGGGATTTTTGTACGTGTGACGTTTAGATGTTTGTGCACAATACATGGTACAAAGGGTTGATCCCCCTAAGTACGTTAAGAAAGGTCTGTACAGTCTAAATGACTGTTAAGGTTAAGGTAATAATACCTATATACCGGAGACATAGTTCGTGATTTCGAACTTGTTATTTGCACTAGATTCGTAGAGCAAGTTCATTATTGTTCAGCATTTGTTGTTCACTCTTATATTGTTATCATTATTACTTTCTATATCATTGAGCAATTGTTTGCTCACTCTTGCAATTAACACTGCAGCTAAGGTTGAAAGAGTCGATGAGCCATCTACCAGCAAAGGGAAGGGTAAGATGCCTAAGAGCTGAAGAATTAATGAAGTTAATTTAAATGTTTCATGTTATAAGACTTGTTTAATTATATGATGTATTCCGTAAACTTATGTAATAATTTTAAGGTTAGATTACCTGTGATTTTTTGAAATGATGTAACCCTTTAATGGGGAGGATTATTGTTTAAGTTGTTTAAATTATGTCTTTATCCTTTGATTATGGGTAGTTAGATGTAATAGTTTTTGATAAGTGAGCACCAAATCCTGTGGGAATGAAGTACCTGGATTTGGGGGTGTCACAGTGGCAAAGAAGGATGCAAAGCTCCGATTGATCAGATGGATTTTATTACTGCAGGAATTTGATTTTGAGATCAAGGACAGAAAGGGCACTGAAAACCAAGTGGCGGACCACTTATCTCGACTTGAGAATCCGGAAAGGGAGGCAGACGACAAAGTTGTAATCAATGAATCCTTTCCAATTGAGCAGTTGTTTGTGGTGAAAGGGGAAGTGTCATGGTTTGCAGACTACACGAACTATTTGGTGAATAAGATGGTACCTTCTGACTTGGTGGGTCATCAAAAGAAGAAATTCCTGCATGATGTCAAATGGTATATATGGGATGAGCTTATTTGTTTAAATAGTGTGCTGATCAAATGATAAGAAGGTGTATCCCGTATAGCGAGACCGAGGGGATTCTGCAGGATTGTCATTCTTCTGTGTATGGGGGTCACTATGGTGGAGAATGAACAGCGGCTAGAGTGCTACAAGCAGGATTCTACTGGCCGACAATTTTCAAGGATGCCTACAGTTTCGTTCAGAGATGTGATATATGTCAGAGAGTGGGGAACATCTCAAAAAGAAATGAAATGCCATTGAATACGATCCTCAAAGTAGAAATCTTCGATGTGTGGGGGATTGATTTTATGGGACCTTTTGTTTCTTCCTGCGGAAATCTCTACATCTTGCTCGCAGTGGATTATGTGTTGAAGTGGGTAGAAGCGGCAGTTCTTCCGACAAATGATGCCAAGGTAGTCCTCAGGTTTTACACAGAAGTATCTTCACTAGTTTTGGGACTCCAAGGGCCATCATCAAATGATTTAAGGTAGTCATTTCCGCAACAAAGTTCTGACTTTGTTAGCCAAATATGGGGTGAACTATCGCATTACTATGACTTATCACCCCAAACGAATGGCCAAGCTGAAGTGTCGAATCGAGAAGTCAAAAGAATCCTTGAAAAAGTTGTGAATCCCACGAGGAAGGACTGGTCGTTAAAGATGGATG
This sequence comes from Panax ginseng, assembly GCA_020205605.1. NCBI lineage: Eukaryota > Viridiplantae > Streptophyta > Magnoliopsida > Apiales > Araliaceae > Panax > Panax ginseng. The sequence goes on along the minus strand of CM035130.1, from coordinate 120,078,366 downwards.
ATGTAGTATGGGCATATAGGACTGCATAAAAAACTTCGTTGGGCATGTCACCTTTTCAGCTCGTGTATGGAAAAGCCTGTCACCTTCTTATGGAGCTAGAGCATAAGGCATATTGGGCAATTCGAAAGCTCAATTTTGATTTGAAAGCTGCAGGGGAGAAACGCTTACTCCAACTCAATGAATTGGATGAATTCAGACTACAGGCATATGAGAATTCAAAGCTGTATAAGGAGAAGGTGAAGAAATGGCATGATCAAAAAATCATAGAGAGAACATTTAAACCGGGACAAAGAGTTTTTCTTTTTAACTCCAGACTTAAACTTTTTTCCGGGAAGCTGAAATCAAGATGGTCAAGGCCATTTACAGTGAAGACTGTCTTCCCACATGGTGCGATAGAAGTGTTCGATAAATTCCCGAATTAGCCATTTAAGGTGAATGGACGGCGATTGAAGCATTAATTTGGTGGCGAGGTGGATAGACAGAAAGTCACCTCAATTCTTTCTTCGACATGAGATTCAGAGACAGTTAAGCTAATTGACTATAACTTAGTGCTTGATGGGAGGCAACCCATTGTTTCTATCTCTACTTTGTATTTATTCAGTTTAAGTTGTGCTTGTTAGCTCAGTTTCATTCTTAGTTAGGATAGTGTGATTATCTTTGCATAATTATCATAGTCTCTGAAGTTGAATAGGAGTATGTTTGTGCATTGCATTGAAATTAGGGTGACAAAATAGACACTCATGTTATTTAGTAAATCATGCTTTGACAGTGTCTATTGGTGATATTGCAGGTGTATTGGATTGCATGCATTTCTGTCTTGCAGTACTGGAGATGAAAACTGGAATTGCAGAATCCAGCGTCGCGCGGCTGCGCCTGAAAAAGCTTGAGCATTTGCACGCCCGCGTGGCTTGCCGGCCAGACTAAAAATCACACTCGCGAGCCCGCGCAACAATTCTATTGAAAACTCGCGCGGTCGCGCGCGACACCGGACAGTGAAAATGTTTTAAGTTTTAAAATAGGGGTTGGACTCAATTCTTCTATCAATTAAAATAACAGAAGACGTGTTCACATTGCTCTCCCAAAAACGCACGCCTCTTCCTCTCTAATCAGTTACAATCCAAGCCCTAACTCTCTGCCCCATTACGCGATTGTTGCTTCGGTATTCATACCCACGATTACACCCACGTTCCATATATGCAATATAAAGCTAGGGTTTTAGAGTAGATTGTGCCAAACGAGTTTGGGGGTTCTCACATCATAGGCTCTTATTCATTATCAGTCAAATCATCTTCATTCTCTTTATCCACTGCAAATGGGTCCTAAAAGAGCACGTTCTTCTTCTTCTTCATCATCGTCGTCCTCTAGCAGTCACGGGGAGGATGTGGTGATCATACCAAATTCCTGAGTCTGGCAACCCAAACAGAGTACTACAGAATCGTGGCCAAAACGTTTGTAAAGGAAAGGGGTTTCAAACCTGAGAGGCAAGATGGTCAGCTATGGGATATGATTCGCGAAAGAGGATGGTTTGGATTGACTGCCACGCCTATGCCAGTTCTGATGAGTATAGTCCGAGAATTCTATGCAAACGCTAAGGACACAATGAGTGGTCTATCTATAGTTCGAGGATTTGAAATAGATTACCGACCACCTGCAATCAGATAAGTCTTCAGGCTAACTGACATACCACCGACCGGGTCTGCTAATTGGGTAGAATGTGCGCATTTGGAAATGGATTTGGAAATGGTCATTACAGAGTTGTGTGTGGCAGGCACGAAATGGACTTATAAAGTTTAAGCCGGCACGAATCAGCCTCGCATATTCCCAGCCGCTGCCTTGAATCGATATGCAAAGGCATGGAATTTGTTTATATGTGCCAAGTTAGTTCCGTCGTCTCATCAACATGAAATCATAGCGGAGAGGGCAATCATTCTGTGGGGCATAATCACAGGCAAATACATTGACGTGGGCCATCTGATTCACCAAAATATGTTGAGGTATCTATGGGGTAGCATTATGGGGAGTATTCCACACGCGTCAGTGGTAGCCATGATGTGTGCTCATCAAGGCTGCCATTGGGACGATGAACAAATGCAAAACCCGAGCAAAGATATCACTCACGCAGCCATTGCAAAATTCGAGGATTGGAAAGGAGGTGCCCCGCACCCGCGAGGAAAAGGTTTTATCATCCAGCCCACATCCTCAATGCCACCACCACAATGACCCTCTCCTCAGACGGAGATGTAAAGAGTCTGGCCAACCCAAGCTCCCACTGTTCATGGGGATCGACAGCTCCGAAGGTTGGAGGGTCGATGCCATGTACGATAACTTTTCAGTGTTTGCAACGGGTTTGACCAGGTCACTTGCAGAGGCATTTACACAGCAGGGAACGATGCTTGAGTGGCCTCAGTTTGGGACGACTGTGCCATATCCACCACCAGATTCACCCCCCGAAGAGGGTGGTGCGGCTGAGCACTAGGGGAGTTTTCTATAACCCTATACCTTCATTCATTGGGCAATGAATATTATAAGTTTGGGGGTATTGGGGTAGTAGTATAGTTGCATATAGTATGTGTATGTTTAGTTTAAATTTTCATATAGTATGTGCATGTTTATGTGTTAGATTAAATTTGCAGAAATTTTTTGGTTTTTAGTCATTATTACTTGTGTTTTATATGTTTAGTTGCATTTTATGTGTAGTGCATGTCTCACAAATTCTGGCTTTATGAAAATTTTGTCTAGCCTATGATGAAAGTGAATATTGAAGGATTGTTGAATATTTTGGATAACATGAGCTTAGTTATAACGTTTTACATAAAGTAATTCATGTTGCTGTCTAAATGCTTTCGGTTTGCACGGCCGTGTTCACAATTACTTGTAGGTATAAGAATTATGTGTTGCATTGCTCGATAGAAAATGTGGTTTTAAAAAGAGAAATATGTGGAAAATGGACTTAAACTGTATAACACATTGACATTCAAACTTTGGGGACACATGGGTATGCTATTATATAAAAAAAATAATAGCAATAACGTGGCTAGTCTTATTTCGGGGCCCTAGCTACTTGAGTAAGTACGCCCGTAGGGGTGTCTTAACACCTAGCGCCCTAAGGTCTTTCATGGTCTGGGAGTCGTTGGTTAAAAGCTCGCACAGTCGTGAAAAAAAAAATAAAAAAAAAAGAAGAAAAAAAATAGCAATAAACACCGCGGGAAAGAGCAAAAATCACTCTCGTGAGTAGAAATAAAGCAGTTAAGCCCATTGTTGAACCTTAGTTTGTTTTGATATGTTGGAACAGTCTTTGTTGCATAAGTATACATGAGTCTTGATTTAGAATTTAATTTTCTGTTTTGAGCAGTTTAGCATGTGTATTATTTGCTTAAATCAAGTTTTGGTGAACACAACACACACACACACACAACATCTTTATAGCATATATGAATTATCTGAGTGTATGATATTATGCCTATAGTTCGGTTTGAATTTGTATTTTTGAATTTGGATAATTCGCTGAGGCATGTGGGATTGAAATTCTGTTATGGCTGGAACAATGTGAGACTCGTTTGCATCATGATTTAGTTGCATAACATATAGTTGCATTTTCAGTGTTTTATGTTGTATGCATTGCTTGAGGGCAAGCAATAGTTCAAGTTTGGGGGTATTTAATAAGTGGGTTTTATACCTACTTATTAGATATCAATTCATGCGAACTATGCCCATCTCAAGTACATTTTAGTGTGTTTTTAGTTGCATTTCGTAATATTTTGCACTGTATGTACTGAAAACTCCTTTGGTGTAAAAGTGCAGGAAATGATATAGCTTGGCAATGGTAGATGGCATGAGGCTAATGGAAGCATGACGCGAGGAACAATTGGAGATATGCAACTGAGGATGGATGAAGGAAGAGTGGCATGACAAAGAATCAATAGCAGCAGGACAAAGCAGTAGCAGCAGCAGAACACAGAATCAAAACTGCAGAAGCCGCGCGGCTAAATAGGCTTAAACATGCGCGCCCGCGCGATCACCCGGATTGACCTGATTTTAAAGACACGCACCCACGCAAAGATTACACAGGGGGCATGCGCGCCCGCGCACGACATCTGAGGCTGCTGATTTAATTTATTTTAATTTTTAAATTGGAATAGTTGTAGTTGGTTAAAACAATTCTGGATGGTGTCAGGCGCATTAATCATCAGTTTTTAACTGTCTTTCATATTGAGAACTAGGGTTTACACTTTGAGAGAATTCCAACATGAAGTGAAGCCTAAACTTAATATTTTCTACTTCTTCTTTGGGATTGCAATCATTGTGGACGAACTACTGCTATTTTGCTGGATATTGGTGTGGATTTGAACGTTACGTTTGGATTGTAATCAGCAATTGGGTTTGATCGATTCTATCTACTCTCTTTCAATTGATTATTTATTTTCCATACGTTGCTTTGATCCCATAATGGATTTCAGTTCAGTTATGAACTAAACTCCATTATGGGATTCTAACGGATTTTAATACGTAATCTAACTTATGGCCTGATTGCTGGACTGTTTTGCGTATCATAAGGAATTTCTATCATGGTTGTTTTGCATGTATGAATGATTGATCACCATTCGTTTTATGTGCTTGTATGGAATTGAAAAATAACATGCGAGTATGGATTGTAATCATGATAGCGTGCGTATATGGGGCTATTTTGCTTAGCTTTGTATTTCGTGACTCAGATAGACATATACCGTTTCACCGTATGAGTTAAATAAGGGCTTGTGCTTAAATTCAATATTGCTACGATCTCACATAGAAATATAGTGAGATTGGTTTTATTGATGATTACATGGTGTCTATTGCATGTGGATGTTATGTAAGTAGGTCATAATACATTGAAAAATGGTTGTGTCTACATTAGTGCTCTTGACTAATTCCTGTGATACGTGAATAGTTTTGCACGATGGTGGTAGTTAGATGAACTGTTAAATGAAGTTAGGATCCCATTATTTTTAGATTTGATTTATTTCAGTATTATTCTTATTTTAGTTATTATTTGCATTTAGAGTAATTCACAATTATAAGCATTAGTTTAAGCATATAAAAATAGTGATTTAGTTGATGCGTGATATTTTAATTTAGACAACTTTCTCCGTGGATCGATACTCGACTTACTCTGTATTGCATGTTGACACATGTATACTTGCATGAGTTAGAGCTCTTTTGTTAGAACTAAAAAAGAGGCAACAATCATACTAATAAATTCATCTTTGCACTACGGCCAAAGATATTCATCAACAGTTCATCTTTGCACTACAGGCCAAAGATATTCAACCACTGGTAATCTTTGCACTACGGGCCAAAGATATTCAACAACAGGTCATCTTTGCACTACGGGCCAAAGATATTCATCAATAATTCATCTTTGCACTACAGACCAAAGATATTCATATCTCAAAGAAATACATAATCATTTCAGAATTTATATAAACCATAATTATAACCATGTTGCTCAATTCACCTTTGCACTTAAGCTAAAAATATTCAATTGTAAATTCAATGGTCATGATCATACCAGTCAACGATTCAACTTTGCACTACTGGCCAAAGAGAACCCATAGTCACGATCATACCAATAATCTACCCATCTTTACACTCAAGTCAAAGAGAAATTTCTTCACCAGGATTATAAAAATGTTATATATGATAATAAAAATAATATGATCAAAAAATGAATTTAATTTCAAGAGTAAGATTCATAAATCAACGATAATTTGGTCTAAAAAAGAAACCAATTATATCGTGAATAGTATCCCATGAATAGTAACTCTGACACAAAAAGATAAAGTTTCACAATAAAATCCATATCAATATTTATAACACCTTAATCCAAATGTTATAAATCACTTAATAATCTCATAATCTAATATTATTAATATTACAACAATATTTTAATCATTTCTTAAACTTATAAACAATTTATTTTAATTGTTTACACTTTATTAATTAATGCATTTAATCATCCTAAAATGCCAAACTCATAAGATTTCACCACCAATAACCAAAACCCTCATCAAAAATTTGCATATACCTCATATATGATTCTCAAGCTATAAAATCATATTTTCCTAGTTTTCTTACTTCACATAACATATTTAATTCATTTACTCATAACTAGTCCATTTTCATGATAAATACCAAATCAGTCTCATAAAAAAAAATTCCTGGGATTTAGCAGAATATAGTCCCATATTGAACATATATTTTTCTCGGAATTTTTAAAATTCCTTTACTATTTTTCATATGGCCAAAACTGCCGAATATTTAGACATTTATCATAAACTGTACTCTTGTCCAAAAATTCCAAAATTTACAGAGTATACTGATGTTATATACATGTACTCCCAATAAAAATTTCACCAATTTGGAGTTAACCACAAGGAGTTATAAGGGTTTACTTTTAAAATAATTTTTTCCCATAAAATTTATAACTCCTAATATATACATCCAAAAATCGCCATTTGTTGACACAATCTAGAAAACTCATCAAATTATCATTTCAAATATTTCCAGAATTTTTGAAGGTCAAAAAAATTACGAAACTGAAAAACATAATAACCTTACAATCCCTTACCTCAAAAAAGAGCAAGATTACGATTGGAATATCGGATGTAAATAGGAAGGAACCTTACCTTCTGGATAGCAACTCTCAAAGTATCTAAATACTCACAAAAATACGCTCGATGATATAGAGAGAGAAAACTTATATTTCTGGTATGATTTTCAATTCTAACTTAAGCGCCTATTTATAGGAAAATGCTAGAACGCCAAAGGAGACTAAATTAATAAAATAATAATATATTTTATTTTTCTCCTATGCCACCTTCCATGACCAGCCTCCACAACTGAACCAAAAATTCTAGCACATGTCTTCTACACCAACCAAAAGTGGGTCTCGCCCAATTTTAATAAAAATTATTTTATTTTTTAAAACTTCAATAATTCATAAAAAATAGCCCCTTTTTCAGAAAAATACGAATTTTATGTCCATTCCACACGAAATCAAATTCTCTACAACTTTTTAGCTTTAAGTTTTTCCAAATTCCAGATAGAAAATATCCAAAATCCACAAACATATGATTTTCAACACCTTTTAAAATTCATAGCAAATCATACGTTAATTTTTAACGGTTCAAAATTTGTGGATATATACTCAACTTATATATGTATAACATATCCAAAATTCACAACGATCCAACGATCAGATTAAAATTATAACTCACGCAATAAAGCTTTAAGAACACCGATTTGATCTTTTAATACCTCCAATCCGACAAAATACTGATAAAATACCTCAACATTAATTCCTTTATTTATAATCACATAAATAAATCCATCATTTATATCCGCATCAAATAAATATTTCCTTATCATATAAATCAATAATTAATTATTCACAAATAATATTATAGAATCACAATGACAACTGTGGTTCCCGAGAAAAAGGGGTTTTCAGATGAAGGATTTCTCCTTCTTGGTGTGCAATTAGGTGACTGAACCTCTCCTTGTGAGAACTTTCTAGACATTGCCGATAATGTTATCTAATAATATTATTCAAATAATATGAATTATTGATCGATAATAGAAAATAAATGATGACAATTATTGAAACCTGATAATATAAAATATCAACGCGACAATTATTGAATCAATAAAATAAAATATTGAGCATAATTCTGTAACAATTATTTAGTAGTGCCTTCTTACGTAGAATCGATAATTCAAAATATTGTGTATAATACTGGTAACATCTCTTATGCACTATCGTATCGGATTTTAACCACTGTATTCTAACGATTGTTAGCGGTAACAACTACGCCATTATTTATATAAACTCAAACTTGTCATTTTCTTCATTCGACAATTATTACATTATGGGGCCTGACAAATGGCTTTACGTAGATCATGCGGATATTCTCCGACAACAAGAATATTCCACGACCAAACGAATATTCCCCAACAGAAATGAGTATTTTATAACCACTTGCGTATTTTTAAAATTTTATATATATTACCCTTAACTTTAAACTTATATCAATTTAACTCTTTACTAAATAGAAAAATTGAATACTTTTATTTCATAAAATTCGGGGTCTTACATTTAACGTACGAGGAAATACCTGTCAAGATATTGGACAGGAAAGAGCATGTCCTACGAACAAAGGTTATACAACAAGTCAAGGTTTTGTGGAGAAACCATGCTATTGAGGAAATGACCTGGGGGTTGGAATCGGAAATGAAAATGAGGTACCCTCACCTTTTCGAAACACCAGGTACGTACGTGAATTTCGAGGATGAAATTTCATAAGGAGGGGAGGTTGTAAGACACCAACTTACTATAAATAAAGTTGAATTTTCTCTATTTAATATATTGAAATAGTAAGGTGATAATTTGATATAATACTTTGGTTATGGGTGAAATGTGCAAATTTTACAAAATAATCAAGTGGTTATAAAATATTCATTGTTGTCGCGGAATATTCGTTTGGTCTTGGAATATTCTTGTTGTCGGGGAATATTCGTACGACGACGCAGCCATTTGTGAGCCCCATAACGGAATAACTGTAGGATGAAGAAAACAACAAAGTTTGAGTTTTTATAAATAACAGCGTAATTGTTACCAATTAAACCGTTGGATTACACGTGGTTAAAATACAAGAATACGCTGGGTGGCGTGCACAAAGAAAGACACAAGATTGCATAAAGATTGTTGAATTATTGATTCTTACGTAAGAAGACACTACTCAATAATTGTTACAGTAATTACTGTTTAATATTTTATTTTATTGATTCAATAATTGTTGCATTGATATTTTATATTATTGTTGTTTCAATAATTATCACTGCACAGTATTTTCCATTATCAGATTAATAATTCATATTATTTGAATAATATTATTAGATAACATTATTGGCAATGTCTAAAAAATTTTGTCAAGGAGAGGTTTGGTCACCTAATTGCGCGCTAGTAAGGAAAAATCCTTATCGGAAAGCCCCATCTTTCTTGGAAACTGCTTGGTTGTCATTATTGTGATTTTGTAATATTATTTGTGAATAATTAATTATTGATTTATATGATAAGGAAATATTTATTTGATGTGAATATAAATAATGAATTTATTTATTGTGGTTATAAATGAAGGAATTAATGCTGAGGTGTTTTATCAGTATTTTGTTGGAATGGAGGTATTAAAAACCATTCGTTTGTGGATTTTGGATATTTTCTGTTGGGAATTTGGAAAAACTTAAAGCTACAAAGTTGTAGAGAATTCGATTTCGTGTGGAATGGATATAAAATTCGTATTTTTCTGATAAAAGGGCTATTTTCTATGAATTACTAAAGTTTCAGAAAATAAAATGATTTTTATTAAAATTGGGTGGGACCCACTTTTGGTTGGTGTTGAATACATGTGCTCAATTGATTTTCAAGTGTGGTAAGCTGCCATTTTGTCAAAATGGCATGCGTAGAAAAATTAAATGATTATTTTATTATTTTAGTCTCCTATGGCGTTCTAGCATTTTCCTATAAATAGACGCTTAGGTTAGAATTGAAAATCACACCAGAATCAAGTTTTCTTTCTCTCTATATTGTCGAGCGTATTTTTGTGAGTATTTAGATACTTTGAGAGTTGTTGTTCGGTACAAGCTTCCTTCGGCTTTATATCCGATATTTCGACCAGAAGTACTGTAAGACCCCAACTTATTATAAATGAAATTAAAATTTCCTCTATTTATTATTTTAAAATAGTAAGGGTTGATTTGATTAATGTGGTTAGTTACGGAAAAAATGCGCAAATATTTCAAATAAGCAAGTCGTTATAAAATATTCATTGTTGTCGGAAATATGCGTTTGGTTGTGGAATATTCTTCTTCATTGTCTTGGGAATATTAAATGCACATTTCAAGATGACCTTTGTGTGGGCCCCATGAAAAGCGATTGGATGAAGAAATGACAAGTATAAGTTGTTTATGAATAATGGCGTAGATAGATGTTACCGATTATCATTGTTGGAATACCCGGTGGTTTAAAACACAAGAAGACACCGTGCGGTATTGCACCAATTATTGATTCTTACGTAAAAAGGCACTACTCGATAATTATTACAAAGAATTCTTGTTTAATATTTTATTTTATTAATTCAATAATTGCTGCATTGATATTTTATATTATTGTTGTTTCAATAATTGTCATTACACAGTATTTTCCATTATTGGAGCAATAATTCATATTATTTGAATAATATTATTAGATAACATTATTGGCAATGTCTAGAAAGTTCGCTCAGGAGAAGTTTGGTCACCTAATCATGCGCTTGGAAGGAGAAATTCTTATTGAAAAGTCCCTCTTTCCAGGGCTACTGGTTGTCGATGATTGTGATTCTGTAATATTATTTATGAATAATTAATTATTAATTTATATGATAAGAAAAATATTCATTTTATGTGGATATAGATGGAGAAAATTTTTAAAGTGACAATTGTTGAAAAATTGATATTTTATCTTTTCTGATAAAATAATTCATATATTATAATAATATAATAATGATGATATTTTTATAATGAATGTGTGATATATGAATAAATGAGGAGGAAGAATATTTTTATTACTAAAAATATTTAAAACATGTTTTGTGTGTTGGTGGACCTCATTTCTTGACTGAAAATTGATTATAGCCTGCAAAATCATCCGTATGTGGATTTCGGTCAATTTTTGTTTGGAATTTGAAAAAACTTTCTTCTGCAAAGTTGTAGAAAATTAAATTTCCTATAGAATGGACATAAGATTTGAATTTTTCTGATAAAAGGGCTATTTATTGTGAATTATTGAAGTTCCGAAGTTCTGGAATAATTAATTTTTAGAAGTTTTAAATATTTATATTTAGAAAAACATTTTTTTCATTTGTGGGCACCACTTGCATGTGTTAAATGGTTGAAATCAGTTGGTAAGATGTGCGTAGGAATTTAATTTATAAATATTAATATTTTATTAAATTTTCTGCTTTGGTGTTCTAAGCATTTTCCTATAAATAGGGTGCTTAGGTTAGAATTAAAAATCACACCAGAAACTGAAATCTTCTCTCTCTATATTATCGAGTGTATTTTTGTGAGTATTTTGATACTTTGAGTGTTGCTATACGGTGCAAGTTCCTTTCAGCGTTATATCTGATATTCCAACCAGAAGTACTATTCTTTCAAGGTAAGGGATGTTATATTTTTTCGTAAATGATATTATTTCTTTCAATATCATTGTGCCGAAATATTGGTAAGATTTTTCTTGTGAAATTCTTGTCTTTTAGTGTCGGAGTTACTATTCACATATACTAGACTTTATTCACACTAATACTGAAGACTATTCACAGAAAAATTAAATTTTTATTTTTTGTCCAAAATATCTATTATGGATACTAGCTTTGATTGTATCCATGTTTTGATCATTCTTGAATTTTACTCCGTTATGGTTATTTATGAAGTATTTTTGAACTAGAATTGTTTAAAGTACGAATCTTTAATATTTGTTCTTTTATTTCACTGGATTCATTTTCTTTAAAATATTTTTCATCATCCTCAGGTCCTAAATGATTATATTATCGAATATCTTTGGTTTAGTGCGAAAAAAATGAATGATTTTTCGATGAATATCTTTGCCCGTAGTGTAAAAGATGAACAGTGTTGAGATGAACATGATTAATCGATGAATATCTTTGGCCTGTAGTGCAAAGATAAATATTTGATTCAAGATGTATATTGATTGATGTTATAGGGATAAAATATTGATGATGGACTTTTAAATTCATAGATAATAGTAGATTTAATTCTCTACGTAACTCTTCTATAAATTATTATTTTCGCTGCGAATATTGATCTGAAACTTGTTGTCTATTATATTCTCTCAGATTTTTCCCTGTTGAAGACTAACGATAATTTCTTCTATATTATCTTAGTCATAATATTCTTTACTGGGCTAGTTGAGCTCACCCTTTTCCTTTTTGTTCCATTTTTCTTCTAAGGAGGCGATAATGTAGCGAGTACTAGTCGGAGTATGGAATGATGGTTCTAGAAGTTGTCTTAGTAGTCCTCACTATTTTGTAGAATAGTGTATCAATAATTGTAATGAGGACTTATTTGAGTGTGGATATTGTCTAGATGACAATATTTGTATTTAAACTCATAGTTTATGTGTTGTCGTATTTTGCACGACAATTGTATTAATAAAGTTGTAGTTGTTTCTGTACTATGTATTTGGCGACTCAGAATGGGTGTTGTATACCTATTTTGGGGGCTTCATAAGTACCGTTATTTTAATGTAAGGGATGTTATTTTCTTCGTAAATGGTATTATTTCTTTCAATATCATTATGCTGAAATATTGGTCCGAACTTTTTATCAAATTTGGAAACATTTTGTGCTCGAGGGTTACTTATTCACGATATCGACACTATTCATCAGAAAAAATAAAATTTTTCCTTTTTGTCCAAGATGTCTATTATGGTTACTATCTTTGATTGTATCCATGTTTTGATCTTTATTTTTGAATTCTACTTCATAATTGGTTATTATAGAGTATTATTGAATTTAGATAAACCGAAATACGAATCCCTAATATTTGTCCTTCCATCTCCTTTGGATTCGTTCTTCAAAATATTTTTCATCATCCTCGGTCCTTAATAGGTGATATCGATAAATATCTTTGGCCCGTAGTGCAAAGATGAATTATTATTCGATGAATATCTTTCGCCCGTAGTGCAAAGATGAACAGGTGTTGAGATGAACATGACCAATCGATGATCTAAAATGAATATCTTTGGCCCGTAGTGCAAAGATGAATATTTGATGTAAGATGTATATTGATTGATGTTACAAGGATAAAATATTGATGATGAATTTTTAAATCATAGAAGATAGTAGAATTCATTCTCTACGTGACTCTTCTAATGGATTGTTGTTTCCGCTGCATTTGTTGATCTAAAACTTGTTGTCTATTATATTTTATCAAATTTTTCTCTGTTGAAGACTAATGATAATTTGTTGTATATTATCTTAGTCATAATATTCTTTACTGGGCTAATATTCTTAATAGGTGATTTGGGTTTTTTTGACGAAAAATGCTATAACCGGAGTTCTATAACTCAGATGACCATGAAATTTAAACCGAAGCTCACGTTAACATGTAAGATCCCCGCCAAGATTTGGGAATTTCTGGAGTTAAACTTGAGGTATCTAATTTTTTAAGGAATTAATTAGAAATTAATTTTTGAAAAATACTTAAGGGAGTTGAAAAATTATAAAAAAATACTTATTGTGTATGAAATATATGTATATATGTTTGGACAAAGGATAGAGAAATAATAAGTTGATTTGGTAATTTTTCATGAAAATGGTTTAGTTACGAACATATGAGTTAAATATGTTATGTGAAGTTGAAAAATTGGTAAATAGGATTTTATGGCTTAAAAATCCTATAATATGTAGATTTTTGATGAGGGATTTGATCATTGGTGATGAAATCTTATGAGTATGACATTTTTGAATGATTAAATGCATTATTTAGTAAAGTGTAAACAATTAAAATAAATTGTTTATAAGTTTAAGAAATGATTAAAATATTGTTATAATATTAATGATATTAGATTATGAGATTATTAAGTGATTGATAATATTGGGATATTCTTGAACCCTGGATAAATTATATTATAAATGTTTAATATTTATCCTTTATCTCATTTGATTTATTTTTTATATCATTGTCATGATCATCATGCTTATATTGTGTTGAAAGACATATGTGGCTTACGTGCGTAGATGGACTTGGTATGATTATGACCAGGGATTATTCGGTATAATCATGACCGTAATGTTACAAATGATGTGGTAAAAGTCATCTTTGGGCCGTAGTGCATAGATGGACTTGGTATAATTATGACCGAGGAATTATTCTGGTATAATCACGATCAGTAATTGAAAAACACGAATATTCTTGGCCCGTAGTGCATGGATAATTCGTGGTCACGATACTATTAAGTCGAGTCTCAAAGATTATTGGTTTTCTGGTTGTATATCTTTGGCCTGTAGTGCAAAGATGGATTTGTTGGTTATTAGTTTTCTGATTGTATATCTTTGGCCTGTAGTGCAGAAGATGAACTATTGGTTATTGATTTTATAGATTGTATATCTTTGGCATGTAGTGCAAAGTTGGATTTGTTGATTTACTTGATTATAAATATGAATTGTGATTTAATTATAACCTGTGGTGGTTCAGGTGAAGACAGGTGATGAGAGTTCTCTTTGTCTTGGGTATAACAAAGAACTGTTGATGAGTATTACAGGAATGAAATATTAATGATGGACTTTTAATCTAGAGGAGATAGTAGACATTATGTTCTACCTGACTCTTCTAATAGATTGTTGATTCCGCTGCTATTATGGTTGAAAACTTTTATCATCTACCATATGTTCTAAATCTCCGATTTATTGACGAAAGCTATTGATAATTTAATTATCTTTAGTCATGATATTCTTTACTGGGCTAGTTGTGCTCACCTTTTTGCTTCACAATTCCTTTCAGGTAATAAGAGTGTAGCTGGGTTGAGCGAGGGTAACAGGAGAATAGAACGGTGGTCTATAGCTGTTGAGGTTCTCCCTAAATAGTATGGAAATAATTTTGTTGAGAACTTTAGATAAGTGTGTCGTATTGTATACGTCATTTGATATTTAATTTTGGTGAACCGAATAGGGTGAGGTGAACCCAACTTTAGAAGGGCGTTTGACCACTATCATACAAGATGTCTAATGACATACAAACTCGTGTTATCATAAGACAGAGTTGTGCACATCCACTTGTTGAGTATATCTACGAGCACTACCTATATGATCTTGGAGTTTTCTTGAAATATAATTTTCAATTGCAGACAGTGGAGATAGTTATATGTCAAGAGAAGACTCACCATTGGAGAGAAGATGATAGCAATCTTCTTATTTTTCTTTGGGGACTATTGGGACAACCAAGGATAATTATGTGGACATATGATATCTATCATAACCTAGACGCATGGCCTCCCATGTACGAAGGTTTCCTTGAGTATTTTCCCAAGATTTTAATTTCTAAAAGCAGTTATCGATTTGTACTATATATGTAAGGTACCATTGTCAGGTGTTGTGGTCAAGGCACCACGAGAGTTATATACATTTTTATTAAAACTCACAGTTTAACTGTGGTCGTATTCTGCACGACAGTTCAACAATTGTATAAATGGAGTTGTCAGTAGTATATTTTCTGGCGACTCAAGATGGGTGATGTATGCCTATTTTGGGGGCGTCACAAATATTCGCCGACAAAAATGAATATTTTATAACCACTTGCTTATTTTACAAAATTTGCACATTTCACCCATAACCAAAGTATTATATCAAATTAACTCCATATTATTTCAAGATAATGAATAGAGAAAATTCAATTTTATTTATAATAAGTTGGGGTCTTACACTTCATAACTATTGATTCAGTTATAGAAGATATATTCATATGATTCATGCATGTTGCTCGACTATAATTGTTACACTTGCTGAGCTAGTTATGTTCGCCCTTGCTTGAACCATATAATTGCAGCTAAAAATGAATGAATCGAAGGATCCAGTAAGGACAAAGGGAAGACCAAGGCAGACAAATGGTTATCCTTGTAATTAAATATTATTACTGTTGTATTAATTTGATATTATGACAAAGAACACATGTAATGGTTACAAAGAACTTTGGAAGGGACTTATTATTATGTAATAAATAGTAGACATATTCACTCTCTTGATGTATTTTAACTAAATGTATGTGTGAATAGTAGCACCGTGTAGTACCATCTATCGGGTTGGAAGATACCCGAATTTGAGGGCGTCACAAGAACCCGCCGGGGCGGGGATTTTGGCCTGAGATTACCCACCGGGGCGGCATGCTCTGAAAAACTAATTGAATTCTATTTTCCATGTTTTGCAAAGAATTAATTTGAATCGCATCCTTGGATCATGTGAAGGAATTTAGGCACTGAATCATCCTCCTTGGACCTAGTCATGGTACCAAACTCCTTCCACATTGCTTGAACCAACGCCATAAACCTTTCCTTGAAAACGCTTAGCTCGCCCTCTCGTCATTGGTCCAACTGGAACATGCACCGAATCTGAACCAAGACCTCCATTTGAATCCAAGCTAATTATGTCCTCATCACCAATCCTAGTGACGAGATCTAGCGACTGAGGTGTAATTGAGTTTAACTCAAATTTTTAGTTTAACTCAAATTTGTACATAATCCAGTGATTTAGGTAAAATTTTAATACATGTTAAAAAAGGAGGGTTGCATAGACGATATATATTTGAAATTTGAATACATGTAAAAAATAGAGTTTAAAGTTTATCGTTTTGAGTTTTAGGGTTTATTATTTTGGATTTAGGGTTTAGAATTTATTGTTTTGGGAGTAAAAAAAGAGAGAAAAGAAATTTCGGTCGCTAGGACAGATCACCATAAAATCACTCCAAGGATGATTCACCATTTATGAGTGGGTTCAGTAATTATAAGCAATCAAATCATAAATATTTTTTTGTATTTTTTTTTTTAAATAATTAATTACCCACGTGAGAAAAACAAATGTATTTAACCCGCACCACAACCATTCCACATCACAATTCACCCCGAACCTGGCAAATCCTGCTACATCATCCAAGGTAACCCTGACCGTTGGGTTGCCACTGTTTTCATACCACTCCACACAGCCATGACCTGAATTCTGTCCGAATGGCAACACTAACTGTTCATCTCTCTCGTTTCACCCGTCACATCTGCTTCTCCTCCCCATTCATTTCACCACTTGTCTCGCACTCCTCTCGGCTTCTTCAGAAGCGCTACCACGTCGTGATACCCCGCCGTAAAATTTATCGCCACTCTTCCTTCTCGACATCCTGCAAGTTTCCCCGGCGATTTTCCATCTCTGCCGTTAACAACAATTCAGGTGAATTTTTTTTTGCCATTGAGCAAAATAGGTGTAGGGTAATAAAAACCCCAATTTCGTTTCTTGGTTATTATAAGAATTCAGGAGAAAACGAAAGTGTTAAATCTATTGTAAATTTATTCCAGGAGAATTGTATGAGAATTTTGTATTTAATTATTAGATGTATGTATGCAACAAGAAGCTAACTTATGTGATGCATGTAGAAGCAGAAAAATTGTTAGTATGAACCCACTGGAGTTATCATCAAATTTGTGAACTAATTTCTACATTTGGATGCGGAAGTTTGAACTATAAGAAATGGGAAAATACTGAAATATTGCTACTGAATACTCCTTCCATTCTAAAATTTGTGATACATTTTGACCTTTTAAGCTAATTTGTGAAATCCTAAAATTGAATTGTTACAAATTTATTTGATTTCAGGATAAATAAACAACTATAACTAAACTAATTACCATATTTGTTGCTTTCATAACTTAAAAACGATTTTATATCAAATTAATATTATGAATGGTTCTCTTGGTGTACTTTGAGGTACAAGACACTAAATTCAGATTACATTCGGTGTTTTAAAAATTCCCGCCTAGGCGCTAGGCCATCCTGGTTCCTCACCTAGGCCAAAGGCGGCAAAAAAATTCCTCCAGAAAATTTGGCGAGGGCTACGCGTTGAGGTTTTTATTTTATTTTAATAACTACTCAAATCAGAGCTCGATATATTTATTTTTCTAATGATTTACCATATTATAATTGAGGTTGTAGCATATCAAATCACAACAAGAAGTGAACAATATCAAGTCAAAATGAATAATTTTATTATAGTTGTAATTTTTTGAACTTGTACCAACTTCAAATTATATAAATGATGATACATTTGTAATATTTAGTTTAATTTAATATAATTCTTAAATTTATGTTTAGTTTCTTAAGTTTTAATATTGAATTAAATTCTTGAAATTTTAAATTTTATTATTTAATAGCAATTTTGTTTATGAATAAAATTATTACGTTAAAATATGTTTGAACTTTGAACAATTGCATGTTTGTGTTTGAACTTTGACATTAGCAATATGGATATGTAGTTGAACTTTAAGCAAATGCTTTTATTATATTTATTATAGATTGTTTTGCTTTATATTATTGTTTTGTTTGGATAAATGTAAGATAAAATATTAAAATTGGCTTAAAATAAAAAATTCCGCCTAGGCACCGCCCAGGCCCCCTAGGCGCTATGCCCCCAGCCGGCCGGCCGCCTCCTGCCTAGCTTCTTTTAGAACATTGATTACATTAAGTTCTTCATTAGGACATAGAGTTGGTAATTTGGTGTGAGTGTTATCTTTCTCGAGTGAATAAGTTTTTTATCTTTTTATTGGTATAGGATATTTCTCTTTTGTGCCTGAGAATTGAATAATCAAACTGAAACAGGGGAAGACAAATATGATGTCATTGTGGTTGGAGGAGGACATGCAGGCTGTGAAGCTGCTATTGCATCTTCTCGGTTGGGGGCGAAGACTTTGCTTCTCACACTAAATATAGATCGCATTGCATGGCAGGTTAGTAAGAGGTTCTAATTGCATTATTTTAAAGCATTTTTACTAGTCCATTTTACTGAAGTGAAATTTGCAAGTGTGCTTGCAGTTTGTACGATTATGACTCTGTTTCATATTATTCATCAGGTTTCTGGCTCTTCTAATTTATTGAGCAATTATTTTCTCATGGCAACGCGCGTGAAAAAACCCGTCCGCGCTGGTTTTTGACTGGGAAGTGGCGCGGTTGTGCCACTTTGGCTGAGAGCAATTCATGCTCTGTTTTCTGCAGAACTTGAATTTCCATACACAAAGCTTTCTATCATGCTCCATAACTGCTATACAATGATTTCAGACCCTAGGGACATGTTTTATTTCTATTTCACATTACCAAATACCATATACATCCATTAAATTGTCTAAATTCTCAGATTTCTAGAACATAATTTTACTTAGACAATTTATCAAACAACAAGTGGGCATTGATTGAATTTTCCATTTTCAAAGTTCTTCAAACATGAATCAACCCAGAAATCCCTTCCTTATCACTCCATACATTCAATTAACACAAAATCCCAAACCAATTCTTACTTATGTGATTACCCAATTTGAAAAATTATAACAAGATTATGTAATTTACCTTTTGATTGATGAATTCCAACTGAATTCTTGATCAATCGTTCTTCTAACAGTATATTACTCCAATAACTTATAACAACAGAGAACTCAATATTTGCTTGTGTTGATTTACTAGAGAATAAGATGGAATGGAGGAAGAAGAGTGAAGAGCTGAGTTTGGTTTTATAGAGATTGATTCTTGCTGCCCACCCTATTCACTTACTCCTTAAGTTAATAGGATTGCTGAGTTTATTTAACAACCTGCTAGCTCCTTTTTCTCCTTACTTGGGCAATACCCATATAACATATATACAGACATAATATATAACATATATTATACATATAACATTTATTATATTATATATTATACTAATAATGTAATATTATATAATCCTTCCAATAAAATGAAAGGTATACATTAAATAATTTATTTAATGTAACGGATAAATTTATTAAAATAATTAATATTAAATCAATTATTTTAATTTAATTATTTAATGTATACAATAGTTCTTGTATAATTAAATAATGTATACAATAGTTCTTGTATAATTAAATTTAATTATTTCTTTCCTTTAAGAAATTGTTTTCAACAATTTATTTTCCTACAATAAATATATATGATAATATATTTATTTCTTAAATAATCATATATTACACTGTACACACATAATACATTACACATTAAATACTATAATGTACTATTCAAAAATCTTTTCCATAAAATGGAAGTTATGCATTACATAAAATAATTTATTTAATGTAATAATTTATTATATTAAAAATTTAATATCATAAATTATTTTAATATGCTTTATTTATCGCATACAAAATTTGTATACATTAATTATATCTTTATTCACCACATAACAGATATACACATTACACCGCACATACATATGTGGTATAATATAATAAATCATTAAAATAAGAAATTTATTTAATTAAATTCCTATCTTATTATTTATCCGGGAATTCAAATCGTTACAGAGTTATATGCTATGATATAGCTTTTATCTCGTAGACTCATAGTCTCATACAATCCAACCTCTGTTTCAACTAGTATTGTACTGCTAAAGGCCTGCCAATATGTTGCTTCACAACTTGAATATGCAATTTGCAATTACCTGACACAGTTTTACTTTTTGTCAGATTGTCAGATTTCAAGACAAGGAATCTCATCAAATATTTCTTGAGCCAGAGGGACGGGATGTCCATGAACTTTATGTGCAGGTAATGCAACACAAGCTATTTCACTTGGTTGTCTTGTGACTCTTGTTTTTATACATTAATAACTATATAGCGAACTAGTTCATAATTTCATTTTTAAAGGAATTATATATTTAGATGTTCTTTTTTAAAACATTATTTAGTGTATGCACGTTGTAATTTTTTTTAGACAAGTTTCACTTGGTGAAATCTTTCTCCACCATAGCAGATGTATTGTAGAGAGTCATTCTTATGTATTTGATGCAAAACATAAAAGAAGACTAATGGAAATTGCAATGGGTAATTTGTAAATTAATTTGTATTTTATAACTTATGATAAATTGATTGTAATTAGGTTAGGTAACTATAGGGAATGTAGGTATTTTCATTGGGCAATTAAATATCTTTTAGTTTTTTTTTATATATAGAAGGTAGTAATTAGTTTTCCTTTCATTCAAGTTTATGTTCTTTGTTGATCAGGATTTCCTAATTATATTAAAATTAGGGTATTCTGTAATAATTTGTATCCTATATATAGTGATATTACCCCCCCAATTGTTGAATTAGAGTTGAATGTTGATTTGAGAATAATTGTTTTATGCCATTGTAACCTTCGGGCATAGTTCTTCCTCTTCCCCTTCATTCTTCCTTCTATTAGTACTCACAATCCAAAATCCCTCTAATCTTCTCCTACCCAAAGAGATCCCTAGCCATTTGCAACTGGTTTTGTCAGGATCACAAGAGGAAGGGTAAACTGAGTATAGCTAAAATAGTTAGTATATTCTAGAGTTAGATATTTTGAATGCACATGTGTGCACATGGGGTTAGTTATAGGTGAGTGAGGGATAAGAGATGAGGCGTAGGTTATGAGAATTTACACTTTTCAGCAATTAGTAGCTATATATGTGTGTAATGGGAATAGTATTCCCGAAGTATTGAATATATAAATTTTGTGAATGATGAAAAGAAGAGAAGCTTCTCCTTATTTTTCTCTCTATCTAGACTTCTGAAGAAATCTCTTCTCCTTATTTCTATCTCTAATTTCTATCTCTGTTCTCTCTATTTCTCTAATTTTCTCTAATTATCAGGGTAGGCAAATTGGTATCAGAGCTCAAGTTCTATCCAAACTCATCTTCTTATTTGTCTAATCCTCTGTTTTCTTCTATCTGCAACCTCTGAAATATTCGCTATCTTAGTTCCAAATTGAAATCTCTCTCTTCCACTCTCTTCTAATCTTCAAACACAACCTATAATCTGCCCTAATACATCATCAGCAACTCAGAATCACAACTCCAAAGCACCAAAAAAAGCAACTTTGGAGGCTCTGTTTTCTAGAAAAACCTGCAACTCAACAACTTGAAGTATTAATTCACTTGTTTCGGGTAATAATCACTTCATTCTTACTCGTTTCAGTCTTATAGTAGTAGCCCATAACATATTTCTCATAAACATCAACGCCCAAACATGTTTCAATCCATATTTTGCTTTTTCTTCTCAGTTGGGAAATTTTTTCAGATTCTGTGTTATAACCTTGTTTGATCTGTAATTGTTTGTGTTTGTGAGGCTCAAATTGCCGAATTAGCATACTTAGCATCAGTCAAACACTCAAAAAACCAAAAAACTCCAGAATCTAGTTCTTATTTCAAATTTCAGCCTGTGTTATAACCTGATTGTGTTTGTGAGACTCGAATTGCTGTATTAGAATACTTGGCATCAGTCAAACACTCAAAAAACCAAAAAACTCCAGAAACTAGCCCTCATTTCAAATTTCAGCCTATATACAAACAGTTTGAGCTATATCCTTAGTGTTTACACTTATTATTGCAGTAGTAGTTAGTGTTTATGCTAAGTTTTGGACTCTTTGGTGGTATAGCTTGTTTTCTGTGCTTATTTGCTCTATAAAATTCTACTAAGCTTAAGCTAGTTGAATTTAAACATTGTTCGGATACTCAGTTTGTTTCATTGAGGAAGTCCAGTTCATAGTTGTTACGGGACCACAACGAGTCATGGCGGTAGTTGACTGTCAGGACGCCTAGGTGACAAGGCGACCACCATGGTGTTCGTATGGTGACAAGTCATTTACAATGTGCAATTTATATATTATTTATTTTACTTAACAAGTATATTGGCAATAAAATTTCATATACATTAAAACTCAAAACATAACACTTATGGAATAACATTGAAGACATAATTATGTAAATACTTAGCAATAACAATTCAAAAACAAAACAATTGATATTAAAAATTAATAAAAGAAATGAAGAATTCAACAAGCACCACATAGAAAATAATTTTGCAACCAACTATCACAAATATGTTGTCGAATAACTAATAAAACACCACATAGCAAGCCAAAATAATGTCTAGACTCTCTACACTAGTTTTTAAACATCGTCAAGGAAAATGTCATCTTCATCTCCTCCACGAGAACTACTCTCATTCAAAGGCGTAGGTGGTCTTTGTCCAAAATCATCCTCCACATCTTCATCATTTGGAAGTCTCTCCTCTTCATCAACTTCATCATCGGAGTCAGAATTTATCAACCTTGATTCCCTTGAAGTTGAACCACCTCCACGTCGAGAATACATCATGAGATTGTCACTAGTATTAGCACGAGCCCTCCTTGAAAGATTGCGACCCTCAAGCGTGTTGGATGCACCGGTTGCTCGACCCACACCATTCTATGTAAGATCCTCCCCGGGATGAACAACATCGGCCTCATTATTGATCCATTCATTACCCCATTCAAAGTTAATGGCTAATGGATCAAATTTTTTCCGAGTTCACACCTTTTTTGGAACCTTGAGACGCTCTTTCGATTGTATTGAACATACACTAAGTCACTTAATCGTTTGTGTTCTAATCTATTCCTCTTCTTCGTATGAATCTAAAATAAATAAAATAAAAAATAATAATAGTAATGATAAAATTTTAATTATAAAAAAAATACTCTCTCCGTTCTATATTAAATGTCCTAATTTCTTTTTTAGGATGTTCCAAAATAAATGTCCTATTTCTATATTAGTATTTTCTTCCTCTTATACCCTCATAATCTATTTAGTATACTTATTGGGAATGTGAGAGTTACAAAAAAATGTATCCAAAGCATTAAATGACATAAGAAAGAGTAATTATTAGGGTCATAGAAAAGTGAAAAAACAATTATTGGGGTGTGGAAAATACTTCAATTAATAAGTAATCAAAAAGGGTAATTTAGGTAAAAGAAAACTTTATTAATCAGCGTGCCTAAACTAATTAGAACGTTTATTTTGAAACAGAGGGAGTAGTTGGTATTAGTAATGAATGACTTGTTACTTTTGAAATTTGAACTAACAATAGAAAATACTTACAAACTCAAATGTACTCCAATTGCGCTCACAACCGAAAGAACAACAGAGGTCTAGAATTCTTTTTGGAAACGAGGATAGCTCAATAGCCCGCCCTCCAAAATCATTCCACGAATTAACTAGCAAACATATAAAGAAATATAAATATTTTTAAAGGGAGGAAATGAAGAATGTATATAAATTATAATTATAATTTAGCTTTTATATCTTTATATATATATTAATGTATATGAGGATTCTTTATTTTCCATTGCCTAATTGCCATTTCTGTCGCAAAAGTATCTCAAGAAGCATCATATGGCTAGATTGCTTATCTTGTCTAGCAAGTCTAGCTCGGGCACCACCTTTGCAAGAATGTCATTGAAGTTTTCTCGTAAAGTACCAGCAAACACCCGACATTCCTCTTTGATATCAAAATACTTGCCTGGATTGAGAAACAACGCAACCCATATAATTTGCCTCATTTGACTTTCCCATCGCCGCTCAATAATGTCAATCATCTTCTTATACAATCTTTGTTTGTTATCAAATGCATCTTTGTTTTTTTTCTTCGTGCATTCCATCTCAGCGAAAACTTCTGGCATAGCAGGGTTCTCATCACCATCAACAATCCTCAAGACTATAAGAAGTGGCTATGACACCTTAATGCAATTCTCAACATGATGCCAAAATGTTGTTAAAATAACAATATCACATACTTTCCTCGCTTCAGTAGCCGACAACTTAGATTTTGTCCAATCCTCACTTATGAATAAATGCCTCGATGCATCTTTATTCTTGTACAAACTCTGCAAGGTGAGGAAAGCTGTAGCAAATCTAGTAACTGTGGGTCTCACAAGATCCCTTCCATTTGTTTTGTCCCTCATCGCATCAAGAAGACGATCATGCCTATAAAGGAATGTGATTCTTCTTGCATTAGTGATTGTGGGCTGGAATTGTTTCAACTTGTTTATGTCCTTTAGCACAAGGTTAAGGCAGTGAGCAACCCAAGGTGTCTAAAACAGTGTAGGCCTTCTCTCCATTAGTATATGCCCCGCCGCCTTGTAATTAGAGGCATTGTTCGTGACCATTTGAACAACATACTCGGAGCCAATTTCCTCAATCTTACTATTAAGTAGATTTGCCAACATTATGGCATCTTGCGACTGACTGAAGGCATCAACAGAACCCATAAAATAAGTCCCCTTCGGACTATTAACAAGGAAATTCAACAAGTGTCTTTCCCTCTTATCTGTCCAACCACCCTACATGAGCCGCATGACATTAGATCTACGAGCATGAGTACGATGACGAAGGGTAGTCAGTGATGCATTTTTCCGATGGGTTACCACGGCTATTCATGCTCCGGTGAGAAATTCTTCGTGAGAAATTCATTGAGGAGCCTGTTGATTTTTCACAAACGAAAAGTTGTTAGGTGAGAGAGTGAATCATAACAGATCTATATCTCTGTACCAAATAAAGCCGATAAGAACAAGTGCTCATAATTTGGCCATGATGGTGGTAATGGTTGAACAGAGGGATGAAACAGATGGTTTTGGCAACAAAAGTAGCAATTTGATGGCGCGTTTTCGGTGAAAATGTTTTTTAATCCATTAATACTCTTAAACCCTCATTCAATTAGCCCATTGATTGATTCAAGAATGCAACAAATCAAAACCCACATCAGACGAGCCAAGATGCCGCGTCGTCCGTTCGCATCTATGGGACCGATTCGCCGCCGAGATCCTCATTCCTGAGGGTGAAGACTGAATTCAGAAGGCCCATATTTTCCATAAAATTGTTATCGTTCTTGACTTAGATCTTTCTTTGTGCTCTTGCAAATAATTTATTTTCTGAGTTTTTATAATAAACAGTATTTTTAGTTGGAGGGAAAACATATGGGTGGGGTTGAAGGGAAATGGGTATATACATGGATTAATTTTGTTTTAATGACAAAATACAGTGAAATACGTTTTAAGTTATAAAATACAATGAAATACATTGCTTGACGTTGACACGTCTGCACTCCAACATTTTTTTGGCCGGAAATGGATTTAGGGTCACTTTTGCTTACTTAAGTGTACTTGGAGGCTGCTATTATAAATAATTTTAGATTAGGATCACTTGTAAAAGGGGTGATACTTCAGGGATGCTAAGAGTTGGTTATAGGATTGTGAGGAGTATTTTAGTATCTATGAGATTCATTCTCATAGGAGGCTTGCTATTGTTGGGATGCATCTCCATGGTTCTCTACAATATTGGTACAAGTCCAATGTTAATGGCAAGGATGGAGTTACACGGAGTTTGCAAATGACTTTACAGTGAGGTTTACTAAGGCATGTATGGAGAATATATATGAACAATTCAAGTTGTTGAAGCATGTGAGCACTGTGAATGCTTACTATGATGTGTTTGAGAGGCACATAGAGAGAATTCTTGAAAAGTTACCTCACTTGACTGAGGAATTCTTTGTGAGGAACTTTATTGGTGGACTAAAATATGAAACTAAGAAGATGGTGAAATTACTTGACTCAGAAACTCTATCCCAAGCCTCCAAACAAGCCAAAGTTCAATGATAGTTCTATTCCTAAACTTGCCTAACACCCACATCTATCCTAAACCAGAAACCAGTTACCCCAACACTCAGCCCATCTATTAAAAAGACCTCCCTCCACCACCTGCAACCAAAACTCCACTACTCACTTATTCCAGAAAGGAATTCAATAAGCCTAAACTTATTACTGCAGCCCAAAGAGATGAGAGAAAGGCTAAGAGCCTTTGTTTTTATTGTGATGAGAAGTATACCATGGGGCACCAATGTAAGACTCCCCAGAATTTTATGATCACTTGTGAAGAACTGCTAGAATGTGAGGAATACTCTGAACCTCCTCAGTTTGGTGAGGAACCAAAACCTATCCAAAAGGAAGAGGGTGATAAACTAGGGTTTGGTAGCCATGGCTCAACTCTGTACCGTAAAACAAAGGGAAGCTACCCTATGTAAAATGCAGCATAGAGGAGCAAATAAAGAAATTCAAACACTTTAATTCATCCACGTAGTTAAAATATCTCTGACGTTCCGGCGTTTCTAGGTTATAGAACAACATTCATCTTCTCAATACACAATAATAATAAATAATATTATTTTATTCATTATTAAAAGAAATTACAAAATGTTCGATTTTTCGAGGCGTTACAAGGAATACTCTGGGGATCAAACAAAAGGAAGAGGGTGATAAACTTAAAGGGGAAGCTACCCTATGTAAAATGCAGCATAGAGGAGCAAATAAAGGGGGATCAAACACTACTGCTTAAAGTCAACAAGGAAGGAACATACTTGGTTATGTTAGTAGATAGTGGGAGCACTTTAAATTTCTTGGATGAAGAAGTTGCAAGGAAGCTAGACCGTTCTACTCATTCTATTGATCCTGTCACTGTCACTCTCCCCAGTGGTGAGGAATTTCATAGTAAGACTTGGTGTCCTGCTTTCACATGGAATTTTGAAAATCACAGTTTTAGCACACCAATGTGGATCATTAAACTGCAGCAACATGATGCTATCTTAGGGACCACATGGCTGAAACAGTTAGGAGGAGTACATATGGATAACAATAATCTTATTTTCAGCTTTAAACAACAGGGAATGGAAGTCCAATTACATGGAGAATACAACTTCTAAGGTTCCAGTTCATCACAATATGCAGACCTTAACAATCTATCAATAGCCCAACCAACATGGATGTCCCAGATTGTTTAAAGCTATGAAGGAGAAGATAACACTTCTCAGGTTATATCTGAGTTGGCAGCAACTAGAATGGGGTCAAATGAGTTTGAATTAGTCCATGGTCTGCTCAAGTACAAAGGGAAGTGGGTAATAGGATTTCAAGGGCAGTTGAGAAAGCAATAATTTGAAGAACTTCATGAGAAAGGAGTGGGAGGTCATTCAGGAACAAGGGTCACCCTAAAAAGGATAACACAATATTTTTATTAGGTAGGGATGAAAGAGGATATCACAAGATGGGTAGCTGAATGTCCTGTGTCAATTCGCCAAACATGAAAATATAAAGAGCCCTAGGCTACTCCAACCCTTACCCATTCCCAGCCAGCCTTGGAGAGACATAGCTATGGACTTCATCAGTGGGCTCCCGAACTCTAAGGGCTATGAAGTCATTTGGGTAATTACCAGTAGGTATAGCAAAAGCACTCATTTCTTACCTCTTAGTCATCCTATATCAGCCAAAACTTATCCCAGTTATTTTTTGAGAACCTTTTTAAACTTCATGGCCTTCCCAGCTCAATTGTGAGTGATAGGGATCCTAAATTCTTGAGTGACTCCTGTCAGACCTTATTTAAACTTGCAGGTACAAGACTCCACATTAGTACTTACTATCATCCTCAAAGTGATGGAAACATTAAGAGTCCATATTAGTACTTCCTATCATCCTCAAAGTGATGGAAGCACCGAGAGAATAAGTCAATGTTTAGAGCAATACCTTAGAAGCATGTGCAACCATTCACAAAAACAATGGAGCTCTTGGCTACCTATGGCAAAGTGGCGGTTTAACACCACTTTCCACACGTCTCTACAAACCACACCCTATAAGATTATCTATACCCTGACTATTGCAACAAAAGTTGGTACAAACATTGCAGCAATTGAAGATATCCTTGCAGAAAAACAACACCAAATGGAGGTTCTTATGGAAAATTTAACCAAGGCACAACAAAGGATAAAGAGTCAGGCCGATAAGGGAAGGACTGAAAGAGAGTTTGAAATTGGGGACTTGATATATTTAAATGTACAACCCTATAGACAGAGCTCAATATCAATGAGAAAGAATATGAAACTAGCCCCAAAGTTTTATGGGCCTTTTAAAATTCTGGGAAAATATGGGGCTCTTGCATATAAGTGAGCTTCCAAACACTTCAAGGATACATCCCACCTTTCATGTTTCACAACTCAAAAAACATCGAGGATCAGCTTAGCTAAACACACAGCTCCCTGAGGTCAACCAAGAAGGGCAATTTGATGTAGGACCACTAAGAACATTAAAACAAAGAAGAATTTACAGAGGAAACAAGGTCATTTATCAATATTTGGTGCAATGGAAATATTGCAGCTTAGAGGAAGCTACCTGGGGAGATGAAAACTTGCTCAAGCTCAACTATCCAAATTTGTTACTTCATTCCTGAGGAGATGAATTCTCTTAAGGGGAAGGCAATGCCAGGATCACAAGTGCAAGGGTAAACTGGGTATCACTAAAATAGTTAGTATATTCTAGAGTTAGATATTTTGAATGCACATGGGGTTAGTTACAGGTAAGGGATAAGAGATGAGGTGTAGGTTAGGAGAATTTTCATTTTTGAGCAATTAGTAGCTATATATATGTGTGTGTGTGTAATGGGAAGAGTATTCCCCAAGTATTGGATATATGAATTTTGTGAATGAAATGAAGAGAGTTTGTGAAGCTTTTCCGTATTTTCTCTCTCTATATCTCTATAACTCATGAACTCAATGAGTAACTTCTACCTCCCTTTTCTCTCTAAATTCTATCTATGTTTCTCTCTATTTCTTTGTTTTCTCTAATTCTCATGTTAGGCCATAACTAGGGCCTGACAGTTTTTGCAACCCTAAGAGACTGCCACCATCTTTGCCTGAACTTCACAAGACCTTTTGCGAAAATAAGATGGTGCACCTTTACTTACCACATACAGGTTTACGGTAAAGAAACAAGGTGTTGCTAGTTTCTCTATTGTACATAAATCACGGTGCTAAATGTAACGCCCCCAAATTCAGGTCTACCTTTAAATCCGAGTTCGGTGCGTCACGGTGCTAATTCTCCATCAATTCATATCCATACTATCCTTGGGCCATAAATGTAACTTCAAAATAATACAATATTTCATCTTTTACTCCTAGATTCTAAGATCTTAACTAATACATCATCTAATATTCTTGACAATTTACAATTGTACTAATATTATAAACCTTCTTCTAAACATTAACTTCTTCTTTCCTTCATCTTTATTGGATCCTTCGGTTCGCTCTGACATAGCTGCAAATATTATAGAATTTGCAATAGTGAGCATAAAATTGCCCACCAAGTAATAAACAGTTGAATACACAACAATCTCAAGAATAGTATAGCATTCTTTTGAAAACTTCAACAATTGAACAACAATCATGAAGTTGCTTGGATGAATAGGAAACAAATCATATTCCTATCAATAACATTCTTAATTTTCTTACTAGCAATCATAAGATTGAGAACATTTTTTTTCTTAGCTTTTAGAGTCATTTCGACCACTTATCTTTCTACATTCTACTGAGGGGTCGTTCAGACCATTGAACCATCTGTATCACGGTTTTTAACTGAATATCTTATAGTCTTGAAACTTACTCAATATCATCTAAACGAAAACTCTCTATGTTTTAGTCGTTTAAGTAGCACTATGGCCAAACATCTTCGTTCATGATCCCCTATATCATAGGTTGTTCAACCTTAGTCTTACTCTAGAAAATCCGCCCCAAATCAATTTGGTTTGGACAAGCTTACCTACAGCCCTTTAGGACTCGACCTATCTTACAGGTATACATATATGAAAAGAATTATCTTCTCAACATACATATATAAGAATAGCACAACACAAGTTCTCAACATTTATCAATATAGTAAACTGAGTGTTCCCCACCTAAAACTAATGAATTAGTTTCCTGTCTCATCTACACTGTCTTGACAGTGAGCTAGATCGGGTTCCTAACTCATCTTAAACCTTTGCCCATACAAAGGAGTCATTTAACTCAGTTACTACAAGCTATCAGTTAAAAAACATGTTATCGCACATGCACGAAATTTACAATATTGAACAGTTCCATTTTTAGAACTTTTCTTAGGTTTGCACGTAAGTGCGGATATTAGCTAAATACGATCTTGTGTATAACCATTAACAACCATATCATTGAACAGTGTGCAATCTTATCATTATTTTCTCACATAGCTTAGTTAACAAACATAACAATATTTGCTCACATAACACATCATTGCACGAGGTGCAATTGTCCATATATGCCCAAATTATTTGATTTGGCACAACTAACTTGTCACCATTCATAGAATTATTACAATTCATAATTCAACAATAAATATTCCGACTGGAATAGCTCAACAATTCAAGTTAGGCCGAATCAAATGGCAATAACTCCTTTTTTCATAAAATTGTACAATAAATTTCATACAATGAATGAAATTCCACCATTTAAACACATGCCTTGCACAAAAAAATAATAAATACAAGAATCATACAATACTTGCATAACACAGAAGTTATACATCACACAAAAAACTTGCTCAATTATAAAACTTGAGTAAGTTAGAAAACTTGCAAAAGTTCAGGAATACTTGCATTCAATTCACAATTCGAATGAAATTAGAAAACTTGTACAGAATAATTATCTGAGTAAGTTTAGAAAACTTGCATTCAATGTAAAGATTGAATGGAGTTAGAAATTACACATCATATAGAAAACTTGTACAAAATAATATATGTACATGTTAGGAAACTTGCCTTGAGCGTTCTTTTAAATATACATTATATTACCCTTCAAACGTTCTACACAGATACACATTGACATACCAATCAGTCACGTATAGACTTCAATTATGGTTTACTTTAGCTTATTTTAACTTATTTCATTCTCTTTTAGCTCCGTTTATAGTTTAGACTTTCATTCTAAATATTCATGGTACTCACGTCTTGTTACTTCACATCTAAAATCATTCTTTAATTAATCTGCATTACACTCGTTTTATATAGCCCGATACAACGTAGCATAATGTTACCCGACTACTATGCTTTTGGAAGCCAACACACTTTGGTTTACTTCCCGCTTAGCCTAAATCATAATTTAGACTTATATTTCAAAGTCCTTCTATCACTTTATTAATTTCATTTCATATGGTTCGCGTTTTATAATTAAGTTTACGCGACCAAGCTTTCATTTTTACAAATTAGACATGCCTATCCTACAAATGCTTTAGACCAAGTTCTTGTTAGGTTATAATATCCACTATTGGTATTTGCTTTAGACTAAAATTTTCTTTCGTTATATCCAGACAATATAATCTCTTTGTAGAATGTGTCTGCTTTAGTTCAAAACTCCCTGTATCCAATCCATACAGGATAATATATCCGCGCAGAGTGTTTGCTTTAGTACAAAACTTACTTTACCTGAAGTACAAATAAGCTATTTTTCTTTAATGACGTACCAACTTTGCGACGTCATAAATTGGCCCTCCATTAACGGAATGAGCCTATTCTTGAGCCACAAGTTAGCCCGTGACATCCATTAAAACTTCCCCAGAACGGATTATCATTTCTAATTCTTTAACAAGCCCAAAAATTGGCTCAAAAGTATCCCGTTTACTGTTTTTTCCATTAAATGACGTTTTTGCCAAATTTTCAAATTCACGTAACTCGCTCGAAGTCGGATTGAGCTCGTTCTTGAGCCTACGACTCACTTGGACTACGAACTACGACAACCCCAGAAAATCAAAATTTTCTTGATTTCCATTATTAGCTTAATAACTATGATATCAACTAGCCCGTTAAACAACAATTAATACGTTTTACATGCGTTCTTGGTTTAGTTCGTTATTTTGATTACGATTTCACTTATCATACATATTACCGTGGTTTAAGTCCACTAATCTCATCCTTATTTCTCCGGGTCTTTCATGATTTACATGAATCAACAACTACCACCAACAAAGCACTTCATAACTATATGAAAAGCTACACAAGAGTTGGTTTCAGAGGTTTTACCTTTGAAGATCTTTCTCATTCTTGTTAACGTAGGGGTTAAGTTTGCTTTTTAGCTTCCTTTTGCGTATAATTTCCAAGCTCTCTTCCTCTCTCAAAATATGTAGGGTTTCTTTTCTTAAATTAGTGAATTGGTAAGAAATGAGGTAGAATGGGATCCTATTTATAGGTGAAGCAAGGTTAGGGCATAATGGTTTTTTAGCTTAACTTAACCATGAGATAACCGTAGTTAACCATGAGATAACCCTAGTTAAGTGGTTAATGGTTTTTTTAGTTAAGCTCCCTCCTCCCATTGGTCCATTCAAATTCACTTGGATTAAGTTAGGTTTTAGTTAGCCTAACTTGGTCTTCTTTGCTTAGTTTGGTCGCTTTAACCAATTAGGTAGCCGCAATATTTGATTTTCGTATTTATACTGTATAATTTTCGTATTATACTCGTATTATTCTTCGTTAACTTTCAAAATTCGTTACACAAGCCAAAAAATTGCGTTTTTCGTTTTCAAATTTTATTGGATATTCCGTCTTTCCTCGTCATATAAACGTTAGGGCGTTCTTTGAAAAATCTAAAAATGCAAAATCGTTTTTGGCGTGAATAGTGTTTTTACGTCTTTTTTTCCAAATTTTATTTATTTTCTTATACGAACTCAAATTCGTAATTTCTAATATGTAAACACATTCTAGGTCGTAAAATCAACCTTTAAACATATAACACAAAATAACATCGATAAAAATTCATTTTATTCAATAATTATCCTTAAGCCTAATTTCAAGACTATCCGATTTGTCGGGTCATCACATTAAAAGATAAGCAACTTTCTCTAAACAATCTAGCATTACGCTCATTCCAAATTCTCCACAAAATAGAAAAGAAGACACAATTCCATAAAATTTTGGCATCCTTGCTTCCAAATCCTCGAAAATAAATTAGTAAGCATATCTTCCACAGTAGCTACTAGCTAGACACACCCACTCCTCTACTAGCACTCCAAAGAGAGCTTCACAGTCCCCAAGCAACATGACAATGTAAAAATAAATGAACATGTGTCTCATTACTTTGCATACAGAGTGATCCTAATGGTTCTCTATAACAAAAAGGAGAAGGAAACAACTACATTACCCTCTAACAAACTCACATGCCAAGAATTGCCTTGAGTAGCATTCTCCCTAAATAAAATTTTATAGTGCAATTCCTAATATAATACCTTGGAATTCTTGTTTGTAGTAAATATTTTAGAAGTGTTATAGAAAAAGCTAGGCGGATCAAGGTGGCGGGGGACTTTCGAGTGCCCAGGCCTCTAGGCGGTGTAATTTTATCATTATTTTTTATATTTGTAATAAAAGTAAAGTAATTCTTTTGAATTTATAATAAAAAATTAACCACTATTATTTAAATGAGAGAGTTCTTGTGATGATCACAAATATCGAATATTTTGTAAATAAGATTATAAGAGCAATTATCTAATAAATGAGATTTTATGGATAATATTTGTGTTTTATGTGATTTAGGGTCATATTATGACCTAGATGTGTGTTACGTAAGTGAATGTGTTTGAAGTTCGTATGAAGAAAATAATTTTTTTTCGAGAAAAGACGTAAAAATACTATTCACACTAAAAACGCCTTTTCGTTTTTTTTGACTTTTTGAATTACGATAACGTTTATTTGGGAAATGGGGACGGAAAGCGTAAACGAATTAATGAAATGAGAGTCAATATTTTGACTAAACGTAAAATTAGAAAAACTAACTAGAAAGAAACTAGAAATAAAAATAAGTTTGAAAAGTAACCGAGCCTAGGGTTTGGATGGCTTGGCCCTAGTTAAGCCTGGGGTTGCGCATAGGTTTTGAGAAGCTTGGCAAGGGTTGAGCCAAGGCTTGAGTTAGGGTTATACCCTAAATACATGGAGCCAAAGTGTTGAGATTTTAATTGTCACATGTGGGATAAAGGAAGATGAAAAGCAAAAAGTGGATAGGCCAAGGGGGAGGAACCGACCACTAGAGGGGGAAGGGACAAAGTGGTCACTCACTTTCCATTTATAGTAAGTTTTGAGCTTGAGCAAGCAAAGGATTTAATGCTTGTTCCCTCTATCAAGTTGTTTTAGCCAAACAAGTCCTTAAGACATGATTTTGTCTACTTGAGTTAGCTTAATTGTGGATGGTTAGTTAACCATTAGAGACATGGTTAAGTTAGTAAGAGATGGCGTATGACCATTATGCCCCAACTCTTGGTTTTCTTTAAATAGCCAAGACAATTAAGCTAGCCATCCTTTGTTCATTTCATCTTATTTCACAAGTAAAGAGTAAGAAGCAAGAGAGAGAGAGAGAGAACATAAAGAGAGGAAGAGGGCCGGGTATTGAGGGATAAAGGAGAAAGAAGATAGCAAGCTTTGATCATTCAGGCATAAGCTAAAGAAGCAAGAGCAACCAAGAAGCTTTTTAATAGCTTTTTTAGTTGTTGGTGGTTGTTGCTTGTGAAAGATCATGAAGGATCTTGAAGTTATAAGGTGATAATTGGCAAAAAGCACTTTTTCACCACTGTGGTTATAGTGTTTTAAGCAATTAGTCACTGTGCTTTTAAAATATTCAATTAGTCCACTGAACTTTTAAAAATATGCAATCAACCCATTTCGTCCAAATTGAGTAACAGACGTTAAAAAATCTGCTTGGGTTGCTTACGTGGCATTTTGAAAAAAAATAAAAATGACGTGTATTTGCTAACTGGCTTTTTGAGGTCAAATTTGCAAAAAGTCGGTCAAATTTGTAGAAAGTCAATATATATTTTAGTATTAATATTAATCTCCACAAAATCGGTTGTTCATCTTCTCCACAAGAATCATTTGAGACCTTTACATTCATGTTCTCCGATTCTCCTATAGTCCTCCTTGATGTCTTCAACGGTCAGGAAGCAAGCCGGTCCGGTCGGATAGGTTGGAGAGGTCAGAAGAGGAGGCAGTCACCGAGCTGATGATCTCGAAGAGATCGGTGAAAGCACAGTGACGACGAGGATGCCGAAGAAGAAGTTTTAGTTGAAGATTGAGTTAGATACAAAGGTGAAAGTGAAGATTGGGAGAATGAAGACTAAGAAGATCCGAATTAGGGTGAATTGTTGTGGCATCAAAGCTACGCCACTACTGGTAGGAAAAATAGCCACTGTGGCATCCGAATTAGGGTGATATTCGGATCAAGATCTGGAAATGGACCGTCTAACCGGACAGAATTTTATTTTTTTTCTTTCTATTTTATGATTTTGCCCTAGCTCGGATTTAATATGGTTCAATTTTTTTGGGGGGTAATGTATAAATGTGGTGGTGAATTAGGTGTTATCTTTAGGATTTCATGGTGCCTGCCATTGCCAATGCAGATTCGAATTGGGGTGAGGATAAAAACATACATATTATGAATAAGCATAAAAGTATTTTTATTTTTATTTTCAAATAAAACATACATATTATAAATATTATAATATTAATTTTATTAATATTATACATATTATAAATATTTAGGTAAAGAAAAGAAATAAAATAAAATATAAAAATATTTTTATTTTAAAAATTTTATAAGTATTTTAAAACATAAAAGTATTTTTATTTTTATTTTTCAAAAAACACATACATATTAATTATAAATATTATAATATTAATTTTTATTAATATTATACATTATTATAAATATTTAAGTAAAAGAAAAGAAAGAAATTAAAATATAAAAATATTTTTATTTTTAAAAATTTTATAAGTATTTTAAAACATAAAAGTATTTTATTTTTATTTTATTTTAAAATAAAATATACATATTATAATATTAATTTTTATTAATATTATACATATTATAAAGTGCTTGGGTAAATATTATAATATTAACTTTTATTAATATTATAATATTAATTTTATTAATATTATAATATTAATTTTTATTAATATTATATATATATAAGGAAAAAGCACCTTGATTCTGTTATTAATATTATATATATATAAAATTTTGATATATTATTTGTATTATTTGGAAAAGAGATAAAAGGAAAAAAAAGCCACGCAGGATATTTATTTTTTTTCAAAAAAGCCACGTAAGAAAAGCCGCCCAGTTAGCAAATACACGTAATATTTATTTTTTTTCACAAAAAGCCACGTAGGATATTTTTTAACGTCTGTTACTCAATTTGGACCGAATGGGTTGATTGCATATTTTTAAAAAGTTCAGTGGGCTAATTGAATATTTTAAAAGCACAGTGGCTAATTGCTTAAAACACTATAACCACAGTGGCCAAAAAGTGCTTTTTGCCGGTGATAATTGATGGTGTAAACACTTGTAAACTTCCTGTAATTTGCATACCGAGAGAACGAAAATCTAAAAATGTAAGCCCAAGCCTGAGGATGGAAAAGAGCATTGTAGAGAACTTTAATTTGGACTCGATAATTGTTTTTCCGTAAGGAACAAATAAAATCTGATAAGAAGTGTAGATATGGGGGTTACGTAAAAGTTCCAAGTGAGCCGTAGTTATGGCGAAATTTTTAGTAAAAGACGTTAAAACATGAAAACCCTAGCTTGATACAGCTTTTGGATCAAGTTTGCGAGTAATTAACGCTTCCCGAAAGTTTCAATTTTCTGGGGGTTTTGTAGTAAGTAGTATAAGTGAGCCGTAGGCGCAAGAACGAGTTTAATCCGACTTCGGATGAGTGAGTTACGTCGATTTAAAAATTTGAAGTTGAAAACGTTTTATGACCACAAATTGAGGCTACGAAGGATTTTTGAGCCACTATTTCGGCTTGTTAGAGAATCAGAAAAGTTATTTTGTCAGGGAGAAGTTGTAGAAAATGTTACGAGCTAGAAAATGGCTCAAGAACAAACTCATTCCGATAACAGATGATCGAGTTATGACATTGCAAAGTTGGTGCGCCGAAAACGCAAAATTGCCCGTTGCTGACGTCACTTACAGTAGGTTTTAGGCATAAGCAGCGGACACCTGACGTAGATGGGTAGATGGGTTGCACTGTCTGAATTATAAGAAAAAAAACTTGGTCTAACGCAGACACCTAAGCGGGTTAGAATTTAGTCTTAAGCAGACACCTTAACAGATGGGTTACACTGTCTGAATTATGATTAAAGTAGAACTTAGCTAAAGCAGACACCAGAATACCTGTCTGATTTAATCCTGTAGTAGAAAATTTAAAAGTTTGGTTGCGTTGTTTAAATTATAAAGCGCGAATAATATGAAATGCAGAATAAGTTCACGTAAACCAATAAATGAGGTCTATTTGTGACTAATTGGTGTGTTATCATGAATTAAATGTGTAGGACGTTTGAAGAACGATTTCAAGTAAATTGTTATAGAACGCGAAAGACAAGTTTTCTAACCTTGTACATAAATTTTTTAAGTGCAAGTTTTACGTTCATTTGACTATGCTCATATGAATGTTTCGTATGCATGTATTAATTTATGCAATATACTTATATATTGTGTGAATTTCAAATCTTATACAAATTGTTATATTTGTATAAGATGCTCAGTTATGTTAAAGCTATACATTGCTAATTCTCAAACGTTCTATATGCATGAACTATTTAAGAAGATAGTCGATGCCATTTGTTTCGGCTAGACGCATGTTAAAATATTTTATTGATTTGAAAATAAATATTTGAAATGTTATTGAGGTTAAGTAGAATTTGTCTAACTCGAATTGTTTTAGTTTGGATTCCGGTCGAGAAGAACAACCCGTTAATGGGGGAATTTTGGTTAGTAATACGATTGACCTTGTCGAGTGATAAAACAAACGCATATAGTCGTTTCAGTAGAATGTTGTACACCATAGGGTCAATAGGCTGATCACCTGGCGTGCCCCGTTGAAAATGATAACGGTTTGTAGTTGATTTACTACTAAACCTTTTACGAATAAAAATGTTCAAGTTCCTATGACTGCTCAGTATGTCGTTCCAAAAATTATTGAACGAAAAGTTTTGTTATTCAGATTGATTTGAAATGTCTTAACAACTATTGTTCAGTTGTTGAAGCTCGGTATAAAAAGAATATTTGATTCTTGATTTTGTTGTTATCAACTGTTATTACTTGCCAAGCATCTAAATGCTCACCCTTACTTTAAATTAAATGTTTTCGCTGAACGTGTAAGAAGGTTCTGGTAAAGACAAAGGAAAAGGGAAAATGAACGAATAGAGGAAAGTAGGCTATTTGTAATAGATAAAAGTGTTGTAATAATATTCTGTATATTATCATGTACTAAGAATTTAAAGGTCTGAGAAACTGGGATAACAAGTTAGACATATTGTAATAATTAGTAATTACATTTATGTCATTATTATTGTGTTGAATGGGTACCGTGTAGCACCGAATACGGGTT
Organism: Panax ginseng; assembly: GCA_020205605.1. Taxonomy (NCBI): domain Eukaryota; kingdom Viridiplantae; phylum Streptophyta; class Magnoliopsida; order Apiales; family Araliaceae; genus Panax; species Panax ginseng. The sequence goes on along the minus strand of CM035130.1, from coordinate 120,039,498 downwards.
TAAAGGTACTCCGGATTTGGGGGCGTCATAGTTCTTTTGGTATTTTGGGGAATTGATTTGCTTTTTTGTTTATTTTGTAAATAGAGAAGGTTAACATAGTAAAAGACCATAAAAAAAACTAGCCTGGAATCGAACAGCTAGCCTGGCAGCTGCCTAGATGTTCTGAATGTTTTTTAAGTGCCTAGGGTAAAAGTTCCAAGGTTGGATTGGTGTAGCGCCCAGTCCTCCTTTTAGAACAGTCTTCAAGTCTTTAAGAAATCATATTTTCTCTTTGAAGCAAATCTTGGACTACAGGAGCCAGAAAAGACTGTACCTAATTTTAAGCCCCTAACTTGAGGTACTTTTTAACACTTCTTTCTCTTATGCTATGTTCTAGTTGTATTATTTGTATTTCACAGTGAAATTAAACTATTACCATTACTACTAAACTATTGCCAAATGATATGCCGACTGTCTATAGCTATTCCTTCATTGTACTAGCTATAATCAGATATTCTTATTTGACATTTTCTTATACATTTGCTAAAGGGGTTCTCCACCGGTCTACCAGAAAAACTTCAATTGCCACTTCTCAGAACTTTGCCTGGACTTGAAAACTGTTCAATGCTAAGGCCTGCTTATGCTGTTGAGTATGATTTCTTGCCTGCTTATCAGTGCTCTAGGTCTCTTATGACGAAAAAAATTGAAGGGCTTTTCTTCTCTGGTCAACTAAATGGAACCACAGGTTATGAAGAAGCTGCGGCTCAGGTTATTATTTGTATAAATCTCATTTCTGGTGCCTGTTGTGCCACACTGTTTATTTAAATATTAAAAATCATGTTACATTTGATATTCAGTAGTTGTTAAAATAATAAAATATTTGGTGACCTTTACATTATTGATCTAGAACCTGTTCACTTTCAGGGCATTATATCTGGAATTAATGCTGCAAGACATTCAGATGGTAAGTCCCTCATTGTTCTAGAGAGGGAAAGCAGTTATTTAGGGACATTGATTGACGATTTGGTTACCAAAGACCTACGAGAGCCTTACCGCATGTTGACAAGGTAATGTGTCACAAAATTGTCTTATGCTTGCTGTCTTTTTATGAGACTTCTTTTTGCCCTTTAAATATCTTTATATTTTAATTTTAACTTCAATTTTTATTTGTATTGTGAGTTGCAATTTTGTGAGGATCTTAGTAAGAAACAACATAGGGTATGCTAAATTACTAATACAGTTTCTAACAATTAATAGGATGGTATGACATTGTTATTGATGATTTATCCAACAAAAAATACTTTTATTAATTGTTCTACTTATTTACATAGGTTTCATTAAATAGTAAGCAGAATTCCAATCAAAAGCGTCTTCAGGGTGTCCTTTCTGCTTATAAATGTATTTCAGATATTTAGACAGTTTCACATCTCTATTGCTTTATAGCACTTAATGAAATGAGTCTATTATCTTTTGTATTTGTTGGATTTTAGACCATTTAAAATTTTTCTCAGTTGGATTTTTTCTGTATCTGTTTACTTGTTGATCTCATGGGAGTGGTAGGGCAAGGGAGGTGAGTCTGGCAGTAGGGTCGGTGCCGGAAAATCTGTTGGTTGCCAGAATTTTTGCCAAAAAATAGAAAGTTTGATATGCTCTTACTCGATTAGTGGATTGATGCTATGAATACATGGGGTTAGTTAGTTTTTCTCTTCCTTTCTCTTCAGTGGTTCTGGATGTAATTTCTGAGGGCCTTGGTGAGCTGTGTAGTTGTGTTTTTATAAATTTTTCATGGCGTTAAGTTTTTGAGATGTAGCTGCTCTACCAGCATTTCCTTTGGATGGTGAAAGCAAGGTGAAGGTTTTAAATTCAGACATTTTTATCTCAGTTAATAATTGGTGGATGGAAGATTGTGTTTTTTTTTTTTTGATAATGTAGGGTTTCCCTAACATGATCGGACTAATCCCCAACCCGGACCAGCCTTTTTTTTGAACCAACTTGCGCTGGCGGTCCGTGGGCCCCATGAGCATTTCTGCCTTGACAATTGTAGCAAGTGGCAGTCAATTTCTAAGATGTCCGGGTTTATGGCTCATCGAGGCGACCTTGAATCATTGCGCCAACTGCTGGGGTTAAGATTGCGTTTTTTTACGAACATGTTTAGTAGCTGCTTTCTAGGCAATGCAGGCTCTCTTGCTAGCATTGAGGCATGAGTTTGGAATGTTGTTACCTCCGTTCAAGTTCTTCAATTTCCTGCTAATCGTGTTTTGCTTTGCTTGCTGTTTGAATCAGCGGCTATACAAGTTTTGATGTATGGACGAAGAAGTAAGCGGGCTCTTACAGCTACTGTCTTGCATGAAAATTTTCAAAGCAACATATTCAAGGAAGCAATTAAGCAATCAGTTTTGGAAGTTCTTATTAATTTGGACCCCTTTTCTGGTCAAGGTGCTGATGGGCAGATCCAGATTGTATCAAGTCATCTAGTAGCTCGTTTTGATCCAAAATCTAATACTATTGACAAAAGGTATACATTGATTCAAATGGTAGCTCCATGGAGGAATCCAGCAATGTTGCAGATGACAATGCATATTGGGATCTGCAGTATCTGATGAACTTGAAGATCTTGTTCCGGTTTGTAATATCGAGGGGATTGTTGTGAGGGTTGCTGGTAATAGGTGGGGTTGAATTCTTTGAGAGAGATGGGGACTCTAAGGTTGAGGGTTCAATGCCTCAAGCAGAGGAGAATATGCAGGATCTGATACACAGACAAAATTTAGATGGTAGAGATAATTTGGTTTGGTTTACACCTCAAAACTTAAGTAGTAATCTTGTGGATTCAGAGTCTACCAACTTTGACGAAGGAGGGACTATAGGCCTTCTTCTGTACATTCTTTTTTGTCTTCTGATGTTCTTAAATCTTTCTTCTCTATCCCATGCTCATGATTTTTCTCTTCATTCTAATGATTGTAATAATTTAATGGTGGATGATCCTTGAGGTCCTTCTTTGGGGAGCAAAAGCTTAGGGAAGGGAATTGATTAGGACGTCAATTGCTTGGATTCAAATAGAGGATATGGATTGGATCCGGTGCAAGTTCCAGTTGGACCCGTGACGAGAGGACGTGCTAAACGGTTCAAGGAAGGACTTATGGGATTAGTACAAACAATGGGGAAGGAGAATGACATGCATACTTGGTCTAGGGAAGATGAGACTATACCCAAGTTCGTTAACATGATCCTAGGTTGCGTCGTATCAGATCATTCCAATGCAAACCAGGAGCGGACTTCAGAATTGGATTTTTAGCAAATCCGCCTTGGCGGGTTTTAAAGTCTAGGAAACTTCGCCTTTGTAGAGACCTCTCTGCCAATATCCGCCAGATCGAGCTCTAAAGCCGCCCCGGCGCGTTGCTCTCTGCCAGACTTTTCCCCGACGGACTTCACAGGCCAAAAATATCCTCGGCGGATTAGCCCAGATTTGGTTGGCGCGTTTTTCGAAGCTTATGCGTTTTGACAGATTTTGAGCGTAGATTTGTTTCCTGAAATCTATATTTCCAGTTTAATATTAGTCTTCTATTATAACTAGGATATTAGGGTAGATTTTGTTTCCATATTTCATTGTAATTCCTTATTAGATTCTAGGGTTTACAATTGCTACTATTATTTAAGGATTACTTGGTGTAATTGACAATAACAATTCAATTATTTAAATTATTAATATCATTGTGAGTTTATTCTCTACTTTTGGTTTGAAGAATTCCTAAGTTATTTTCTTAGTTTTTCTTTGAGATTCAATTTAACTTATCATACAACAATTCATAGTTGTGTGTGGCGTCTTTATCGTATCAAGCGTCGATTGTACCGAGATTATGTCAATATAGCGAGGGGTCGAGGTGTCGTTGGTGTCCATTCAATGCAAATTTTCAAGCGCGAGCAATTGTTCCAAGATTATCGTCTCAATATTGAGCGAGAGGGTTAAGGTGTTGCAAGCAATTCACCTAACAACTGTGCTAGAAACAATCCGGGCGACGACCACCTCACGCAAGCGTGCCGTGGAGTCCATCAGGAAATTTGTAGATTCCTTTGGATGCTAAGCTTGTCTCTTCGATACCGAATTGCCAAAGGGAAGGAGGCGTTAAGGGAGAATCTTGGTCATTAAAATTCTTTAGAGGTGATGGATGATGACAAGGACCTTCAGGGGGGGGGATGTTGAATAGGATGGGGATTAGGTTGGTTAGTCCAACGGGAAATGATGTTAGGGTGTAGGTCAAGTGTAAGTCTATTGAGAGTGGTATCAAGAGGAAAAGGTGGAGTAACCTCAACAATTGGCGTAGTGGTTCAAGGTCGCCTTGGGATGAACTGTAAACCCGGACATCTTAGGTTCGACTCCCACTTGCAATAATTGGGAAAGGCATAAATGCTGGATTGGGGCCACAGACCGCCAGCGTAAGCTGGTTCAATGAAAATGCTGGTCCAGGTTGGGAGATTAGACGGCCTGCTGTTCGGATACTCCACATTATCAAAAAAAAAGGTGGAGTAAAGAGTTTCACCGTCTTCAGTTATCAGGAAATTATGAGGAGGTTTCGAGAAGGAGAGGAGGTCTTACAAAATATTCCTTATAGAAAGATTGTAGAGGTCTAGGGAATAGGCGTAAATGGAGGTAGATTAGGGAGCTAATTTCTAAGGCTGCCCCGGATGTAATTTCTCTTCAAGTGTCTAAATTGGAGATGGTTATCGTTATGATGGTCAGAAATATTTAGGATTCTAGGTTTAAATATTTGTGTTTTCTTTTGTCGAGTGGGGATGCTGAAGGTATTAGTCATTTGGGATACTCGATGTGTAATGCATCTCGAGTCTGTTTTGGTCACTTATTTCTGTTCCTTTAGAGATTATAGGGCATGGGCCGTGGTGGTTTTCTTTTGTTTATGGGACTAATCAAATTTATAGATAGATGAGCTTTTTGGGAGCAACTTTATGATCTTATGGTCTTTGTACTTCTTGGTGTATTGGTGGGGAGTTTAATGTTACTAGGGTTTCTTCTAAAATATTTGGTGCTCTTTCTAATGCCCAACTCAATTGGTCGGTTTTTGGTGAGCGTACGAAGGCAACTCGTAGTGATTGGGAGGATGCTTTTCTTGAGTTGGGGCAAGAGGTACTTTCGCGAGTAGTTTTAGATCATTTTTCAGTAGTCTTAGAATCCAACCCTCTCAATTGGGGTCCCACGCCTTTTTGTTTTGAGAATGTGGATTTCCCACCCCAATTTTTTCAAGTTGATTAAACAATGGAGTGAGAGTGCTTGTGTGGGTTGGAGAGATTTTGTTTTATGAAAAAGTTGTGGTATGTCAAATGTAAGTTAAAAGAGTGGAATAAGGAGGTGTTTGGCAATGTGAGAGATGGGAAGAAATTAATTTTGAAAGAGATTGAGGCGATTGATAGGATCGAGGAGGGAAGTAATCTGAGGACTTGATTGGTAAACAAGCTCAGCAATGTAATGATCTTGAGGAGGTAATTTTGCGTGTGGAAACTAGTTGAGGTAGTAGGATTACTTGGGTGAAGGATACTTGTAATTCAAGATTGTTTCACAAGGTTGCTAGTGGTTGAAATCGCATAAATTTTAGGAGGGAGATAGAGCTCGAGTCAGGTGAGATGATAATAAATTTTGATTTGATTGCTAATAAAATTAATTACAGATTTTATAAAGGAGGTTGGGGAAAGACCTGTGGTTGTGGGTTTAAATTGGTGTTCTATTATGACAAAAAGAGTTTTTTTGTTTTATCGAAAAGCCGTTTACAGAGGAGGAAATTAAAAGAGGGCTGTTTTTAAAATGGAGAAAGAGAGAAGGCTCCTGGTCTTGATGGATTTACGATGACTCACTATCATACAAATTGAGATGTGGTTAAAGATGATCTCATTTGAGTTTTTAGGAGTTCTTTGCGACAAGTGTTATTTGGGAAAACATTATTTTTATCTTCATTACCCTAGTCCCTAAGAAGATTGCTCTGTTAAGGTGACGGATTTTAGACTACTTAGTTGTGACTAGTGTGTATAAATTTTTTACTAAAGTTCTTTCTAATAGATTGGATAATGTTGTTGAGTATACAATCTTGGATTCTCAAAGTGCCTTTGTGGGGTGCTTGAAGTTTATTGATGTAACATTAGTAGCGAATGAAATTGTGGAGGATGTACATAGTAGAGGAAGAAATGGTCTTGTGCTTTAGCTGGATATAGAAAAAAGCTTATGATAGGGTTAGTTGGGGCTTCTTGGATAAGGTGTTGGAGAGGAAAGTGTTTGGAGTTACGTGGTGTTCTTGGATGAACGGTGTTTTGTCTCCTCAATTATGTGATTGTGAATGGCTAAATCCATGTTCAAGTTTTCATGAGGTTTGAGGCAGGGTGACCTTTTGTCATCTCTCTTGTTTACTTTAGTTGTTGATGTATTGAGCCAGATGCTTAGTTAGGGAGAGGAATGTGGTATTCCCACGGGCTGTGTTGGTGGGTGCGAGGAGGTAAAGGTCTCTCATCTCCAATTTGTTGATGATACCATTCTTTCTTTTTGAGGGGCTCTAAGATTTAAAAAAATGTGTTATCAATTCTTCAAGTTTTTGAGGCTGTTTCTAGTATGAGGGTTAATTTGTCTAAATATATGCAGTGTAGTTTGGATCAACATGGATATGGGGGAGCTTCTAGCGTATTCCTCTTTGGTTAGTAGTAGAAGTGAGGGCTTCCTGCTTACTTATGTTGGGGTTCCCCTTGGTGGAAATCATAGGTCAATATCGTTTTGGGACTCCGTAGCTGAGAGTTACTCGACGTTTAGATAGGTGGAAAGGTGCGTATTTTTCCTTAGGTGGGTATTACTTTGATTTGTTTGTCTAGTATACTCTTGTATTATCTTTCTCTATTTAGGATTCCAGTTAGTCTAGTTGATAACCTATATAAGAATATGAGAGATTTTCTTTTTGGTCGGGAGCTGGTGTTAAGAGGAAGGATCATTTGGTTGGGTAGAAAACGTGTCTATCTAACTAAGTAGGAGGGAGGTTTGGGGTTGAGTAATTTGGTCCTTAAGAATGTTGCTCTGGTTGGTAAATGGCTTTAGAGATTTCATTTGGAACCTCATTCCCTTTGGCACCAGATTATTAGGAGCAAGTTTAGCATGCATTTGAATGGGTGGGATGCTAGGCCGGGACTTGTGTTATCAATGCAAGTCCTCGTAAATTCATCTCCTAATGTTATACTTCATTTATTCGACATTTGAGATATAGGGTTGGGGATGGTCATCGAATTTAGGTTTGGGAACCACTTTTCTCGTGCTTTTAATCATGCATCACATTTTTTCATTACATGATGCTCCCATTTCTAATTTCATAAAGCATGGTGTGAACTCATTTTCTTGGGTTCTTCATTCTTCAGGACTAATGAGATGAAATCTTTGCTAATCTTGCTTGATTCGATTATTTTATGTTTCTCTTTTGATAAGTGCATTTGGATTTTATATCCAACCGGTTCATTTTCTTGTAAGAGTTACCCCTCTTTCTTTTAACTTTTGACTTGGTCTATTGTTCGTAATCCATTTCCATTGGATTCGTGCATTTGGAAGCCAAGTTGATGGACTCCATGGCACGTTTGCGTGAGATGGTCGTCGCCCGGATCGTTTCTAGCAAAGGTGGAACGCTCACAACACCATAACCCAACACCTATAAAGAGACGAGAACCTTGGTACAATCGATCACGTAAGGAAGTTGCGTTGAATGGAACATCAATGACACCTTGAACTCTCGCTTATATGTAAGCGGTAACCTTGGTACAATCAACGATTGATGTATGGTAGAAGACGCCACACAACTATGTATTATTGTATGATAAGTCGATAATGAATCTCACAGAAAACTATGAACAATTTATTTATCAAAGAACCAAAAGGAGAATAATCTCACAAGTTTATTTATCAAAAGTTGTATATCTATTACATCATATATGTAGTCTATTTATAGTAATGAAGGAAATCCTAATTCTATAAGAAATCAAAACCCTAATTTCATAAATAATAAGAAATCCAAAAGGAATGTAAAACCCTAGCTCACAAATCAATATGGAAATCAAATCTTATCTAATATACCTCCTAGATACATTAGAACTCTAAAAGATACTGAAAATAGCTAATTAAGGAAGTAAATCCGCGTCCCAAATATGTCAAATCGTGTAAAAACAAAAACTGGAAATCGACACACCCGTTGGGGCGGGCCTTTTAGGCATGGGAAGCCCTCCGGGGTGGCATTGGGCAGAGAGAAATGCGTTGGGGGTGGAGCCAGAACACACTGGGGCGTCATTGGGCAGAGATAAGCCCGCCGGAGCAGGCTTTTTTGCCTTGAAATCCCACCGGGGCGGGTATGGTTTTCTTGCTGCGACGTCCTTCGGTAAAATGGCCATAAGTTTCTCTTTTAATCTCCGATTGAGGTGATTCAAGAGGCTCTGGAAAGAGAACGAATAGCTCTATAACTTTCATTCTTTGAGGATCAGAAGATGGTTGGCTCTAGGTCGAAATCGAGCTTAAAGTGGCTGGTATGTATATTTGGCAATCTGAAAACGCCAAGCTTTGATCTCGGTTACATGATGAACGAATTACCTTGACGCTTGAACCCTTATTCTTCGTTCCATGCATTCCAACCTTGTGTTGTTGCGTGATAGATTGTAAGCTTCTATCCATGCAACGTACACGACACCAATTGAACTAAACTCCAATGTAAGCATCCTCGGGTTGAATTCAGCCCAACTACTCGCAATCATTCGTTGAACCCTTGGAACTCGAGTTGAGTCGTCGTTGTTTGATGCGAGCCTGGTCAGGATGTTATCATTCCCCTCTTTTTGAAAAAGATTTGTCCTCAAATCTGGCATCCCCTCCTCTTGAAAAGGAGTTATCCACAAACCTATCCCTACACAAAAACAAACTAAGTTAGTAGCATCAAGCAGATCATAATGCCGAAACTCAACTTGCAAACGACATATATAAGCATCAAAAACTCCAAACTCCAGTAAAAAAAATAGCAAAGTCAGACTTCTCTCCAGAATTGACAATTTGTAGACCAGTTACTCCAAAAACTTTAACTATATAAACTAACTACTATCTACTAAAATAATCATAAATGCAATGTAAGAAAGAATCTGAAAAGTCCTATATCCTCCTGGATCAAAAATCATCACGCAGAACTCTTCATGTGGTAGATTCTCCCAATGACGAATCCCCGGATCAAAAGTCAATCTAATGATCTCGGTCCTTTGCAAACAAAACCAATTCAACGATCCTGGTTAAATGTCAACTTTTGAAACTAATCACGTTGTATAAGCCCATACACCTGAATTCCTGGATTAAACATAAAACAAAACAAATCAACAAGTTCTTTTTGTCTAATCACAAAGAAATCAAATAAACCAAAATCACATGCAGTCTACTAGAACAATATTCAAAACACTTCCCTGTAGACTCTCAATACATTGATCGAATTGAATTACACGATCCATGATCCCTCGATGAATATGATCATATCACAAATTTGCAAAACACAATCAACCTTTCTTCCATTGACATTAACACAGTCAAAATCACATAATAGCACAAATGGAATAAAAAAGTCACAATCACAAGTTGAAAACTTAATAGCACCTTTATCATGATCTCGAATAAACTCAACACATGCTAAAGAATTTTCCAAATTGTTGATAAAAGTCGGAATACAAGCAAAACAGATATCAACTATTTTCTCATGTACGAATGCAAAATATGATTCAACAATCTCATGGTAATATGCAATGCCTCAGCTAATCCAAGTGAGCTAACTAAACATGCAAATAACCCATATCTCAACCTCTATTGATGATAAACACTTATCAAATCAAAACCATATGATAGCAAATCATGCAATGAAGATTGCCCTAATGAAACAACATGATTTCTACCATTGTCAACTAACGACATATCAGGTAAAGATCGACTAACATGAAATCTTAACTCAATATATGAATAAGAAAGCCTAGAATGAATTTCATACAAGTAATAACGTTGAGAATGAGAAAACATATCATGATCATAAACTAACTCAACAAATATCAAATATCCACCATAGTTTATGATAAAGACAATTCTACCCTCAAAATAACTAACAACAAATTTCCCAATGGAAGCATGCAAAACATGTTTTAAATAACTCATGAAAACACTAGATGCATCAGTTAATCTAACAGAAATAACTATCCATTTATATAATTCACATGTTAAAACAATTTTCTAATTTTCATATTCTCTCATGCTAAATTGATTAGGCATTATCATCACATGATTATCATATTTAGACAAAACACAAGAACTATGTTATTTATCAAACATATTATCTAAACAAAGAAAAGAAAACAATACTTGTTTACCAATTCAAAATCGATGCACAAGCTTGACGTCTTATCCTCCTTAGGTACCATGACTTCATGAACAACACACGAACCCATGTCTTCTTCTACGATACCCTTTTCTATCAACTCTTTAACCTGCCTTGGCAACTCCGTTGTTTCCTCGGGAATACTATTAGCTGATTGGTATGGAATGTTAGCACGAGGTATATTTTCAACATGTACAAGCGACAAAACAGAACTAAACAAAGAAGAATCATTAGTGTTAGTATTCAAAAGCGCCGTCTTGTACGAATGTACAGTTATTGGCTTTTCAAAATACAACTCACTCTCTTCGTTTTGCTCGCCCTCTCGTTTATTTTTCTTTCGTTTATTTTCAATCTCAATATTTTCATTCTCTTTTCTTTTCTTTCTCATTCTCATTCTTTTTAACTTTTTCTTTTACATTATCAACCTTTTGAACAATTTCTTTTTGTCGATCTTCTTCAAATGTATATTCTTCCACAAACTCATCTTCTTAATCACTCTCTTTCGAATGTTCACCATCCTGATTGTGATCATTAGAACCCAATAGCTCTCCTTGGACTGCATATTCGATTATATCTTTGTCCTCTCTCGGCTGAACTTGTTCCTTTCGCGCCTTAGAAGTATATTGTAGTTGCATTCAATAATCTTCCCACGTCTCACTAAACGAACCCATGATATCCTCTTTGTTTATGTCTGCGAACCCTCCTATCATCTTCTAATGTTGATGGCCTTGAATGTTGCTCTACATATTTTTGAGATGTATATTCCTCCCTCCTATCTAGCTATACTGGAGCAAACCGCTTTCTCTTTACTGTTTTTAATTTTGCCCAAGTCTCAATCGGACAATCTCCACAATTTTTCCTAAACTCCCACCATATGATTGCAAGATCAAAGAACTCTTGAATTGCCCGTCTGACCTTCCTCCACTCGGAGTAATCATGATAGTCAAACTTTCGCTCCATTTTTCTCTCCCATCTCAAATAAGCATCTGGATCAATCCCAACTAGGAAAGTATTCTTTTGGGACCCATAATAACAGTCATAACCATAATCATGCATATTTACTGCAAAACAAAGGTTAGTAGATAAAAAAATTTCACTCGTGTATTGCTCAAATTTGGCTTTTACCCTCTGATATAATCTTTACACTCTTGCCTTTACATCTAATATTCTCTCTTATAGGTTCTTTTTGAATTCACCAAATAAATTCACAGTTTTACAATGCAATTCAAAAGTAACTTATCAAGAACAAAATATAGAAGGTATGACTATCGGAATACCACAAAATCACAGATTGATTGCCTTGGTACTCTTCTTGTATGCCTTTGAATTTTTCGAGTAGGTTTTTCCCGGAAACTTAGTGTTACTTGTTGGAATTGATGATGAATGGAAAATGATCGGATGGTAGAATGGTGTGCTACAAAAAATAGAATCTAAAATTTTTTCTTTTTATCTTTTTTTTTTCACGATTTTTTTTACAATATATATTTCGACAGAAAATTAAGATAAGTAACTAGCTAGAAAATCTTATCTTTGATACCAAACGATGAACTACACAGCACGCTTGCTTGAGGTGGTCGTCGTCCGGATCGTTTCTAGCAAAGTCGTAAGGTGGAATGCTCACGACACCGTAACCCAACGCCTATAAAGAGACGAAAACCTTGGTACAATCGATCGCGCAAGGAAGTTGCGTTGAATGGAACATCAATGACACCTTGAACCCTCGCTTATATATAAGCGGTAACTTTGGTACAATCACCGATTGATGTATGGTAGAAGACGCCACACACAACTATGTATTGTTGTATGATAAGTCGATAATGAATCTCACAGAAAATTATGAACAATTCAGGAGTTCTCAAAGAACCAAAAGAAGAATAATCTCACAAGTTTATTTATCAAAAGTTGTATATCTATTACGTCTGATATGTAGTCTATTTATAATAATGAAGAAAATCCTAATTCTATAAGAAATCAAAACCCTAATTCCATAAGGAATAAGAAATCCAAAAGGAATGTAAAACCCTAGCTCAGAAAATCAATATGGAAATCAAATCTTATCTAATATAACTCCTAGATACATTAGAACTCTAAAAGATACTGAAAAATAGCTAATTAAGGAAGTAAATCGACGTCCCAAATCTATTAAAACGCGTAAAAACCAAAACTGGATATCGACACACCTGCCGGGGTGGGCTTTTTAGGCTTGGGAAGCCCTCCGGGGCGGCATTGGGTAGAGAGAAACGCGCTGGGGGTAGAGCCAGAATGCGCTGGGCGGCATTGGGCAAAGACAAGCTTGCTAGGGCGGGCTTTTGTGCCTAGAAATCCCGCTGGGGCGGGTATGGTTTTCCTGCTGTGACATCCTTTGGTAAAATGGCCATAAGTTTCTTGTTCGAACTCTAGTGTAGGTGATTCAAGAGGCTCCGGAAAGAGAACGAATAGCTTTACAACTTTCATTCTTTGAGGATCAGAAGATTTTGGCTGGCTCAAGGTCAAAATCGAGCTTAAAGTGTCTGGTATGTATATTTGGCAAGCTGAAAACGCCAAGCTTTGATCTCGGTTACATGATGAAAGCATTGCCTTGACGCTTGAACCCTTACTTCGTTCCATGCATTCTAACCTTGTGTTGTCGCGTGATAGATTGTAAGCTCCTATCCATGCAACGTATATGACACCAATTGACTTGAACTCCAATGTAAGCATCCTCGGGTCGAATTCAGCCCAACTACTCGCAATCATTCATTGAACTCTTGGAAGTGTTGAGTCGTTTTTGTTTGATGCGAGCCTGGTCAGGATGTTATCACAAGTTCTCTTCCAAAGTCAACGATTTTGTTTGGTCTTTGGTTTTACAAAAAGTAAATACTAATTATCAAAATTACAGGCCTTGCAAAATTCTATATCCGGACGTTTGTTTATGTGCAAGCTGGCAGAATAATGAGACACATGCTCATTTATTTCTGCATTGTCTTGTTGCTTAGAGGAGTTCTCTCTTTTAACTGCTAGGAGAGGAGTGGATATGTCATGCTTTGGTGAAAAATATGTTACTAATTCATTTTTTAGCCAAAATTTTATGGAAGTGTGCTTTCTTTACTATTTTTTGGGAATTTGAAATGAGGGTAATGCTAGATAGTTTAGAGATAGTTGTTCATCTTAAGCTATTGAATGGTTATTTTAAGCTATTGAGGCCTGTACTTTTTTAAATGCTATTTTTTTTTCAGTCTACTGAGAGTGGACTTATTGTTTCCCTGTTTATTGTATCCATTCTTTTCTGTTAATAATGTTTTTTCTTCTATCAAAAAAAGAAAAAAGGGAAAAAAAAAGTAATGGTATTTTTACTGCAGGATTGGTTGTTTGAACTTGCATGTATTTGAGATAAAAACCATATGAAAAAAGAAAACAGTAATGTTTTTCATTTTTATTTTTTCCGGAGGTGATTCATGTGGCACAATGCTTAACTGTAGAACATAAGTTTTTCTGTTCAAGTCCCCACTCCAATATTACATTTCAAAGTATTTTTAAATGTTTCCCACTACACTTATCAACAAGCTGCCAATTAATATTTTGCTCAATACATTTCATTTATTCTAATAATATGTTTCTAATATAATGCATATAAGTGAAAAGGGAATTTTTATCCAAGTTTGGCTAAGACCAAGGCTTTTCATTGATGACAATTTTTCATTTGACCATATCGTTGAAATTGGTTAAAGGACAAAACTGCCCTTAAGGAAATGTGAAATGTGTTAGTGAAGCTTGAGACATGCTTTAGATTTCCTCCCCCCTATTTATGAATAGTTAAAATACTAAAATGTGTTGTGCCAATTTTTATAATTTCATTTTTTTGGTTGCTCTTAGCCGCTCAGAACACCGACTGCTCCTTCGCTCTGACAATGCTGACAGTCGCCTCACACCTTTGGGGCGTGAAATCGGCTTGATAGATGATAGACGCTGGAAACTGTACCAGGATAAGCAGACACGAATAGCGGAGGAAAAAAAGAGATTAAAGACTGTCAAGATTACAGGTTTGAATTCTTATTTCTCGTTTATGTCTCTGGTACTGGTGGTATGCTAACCCAAGTTGGTGATTAGTTTTAATTTAAGCTCAGGAGGAGATCTGGCAGCTGATGTTATCCAGTTGTCTGGTCAGCCAGTTAAGGACTCTTCAACGTTGGAGAGTCTTCTTAAAAAACCTCACATACAATATAAAGTTTTTGATAAGCATGGTTTCGGAAATGAACACCTTTCCAAAATGGAGAAACAGTGTGTGGAGATTGATATCAAGTATGAGGGCTTCATTGCTCGGCAGCAAAGCCAACTCCTACAGGTGTTTTTGCAAAACTGTGATGGTTTAGTGCATTGTTCATTTTTTCTTGTATTTTATCCCTACTTGAGATATATTAACATTTTTCTACATGAATTTGTTCCAGAATATTATTTATAATTGATAATTATGATTTTATATTGTCTAATCCTATTCATTTTCATTAGATGGTTCATCAACAACATAGACCACTATCAGAGAACTTGGATTACCATGCCATGACAACTTTATGTCTTGAAGCACGTGAAAAGCTCTCCAAGGTGTGGAAGTTACTTTCACAATAGTTTCTCTGTAAAAGTTTCCTTTCTCACAACTGCGAAGTTTTTTTTCTTTGGGTATAGGTAAATATATTGTTGGGGATTGGTGTGACCATTCACAAATTTGGATGCCTCCAATGACCGAGTTGGGTAGAACTTATGATAAAATTGGGCATTTCTGCGTTTAGAATGAGGTAATTCAGATTCCAAGCTTTGGTCATAAGAAATAAGAAATGCCTATGGTAGAGGGTTTAGATTAGTGTCATATTTTGAGAGAAAGGAGTTTTTGGTTGGAAAAGCCATATACGGAGGAAATTAAGAGGGCTGTTGTGGAGATGGATAGAGAGAAGGCTCCTGGATTTATGATGGCTTATAATCATACAAATTGGAATGTTCTGAAAGATAATCTCATTAGAGTTTTTCAGGAATTCTTTGCAACAAAGTTTTATTGGGTAAAACATTAATTCTACCTTCATTACCCTAGTCCCTAAAAAGGATCACTCTATTAAGATGACATTTTATACCCATTAGTCTTATGACTAGTGTGTCTAAAATTCTTATTAAATTCTTTCCAAGACATTGGGTTATGTTGTAGGGGATACAATCTCGGATTCCTAGTGTCTTTGTGGGTTGTAGGCAGATTATTGATGCAACATAAGTAGCTAATGAAGTTTTGGAGGATGCATAGGAGAGGGAGAGGGAGAAAGGATCTTGTGCTTAAGCAGGACTTTGAGAAAGCTAATGATAAGGTTAGTTGGGGCTTTTTGGATTAGGTGTTAGAGAGAAGGATTTGGAGGTTGGTGGCAATTTTTGATGAAAGGGTGTTGTCTCTTCTAATTGTGAATGGGGAGCCCAAATTCTAGTTTAAGGATTCACGAGGTCTGAGGCAGGGTACCCCTTTGTGACTCATCTTGTTTAATTTTTTTTTTTTAATGTATTAAGTAGGATGCTTACCCAGAGAGAGGAGTGTGATATACTCGCGAGATGTGCAGTGCGGCGCAAGGGGGTTAGGGTTTCTCACATCTAAATTTGTTGATGTTATGTTATTCTCTTTCTTTAAGAGGGGCTCCCAGGCTTTAAAAATGTATTAACAGGAGTTTTTGAGGTTATTTCTGTTATAAGAGTTAATTTGTCTAAATGTAGTGTAACTTGGATCAACATGAATATGGGGGAGCTTATATCATATTCGTCTCTGGCTGGTTGCAGAATTGAGGGCTTTCCGCTTACTTATCTTGGGGTTCTCCTTTGTTGGAATACTATGTAAGGCTCATTTTTGACTCGATAGTTGAGAAAGTGGCTCAACATTTAGATAGGTGTATAGGTGTGTATTTTTCCTTAGAGCGTAAGATTTCTTTGATTCAGGCTTGTTTGTCTAGTATACTCATATATCATCTCTCTTTGTTTAAGATCCTAGTTAGTGTAGTTGACACTCTAGAGAAGTTAATGAGAGACTTTCTTTTGTCAGGAGCTAGTGATGAGAGGAAGAATCATTTTGTTTGGTGGAAAACGGTGTCTATCTTAGCAGGGGGTCTGGGGCTAGGTAATTTGATTGTTGAGCATATTGCTCTGGTTGGTAAATGGCTATGGAGATTTTTGTTGCAACCTTATTCCCTTGGCTCAAGGTTATTAAGAGCAAGTTGGGTATATATTTTCATGGGTGAGATGCTAGGCACGAGATTTGTGTTACCTGTGCAAGTACATGAAAATTCGTCTCACATGGTTGCACTTCATTTGTTCGACATTTGAGACGGGTTGGGGATGATCATTGGATTCGATTTTGGAAGGATTCTTGGTTGGGAGAACAATTTTGCTCTTACTTTTAATTGTGTGCATCGTATTACTTCACTATGTGATTTTTTTTATTTTATAAAAGAAGAAATTTTATTAATAAAAGATGAAGGATACAATAAATGGGGGATAAGAAGTTCACCCTCAGAAGACTAAAAAATCAAAAACAAAAAAAGCACTTAAAAAAGTGCAACCCCTCCAATCACTACATAAATTAGTAACAGATAAAAAGCCCCCACAGCAGAAGCTCAAAGAGATGTAAGAAAATTAACCCTATCATTCAATATCTTTAAGGATAAGTAACTTTCTCTAAATAACCTAGCATTATGCTCATTCCACATTCCCCACAAAATAGAAAAGAAGGCACACTTTCATAAAATTTTGGCATCCCTCTTCCAAATCCTCTAAAACGAATTAGTAGCATATCTTCCACCATAGCAGGACACACCCAGTCCTCTCCTAACACTCCATAATCCCCAAGCATCTTCATTGTTAAAGCGTGATAAGGACTTATTTTCTTGAGATTTTCATTTATTCTAGAATCTCACAGATTTGGAGTCTTTTTAAATGGAATCTCTGCAAATCTTGATTCGGTTCACTTATATTCCTCCTCTTAAGCGTATCTGAACTTTAGATCTAACCGGTTCTTTTTCTTGTAAGAGTTACAAATCTTTTGACTCGGTTTGTTCGTAATCCATTTCCATTTGACTTTGTACATTTGGAAAATCAAGGTCCCTTCCAAAGTCGAGACTTTTGTGTGGTCTCTAGCTTTACAAAGATATCTTTATCAAGATTAAAGGCCTTGCAAAGTTCCATCTCTGGTCATTTATTTTATGTGAAGGCAGATTAATGAGACATATGCTCATGTCATGTTGCTCGGGGCCTTTGGAGCTCTCTCTTTGGGTTCCTAGGAGCAGTGGGCAGTGAGTGTGCCCAACTTCGGTGGAAGATGTGTTGTTAATTCATTTTCGAGGATTTGGAAGTAGGAGGGACAATAAAATTTTATGGAAGTGTGCCTTTTTCCTATTTTGTGTGGGAATCGGAATGAGTGTAATGTGTTTAGAGAAAGTAGCTTATATTTTAAGTTATTGAATGATAGGGTAATCTTTTTTGCATCTCTTTTGCTTCTGCTATGGGGGCTTTTAGAGATATTTTTATGACTAATTTATGTAGAGATTGGTGGGCTGCACTTTTTTATATGTTCTTTTATTTTTGTTTTCTTTAGTCTGCTGAGTGTTGAGGGTGGACTTTTTGTTCCCCCTATTTATTGAATCCTTTCTTTTCTAATAATAAATTTTTTCTTTAATCATTTAAACCAAAAAAAACATAAAAAAAGCAGGAGATGGCATCTCATGGAATATTTCATGGTCTACTGTTCCTTATAATTGATGTGATTTAACTCTTAAGAAACTAAATTCATTTTCTGGTTAATTGACATGCATGTTGGTCTCATATCCTTTGGATTTGGGTGTATTGTCTGGTTTGGAAGTCAAATAGCCTGGTTGGTACAGAAACAGAGATGTTTACATGCATGCATGAGTTAGCTATCAATGCTCATCTTCATAGTGCACACGAGAGGGAAATGTTGGTTCTCATAAAACTATAAATGTCAGAGTTATGAAATGCAGTGATTGGAGATTGGCTGAAAATGGGAGAAAACTTGTAATTCCTTTCAGTAGAAATAGAAATAGAAATAGAAATTTTCAGGTGTCCAGGAAGGAAGTTGTGGGGTAGACTATAGGGGAGGAAGAATTAATTTTTCAACGAGATTTGATAAACTTGTTTAAAGTTCTTCTATTTATGTCATAGGAGTAGTCCCTATTATTTTGCAAGTATTTGGCTCTAATGAACTATAATTGAGTTTTAATGCTCTCCAGGTTAGGCCACAAACCATTGGTCAAGCAAGCAGAGTGGGTGGGGTGAGCCCTGCTGATATTACTGCTCTCCTCATTATCTTGGAGTCCAACCAGAGAAAAGCTCAGGAAAAGAGGCGGCACCATATGTCTAATACTATCATAAGAGATGTAGATTGAAACGTCTCTGAAGTTCATTTAACAGACACAATTAACTAGTAATGTCGTAATACAGCCTCATTAACTAGATGCAATTCTTTCATACTGTCACATTCAAGTATGTAGTGGACTATGCTGTGATCTTATTGTAATATTTTTTGTTTTTTGCAAATTAATATACAAACAATTTTAGCAAAAAAAAAATAAATTTTGCCTTGCAAAGTAGCATTCAGGAAACAAAAGCAAATGGGATTGTGATACGCGTTTAAACTTTAAACTGTCTATTCAGATGCTTGATTTTGAAGTTTCTGTCAACATGAGGCAGTTGAGTGGATTGAAAATCACCTTTGATCCTTAACTGTTGTACATCTTGGCAAGAAGCATTGGTAGTCTAACTGCATCTGAAAGCCCTTTTTGAATCATTTTTTTAAGAAAAAATTATTTATAAACCTCCTAAGAATTGCGAGAGTTTTATTGTAAATAATTACTTGTGTTATTCGGCTGTCATATTAATCTTTTCATTTGTAAGTTCACGCCTTATTATGTTAAAATATGAAGCTCATAATAGATTTATATCCTTGCTCATATAAGATTTACTAGAATATTTTTGCTGAATGAATGAGATTTGGTTGGGATTAGTTCCTCAGCAGATTATTTTATATTTTTCTGGTGACACAGCATATGCTTATACCAGATCCAAGGGCTGGAAGTCTTTCATATGCCTGTTGCATATATTTTATTTCTCTATAAATGCAGGTGGTGTCTGTCTTACATGGCCTATTCTAAATGCTCAATCAAATTACTAGATACAAGTTTTTATTACTAGATTTGCACTTACAGTTCTTGGCTTTTTTTTTGGGTTCAAAATATTCGTAATGAATAAATTTGCAGGCATGTGGATTTAGCTCTGGCGGTGGTGCAAATTTTGTTAATACAGCAGGTTGTGCAACCTCGGAGGCTAGTGCGGTTGATCAGTTCACAACTGGGCTGTGGTTGCAATGGAGGAGATTATCAAGAACAAGAAGGAACAAATGGAAAGCATAATAAGATCATCAAGAAGTTCAAGAAGGGCAAATAGATAGCAGAGTAGATTATCAACCAGTTCAAGTATTGAATCCCTTGAGAATCGAATGTCAGTGCCTCATCGATGGTGTTGTAACATGAAAATGTAGGTTAAGGATAGTTCGGTGTTGTAACATGAAAATGTAGGTTAAGGATAGTTCGGGAATGACTTGGTCAAGCTCTATCCAGAATACTCTATGATGTCATGTTTCAAATCTTTGTCCTGTAACACCATCAACAGGTTCTAATGACAATCAAAGAGTTCTTGGCCTGAAAACCCCAACGATGGTTATGTTAGCTTGGACTATGATAGTGGAGAATGTTTATCCCTCTTAGTTTCTCTATAATGCACTATGCAATAGTTGCGAATGAGAGGACTTGTTAAGGGAAGTGTACCTTTCTTTATGTGGATTACCCAGTGTTGAATATCCATAGTGCCATTCCTTGGAAGTGAAATGTCTGATTATCCTTTTTGAGGGTGACATGTGGTGTTATCTCATATTTTGATATTTTCACACTAGAACCCCTTCAGGCTTCCTATGTAGTATTATTAGAGTTGGAGGTTTTATGCAAGTGAAGTGGAATGGTCATAGGAAAGTAGTGGTAATACACGCATAGCTTTTCCGCGACCCCCTTAGGTGGGTTTTTGTAGCTCCAGTTTTAAAATTTGGAAGTTTAATCCTTTGTAATAGTGTCATCGGAGGTCGTAGGGAGTACTGACTCCTTCATTTGGGTTGTGGAGATTTTTAGTAATTTTTTTCCTAATGTTGATGGTTGAGCTTAAGCATTAGGCCGCTGGTGCTCAGCTTCCTCATGCTCGGAGTTTTCGGTCCTCTTGGGCTAGGGAGCTCATGTTTGGATATTGGCTAGGTTGGTGGTGCTTCAACAACTTGTGCTCGACAACTCGGCGTTCGGTCTATCGGGTTAGGCCGCTAGGTGCTTGGTCTCTTGTCCTCGTTTGTTGCTGTTCAACCTCTAGTGCTTGCCGCTAGGTGTGTCTTTTGCCCTCATGCGCTGTTCGGCTTCTAGCGCTTGTCTGATGGTGCTTGGCTTCTCGAACTTGGCTGCTCGAGCTCGGTTACTTGCGCTCAACCTCTCGGGCTTAGCTACTTACATTCGATTATGGACACTCAGTTTTGGTTGACCTTGTGTTCGTGAGTTTTTAAAAAAAGAGAAAAGATAGGAAGAAAATTTGTCTGATGGGCTTTCTCGAACTTGGCTGCTCGAGCTTGGTTACTTGCGCTCAACCTCTCGGGCTTAGCTACTTGCATTCGATTATGGACACTCAGCTTTGGTTGACCTTGTGTTCATGAGTTTTAAAAAAGAGGAATAAAAGTAGAAATAAATTTAGTATTTACTCCTAACTTGATGACTGCAAGGTTTTAGCTGAAGCATAACTTGTTTACGGAGATTTTTGAATTAAAACTGTGTTGTTCTCTCTAAGAAGCATATTATGTGATTTATTTGAACTATAGTTGGTTTTAATGGTTACTGAGCACGCACACACTACATCAATGATAATAAGTTTTGATTTACAGACTGATATTAGTTATTGATTTGTCTTGGTTGGATTTACTGTTTGAATCTGTTATTGATACTTTGAAAGCATGTTTGTTGGATTTCATACTACTTGATGATTGGATTTGTAGGCATGCTAGTTGTTAGATTGCATATTCATCGGTAGTTTGTTGTGTTTGCATTGTATTGTGTTGTGTTACTTGGGGACAAGCAATGGTTCAAGTTTGAGGGTATTTGATGAATGAGTTTTATACCTGTTATTTAGTTACTATTGAACTTGAATTATTGTTTATTTTCATGATTTTGTAGTTATTTTTCATGTATTTTGTGTTCATTTTATAGATCTTATGTTTGGAAACTGTGTGAGCGACGAATGGCATGAAGCAACATGGAAAAGACGAGAAAAATTGTAAAAAGGCAACACGGCCGCGCGCAAAATGACTTAGGGTGCAGCGCGGCCGCGCCCACTGAAGTGAAGGTTTATGGGCAGCGCGGCCGCGCCAAGTCGGGAGTTGGTTTATGGGCAGCGCGGCCGCGCCAAGTCGGGAGTTGACCAGAGTTGACTTTTTCATTAAGTAGTGTAACGTGAATGTGATTTCATAATTCGATTAAGATTTGTATTAGAGGCTATATATAGTTATTTTCAGTCAGTTTTAGGGGGTTCTTGAGTAGATTAGATTAGACCAGTTCATTAATTAACCTTAGTTTTTAATTAATTTTGGAGATTAAAACAATTTGACTAGTATTGGAAATTTAAAGCAGGAGCAGGAGTGGAGCCTTAACGCTGCAGACAACAGATTTTTACTCGAGCACTTCTACACAGACCGAAAATTGGAACAGAAAAATTGGATATTTTAAAATTTTTTTTTTACAGGCTGTACAACTTTGTTCTTGTATATGTATCTAAATTACACCTAAAACATTGTATTTTATAAAAATTCCTGTTAAAATAAATATTATACATTTTTTAAGAGCCACAATGCCAAAAAAAAATCAAAAATATTCAATTTTTCTATCCTAATTTCCGGTCTGCCAAGACTTTTTCTTTTTTACTCTTTTATATTTCTATGTTATACTGCATTTCAAAAAGACAAATCTGCCAGAACCACGTGACAGCCTTGAGAGGCATCAGCGATAAGAAGACTGTCCCATAATTCAGCCCACCCAGTGTTGAACGGAGAGCAGATGCTCTGTTTTCATTTTTTTCTGTCTCTCTTGTATTTTTTCGCTTAAATTTTGATATTTAAAATTTTACCAACATTAATTAACTCTAAAATTAAATAAAATATCAGATATCAAAATTTAAGTGGAGTGACACAAAAGAAAAAAAAAATAAAAACAGAAAATTTGCTCTCCCTTAACGTTCTGCCCCCAACCAGCTCCATGAGTTCAGAATTTAAAATTTGAACCGTGGGCCATAATAGAAATTAAAGCGCAGCTGTACCACATGAGCAGCCTAATTGGAAACCCACGTGAGGAACCACCCAAGAGGGGAAACATCCATCAGACTTCAGGCAAAAAACCGTGGGCCCCGGCAGTCAGCACCTCCGACCACAGCAGGAATCCCACCAGAACGAAGCCATGAGCACCGGCGAACCACTATGGTTGCCGGATCCAAACAAACTTAGTCCAGATCCAAAATAGAGAAACAGCGAGTTTGTACAAGCACATGGATCAACAGGAAACATGAAACCAAATCGCACAAAGATCCGCAATTGAAAGCAACGGCCGGAAAAGCACCATGATTTCCATCCAAAAAACATGAAAACCAAATCCATAATCTACCGGTAAACCCCCAGCAGCAGCCATGAAAATCCCACAACACAATCGAAAAATCATAACTGGAGTTGAAAATGACGATAGCAGGGAACACCAAACCCAATTCAAGCTGAAAAGAAAACAAGGACACAAATCTGATTAATGGACAGTGTTGGGTATGGACAGTGTTGGGTCATGATATTTTAAATATTGGGCCGAACAGATTGAGCCTACTTATTTGAATAGTCCATTGAGTTATCATTATTGGATCCTAAAGTTATTGAACTTAGTCCTTATATTATTTTTGTTAAGTTTTATAATATTAAGTGAGAAATGGGGTGACCGACTTAGATATGAAATATCCACCACCGTAATCGAGATAATGATGAAAAAACATGATAGTTGACTATTATATCTGCCATGCATTAATGTGGATGAGATCCTTGGATGACATTGGTGAGAAAGCAACCACATGAAGTGGGTGAATTGTGTAAAAAATGAGCCAGGGAACCATCAAGATCGGGGGGTGTCATGATAAAGTGGGTGACACGATAAACGGGCTAGAGAGGATAACTGAGCAAGAGAGTCTTCTAAGTAAAGGTGGCGATAACTTTCTCTCTCAATACACTAAAGATTTTATCCTTCATTGTTAACCTCTTGTGATCTTCAGATTGACTCTCTCGCCGAGCTATCCCCGACGGTCGAAGCCAAGCAAGCTTCGGTGTCGATCGTGTTTAGTGTGCGAGGATCGTGACGTCCCGACGTGATTGAGGCGTGGCGAGAAGATCTTAGCGTTAACATTGGCGCTAGAAGGAGGTAACGTGTTCTAATGTCATTGAGTTTTCAATCACAAGTTTCCATTTGTTCTACTTGAGGAAGATGGTGAGGAGTAGAGATAATACACGGAGGAGGAGACGGTAGGTGAGGTGTAAGTTAAATCCTTGCCTCGTGTTTCAGTTAAGGATTGTCTGGGTCCTTCCAAAAGCGCTCATGAAAGTACGACTTCCAAGCATGATACAGGGGGTTCTCGTTCGAGAGCCCTTGGAAGCTTAGAAGAAGATTGAACTTTCTTCAGCGATAAGGAGCGTGATCAGGGTCGAAGGCGAGTAGAAGGTTCACCGCCTAGGACGCATCACCGAAGTGATCGAGATGATAAAGCTGCTAAGTTGTCGAAGATGGCGGACGAGGCAGATAAAGCTTTAGAGGTTCTTTTGAAGCAAAGGGAGGACATAACCGAACAGATGCTTCAGATTGCAGAGTTGAAGGACGAGGCATCTACCTATGTAGAGTCTGAAAGACATAGCAAACCTAGAAGTGGGCAGTGGAGAGAAGGGAAAGAACCTGTCCATTCTGGTCATGTATCGCGGGGGCGACCTCAGGAACGAAGGAGATCAAGGAGCAGAACTCCTGAGGTGTCAAAGAAAGCACTTCTCGTAATCGGTTCTCAAGGTCGCGATGGTGGTAGACTGAGAAGCAGGTCGAGAGAGTATGCACTTGAGAATTAAAGGAGAGAGCATCAACGTGAATATTCTCATCATGAGGATAGAGTTGCACGCAGGAGTAGATCCAAAAGTCCAATAAAGGCAGTGGGGTCGGATAGAGGAGGTCGATCCACTCAGAGGCAGAAGGTTATTTAGGAGAAAGAAATTTCCTCGTAACCAGAAGGCGTGGATTTCTTGGTAAAAGAGTTGAAGGAGCTCCGGAAGCAATTAGCTGAGGTTCAACAGGTGAAGGATACTCCGGGAAAGAAGGCGTCTCCCTTTTCCTCTGATATTCTTAAGGAGAAGGCAGACACCACCAAGAAGTTGCCTCACATGGAGAGTTACGATGGGTCTGGAGACCCTTATGACCATAGCCAGGCGTTCGATCGGCTGATGGATTATTATGATTTTACCGATGCTGCCAAGTGTCACACGTTTGTTACAACATTGGGGAAGGATACGAGGCAGTGGATGGGGACTTTGCCTGCAGATTCAGTATCTTCATGGTCCGAGTTGTGTGAAAAGTTCTATGCTCGTTTTGGGAGCAACCGAAGGAGGGGAAAGCCTACGAGTTCTTTGGCTCAAGTCCGACAGTTTTTCGATGAGTCTTTGGGCCTGTACGTGAAGCGATTCAGAGAAGCCGTTGGCCAAGTGTCTGACCTCAATGATCTTCAAGCTATGGGGTTGTTTCAGAATGGGTTAGACCTGGTGAAGTCGGAGAAGTTGGTGAAGAAGCTGATGTTTCACCATCCGAAGAGTTTGGTCGAAGCCTTTGATAAAGCCGAAGGCTATATTGTAGTGGAGGAGGCTATGAATAGCTTGAAACGTCCTTCTTCGGACCGAATGAAGGAGGCAGATACTCCTAAAGCTGAAGGCGATCAGAAGAAGGTGGGGGGGCATAATGATCGGACAGAGGGCAGTTTGAAGAAGTATAATAACACATGACGACAGGGAAGTAATCGCCCACCTGCTCCTACCTAGAAGGTGAATAAGGTTTACACCAAACTGAACACGGATAGGTCGATAATTTTGGATCAGATCAGAAACCAACCTTTCTTTGAACCACCTCGTGATAATTACCAGCCAGGACAGGGCAATGCTCGAAAATATTGTGGCTATCATCAAGCTGCTGGTCACGACACAAATGAATGCTGTAATCTTATGGACTTTGTAGAGAGGAAGGTTCAGAGCGGTATGTTGGTTCAGTATGTGGCCGGGAGGGATCATCAGCAGGAACAACAGAATGCATATCGGACTGTTCAAGTGGTTCAACCGGTTCCACCCGTACAACCTGCTCCAAATCAGCCGCCAAGGCACGTCGTTGATGTAATAACCGGTGGGACGGCAGGAAAATTGGTGGGAAAGAAGATGAGAGGATATCTGGATTCGGTTATGTCCGTGGCGGGTGCTCCCCTGAAGATCGATAGACCATTTCTAGGGACAGTTATATCCTTCACCGATGCAGATTATCCTTCGGAGCCCATCAAACCTCATGAAGGGGCACTAGTGATCACTGCACAAGTAGGTTTGGTGGATATGAAGCATATGATGATAGACAACGGGTCTTCTGTGGATATTCTGTATGCCTATGCTTATTAGAGGATGCATCTTGATGGGCGAAAGATGGAGGTTGGGCAGGAGGCTCCCCTATATGGTTTCAGCAACGATCCGGTCAAAGTGGCAGGAACTATTGAGCTACCAGTCATCTTCGGTACTGCTCCACAACATGTAGAAATAATGTGTAAGTTCTATGTTGTGCATGTAGATTCGGCCTACAATGCCATACTGGGTAGACCTACCTTGACTGCTCTCAAAGTAGTGACTTCCATCCCTCACTTCAAGATCAAGTTTCCAAAGACACATGGAGTTGGAGAGGTAGTAGGGGACTTGGATCTGGCCCGATGCTGTTATCGAAATGTTGTTATTGCCTCAGGAGTTGGGATTAGCAAGCAAAAACAAACCATGGAAATTGAGATCGAGCCCTTTACTGAAAGCAGTTCGGAGCCATTGGTTATGCCTGCAGGAGAGATGGAGGAGATCGAACTGGTTCTTGGGAAGAAGGACAAGACAGTGAAGATAGGTTCGGGTTTGCCGGAACCTTTTCGGACAAACCTTATGGAACTTCTTCGCTGTTATGCGGACATTTTTGCATGGGAGCCACAAGACATGCCTAGAATCAGTCGAAAGGTTGCCGAACACCGACTAGACGTAGATCCATCAAAGAAGCTAGTTCGACAGAAAAGGCGGATCTTTGCACCTGAGCGACAGAGGATCATTGATGATGAGATTGCGAAGCTGATAGCTGCTGACTTCATCTTTGAGATCGACTATCCGGAGTGGATGGCAAACGTGGTATTGGTCCAGAAGCAGAACGGGAAATGGTGAGTGTGCATCGATTATACAGACCTGAACAAAGCATGCCCGAAGGACTTCTATCCTCTGCCCCACATTGATCAACTTATTGATGCCACTTCGGGGTATGCATTACTAAGTATTATGGATGCTTTTTCAGGTTATCATCAAATATCTATGTGCAAGGAGGACATCTCGAAAACAAACATTCATCACACACCGTTCGGTGTATGCCTATAAGAAGATGACCTTTGGCCTGATAAATGCTGGAGCCACTTACCAGAGAATGATGAACTTCGTCTTCCAAAAGCAGCTAGGAAGAAACATGGAGGTATATGTGGATGACATGATAGTGAAGAGCATGATTGTTCAGAAGCTCCTGGATGATCTAGAGGAATGCTTTCAGACTGTCCGTCATCACAAGTTGAGACTCAATCCTGCAAAGTGCACCTTCGGGCTCGGTGTAGGGAAGTTCCTAGGCTATCTGGTCAGTCAAAGGGGTATCGAAGCCAATCCAGAGAAGATCCAGGCCATACTAAATATGAAGACTCCTCAGTCATTCAAAGACATCCAACGTCTGACCGGGAGGATTGCAGCCTTGAGGAGATTTATGTCCAAGTCGGCAGAGAGATGCTTGCTGTTTTTTGATACGTTGAAGGGACCGAAGAATGCAAAAACGTTCCAGTGGACTTCGCAGTGTGAAGACGCCTTTCAAAGCATAACGACGTATTTGTCTTCGGCTCCTTTATTAATGAAACCTGTTCCTGCTGAGACTTTATACTTATATCTGGCGACTAGTTAATTTTGCCGATGGGGATTTATTTTAGTAGAGTAGAAGGGGTGAAAGCAAAGATCCGGTTTATTACGCGATCATGTCCTTAGAAGATTTGAAACAAGTACCGAACATTGAAAAATTTGCCTTTGCTTTGATAATTGCTAGTCGAAAGCTCGCCTGCAATATTTTCAAGGTCGAAACTCTGATCGTCTACCGGATCAACCAATCAAGAAGGTGATGAGCAAGCCAGAAGTTTCGGGGAGACTAGCAACATGGACAATGGAATTATCTCAATTTTTTATTGAATATCATCCCCGAACTGCTATCAAAGGTCAAGCCTTGGCCGATTTCATGGTGGAATGTTCGTTCTTCAAGCAAATATTTGTTGCGGTAAGTCAAACGTCCAATCGGCGATTGCGGTTCTTGACCAGATCAGAACTCATGGAATATTTAGATGTAGATGGGTCTTCTACTGCGGACGTCAGTGGGGCATGGATTATCTTGACAAGTTCGGAGGGATTCAAAGTGCAGCAGGCCATCAGATTTGGGTTCAGAGCAACGAACAACGAGGCCGAGTACGAAGTAGTGCTAGCAGGGGTTTGATTAGCGAAGAGTCTGGAGGTTCAGAAGTTAATCATTTATAGTGACTCTCAACTGGTCGTCAAGCAAGTGTCCAGAGATTATAAAGCTCGTGGAGCAAGAATGATCAAGTATTTGGCAGAGTTGAAAGACCGGCTTCAGTATTTTGTCTCCTATGAGTTTCAGGGTATAGAGCATAATGACAATTCTATTGCCGATGCATTGTCAAAGATGGCCACTACGGATGCTAACATTTTCAATGGATCAGTCTATTTGGAGGTTCTGCAGCAGCCAAATATCTAGCATGAAGCGGTGATGTGCATTGAACGTTCTAACTGTTGGATGACTCCTTACATTGAGTATCTGGTAGATGGCGTCCTTCCTTCGGATCAGATGCTGGCAAAGAAGATCAAGTACAAGAGTGCCAACTTCGTTCTTATTGATGTGGATCTTTATCAAAGGGCATTTTCGTCACCATTGTTAAAGTGTTTGGTCCCGTCCAAAGCTGAATATGCTCTTCGGGAAGTTCACGAGGGTATCTGTGGCGACCATATGGCTGCTAAGTCATTAGTCTATAAAGTACTTCGGCAGGGATTCTACTGGCCTACTATTTTCAAGGAAACTACCGAGTACGTGAAGAAGTGTGAAAAGTGTTAGCTCAACAGTCCGATCCCACATCAGCCACCAGAAGAGCTATACTCGATCTTATCTCCTATACCCTTTGCTGTCTGGGGGGTAGATATACTGGGTCCATTGCCGAAAGCTAAGGGTCAGGTTAGTTTTGTTATAGTCGCTATTGATTATATGACCAAATGGGTAGAAGCGAAGCCACTTCGGATGATAACGGAACAAGAATGCCTGAAGTTCATGAAGGAGTCAGTAGTGTTTCGTTTCGGAATTCCTAAGGTGGTGATATCGGACAACGAACATCAATTCGTGGGATCAAAGTTTGAAGGATTTCTGAAGGATCCGGGGGTTCAACACATGAAGACTTCAGTGGCTCATCCATAGTCGAACGGGCAGGTCAAGGTGACCAATAGAATGCTGTTGAATGGGATCAAGCGCAGACTGGATGAAGCTAAAGGAAGATGGCCAGAGGAGCTGCTCAGCATAGTATGGGCTTATCAGACTACTCCGAGGACTACTACGGGGGACTCACCTTTCAGATTGGTTTATGGCACTGATGCTTTAGTCCCTGTTGAGATTGGATCCACCAGTCTTCGGGTCAGTCAGTTCAAAGAGATCTACAATGATGAAGGGCTGAAGGTCAACTTGGATCTGTTGGAAGAAGCTAGAGAGGTGGCTTTGATCAAATTGACAGCCTATCAACGGAGAGTAGCCAAACATTACAATAAGGGGGTAAAGCTTCGGAGATTTGAAGTGGGAGATTCCGTCCTAAGGGAAGTCGAAGCATCTATGCCTCAGAGCTTGGGAAAGCTGATGCCAAACTGAGAAGGACCGTATGAAGTAATTGAAGTTCCAAAGCCAGGAACTTATTGGTTAAAGGCATTGGACGAATCCGAGATCAAGAACACTTGGTATGCTGGTAGACTTTGGAAGTATTTTCAGTAGAGATCGAGTCAGTATCTCGGAAGTCTGTATATATTAGATCGTCATCAATAAAAGATTCGTTTTTTTACAATTGATCTTCTTCCTATCGGTCCTAATTTCATAATGGTGTAAGGAGGACGGGGGGGGGGGGGGGGACTCGTGACCATTCGATGGTAGCCTTTTTGGCAGGTGGTCCTTATGAATTTGTCAGGCCCTTCGTGGTAGGAAAACTTCATCGGTGTAAGGAGGAAGGGGTGGACTCGCTCACCATTCGATGGTGGCCTTATCGGCAAGAGTGTCCTCATGGGTTTGTTATATCCTGCGTGGTAGACAAATTCCATAGACCTTTTAATATTGTTTTACCGCGAGTGGTAAACAATATGCACCGAAGTAAGGAGGTTCGGTCGGACTCGCTGACCATTCGATGGCAGCCTTATTATTAGGTGTGTCCTTATGAACTTGTTTTACCCCGTGTGGTAAACAAATTCCATGGTCCTTATAAAATTGTTCTACCCCGAGTGGTGAACAAATGTCCTTATATACTTGTTTACCCCGAGTGGTAAACAAGATCTTGATGGTGCAAGGAGGGTCAGCTGAATTCGCCTTATGCCTAATGTATCTCACACTTAAACGATAAGTATGCATTACTTTATTTTGTTCAAGTGTTGAGTTCGGTTCATTCAGTTCAGTTCATTATGTTCAGTATTATTCTTCAACTTAACTGATATATGACTTGCCTAATTCACAATTTAAGTTAAAGTCCATTCATATTGATTGATACTAAATTATTGACAAGAAACGAATTAAACAGAAGTATGAAAAAGAAAGTTAATATTTCATTCATAATTAAACGGTTACATAAAAAGAGAACATTTTTACACAAAAATCCTAAAACTAGAAGAAAGCAGTAATATCTTTAGGAATTGTCTTCGCCTTCGGAAGAATCAAGCAGAGCTGGGTCTAGCTGGGCTGCAATTAGCTTCTCCTTATCTCAACCTCTGCAGACCTCATAGCCTTCGGAGTAGACCTTCAGGATTTCTGTATTTAATTCATCGAGGCCGGTGATCGATGCGGATTCGCTTATTGCATTTTTTGATCAAAGGAGGACCCAACTCCTTCAAGGCCTTCAACTTATCTTGAAGCTTCCAGCGTCGGACCAAGTGCCTCTCCTTATCTTCACGGGCTTCGCCTGAAGATTATCAACTTGTATTGCCAAACTTTGATTGGCTATAGCAAACTCTTCGTTATTGGCCTTTAGAACTTCATTCTTGGCAACGAGGTCGACATTCATACTGGTTATATCTTGCTGGCTGGCCTTGGTCGCCTTTAACTCTTCTTTGAGGGCCTTCAGTTCCTCTTTGGTCTGATCCAAATCCCGCCGAAGATGACCATTGTTGAATTCTGCGATATCACGTTCATGCCTTACCTTTGCTATGAAAGACTGCAGAATGGCATTCTCTTTTCTCGCAGCCTCTTCTGCAGCCTCAACTTCAAGGTGTTTAGGGAATAATCGCCCAAAAAGAGCGTATGCCTACACATGTTCAGCATTATTTGATCAGTGTCAAATATCTAAGTATGAAGATAAGTACAGAAATTAAAGAGAGAATCATTTACCTGAGCTATATAGCTCATGCCTTCATCCGAGAGATCCCCAACCAGAAGTTGTTGCCAAATCGGTGATAAATCGGTTTCAAACGAATGCATTGAATATATTGAAGGGGAAATTGGCATTGTATCGAGGCCAGAGGGTTGGTGATGCCATAGCATCATTCTGAAATTCATGAGATGACAGTCTAGAAGGAGAAGGTATGGGTCGTTCAGGAGAAGGTACTGGTTGTTCACGGATTGGTGAGGGGTCTGCATAAATATTTTTAGGTGATGGAGACCGAGGCGGAATGGTTTCATGTGGTGGTGATGGGGCAGAAGCTGAACTTGGCTGGCTGTCAGATGGTCATTTTCTTTTTCGAGATAATGATGGGATGGGCTCAGCTGGTTCTTCATCATCGGATACTTGAATTTCAATTGGAAGGGTTGGGGGGAGTTCAGTTAAAGAAGGTGAGTTCATCGGTGGTCAAGGGAGTTACTTTGGTTCTTAATTTTTTGACTCGAAGAAGGTTTTTTCGATCATCTACAGGCAAATAGAGTAAACTTCCTCGAGGGGGGACTGGTGTGGTGGTTGGTTCAGGTTCTGGGATAAACTCAGGATTTGTTGGTGTGGGAATGGATCGAGGTTTTTGAATAGCTCTTTTCTTCCTGCGGGGTTGAAGAGATTCTTCCGATAGAGGGAGATCCTCAGTTTCTGGATCTTCAGTTTGAGGTTCAGTGGTACGTGCTTCAGGGGTCGGATTATCTTCGGGAGCAGCTTCTAACAGGGGAGTTTCAGCAACTTTCGAAGATTTTCCAGACAGGAAATCTTCAAATTCTTTTATTTCTGAGGAATTCAATCTGATCAGAGATACTACACAAAGCAAACAGTCATATGTCAGAATTCACGTCACATAAAATTTTAAATATTTGTATATATAAAACAGATCAATACTTACGTTTATGGTCATACAACCACGCCTACTTGGAAAGAAGTCCGTAGCTCCATTCCTCCTTCGGGAAGTTGTCAAAAAGTTCTATCATTTCGGCCTCACGCTCCTCAGGAATGTCTCCGAAATTGGCAGAAATCTTCTCATCGGTGGCCCAATTCGACAAGGAAGCAATCTCTGGTCCCTTTACGAAAAACCACTTTTCGTGCCATCCTCTGTTACTGGAAGGAGTGGAAACCAAAGAGCGTCTCTCGAACTTCTCTCCTGTCTTCGGGGACTGCATGCTTATGGCCTTGAACCCTTTTTCTCTGGACTGGTCGATTTTGTAAACAGTGAAAAAGAAGTCGAGTGTGGGTTCGACGCCTAGTTCATGGCAAAAGGCGACGAATGCTAGGATGTGTATGTAGGAATTCAGCACCAGCTGGGCAAACCCGATGTAAGACCCCAACTTTTATGAATAAAGATGAATTTTCTATAATTATCATTTTTGAATGAATTTGATATAATGTTATAGTTGTGGATAATATTTATAAATTTTGCAAAGTACGCAAGTTGTTATATAATATTCGATTGGTCGGGGAATATTCGTTTTAACAGAGAATATTCGTACGACGGCACAATCATTGGTGGAACCCACAACAGAATTATTGTAGGATTAAGAAAATGACAAAAAATATTTTATGAAAATAACAGCGGAAGTTTTACCATTAACTGTTGAAACACCCAGTGTTAAAAGTACAGGAATACGCGTGGTTGTATAGTAGCACACGGTATTGATTATTGATGCTTACGTGAGAAGTCACTCGGTCTTGTTCAATTATTGCTTGAAGAATTGTTGCATAAGTATCTCACTTTATTTGATTCAATTATTGTCAATATTTTTTATATTATTAAATCAATAATTGAGATAACAGAGTTATTAATATTATTATTTACAATATTAACGATGTCTAGAAGTTCTGCCAAGGAGAGGTTTGGTCACCTAATTGCGCGCCAATAAGGAGAAATCCTCATTGGAAAGCACCCTCTTTTCTGGGAACGACCTGGTCGATTAATAGTGTGAATAATAATAATGATGATGAAATTTTGTTTTATTAGTATTATTATTGTAATAAAACAGAAAAGCTTTTTATATAAAACAGAATACTTTTATAAAGTTATTCGTTTTATTAGGCTAATAGTAAAATCTTTTATATAAAATGTAATACTTTTATAAAGTTATCTGCTTTTATTAGACAATAATTAGATTATATTATATTTTATTATGCATAGTATTTGCATAGTGCCCGCATAGTATTTGCATAGTAAAATCTTTTTAAAAGTTATTCGCTTTATTAGATTATAAATAGAATATATTATATTTTATTGTAAACCAATCCGACCGTCTGTTTAAAGTAAATCGATCCGGACTGCTCATGGATTGGTTCTTATCCGAATCCATTCTTCTATAAATGAAGCTCATTCCTTCATTATTTCTTACGAATTCACTTTGAAACTCTAGAGTGAGAAGCTGCAGAGAGAATTATTCTTCTATCTTGGCGTATTTCTTTTAGCGTTTAAGAAAGCTTTGAAGCGTAGTGCAAGTTTCTTCAAGTATATCCACGCCTCTACCGTTGAGTACTCTTCTTTATAAGGTAAGGGTATTATTATTTTTTCATATTCATGAAGAGAACTTCTGTTATTCCATTCTTTATTATTACATTGGAATAACTTTGATACGTGATTCATCCTATACTTGGTGAAATTCTTCTTTTAATACATTATTTATTATTCTGCTGGAATAACTTTGTCATAAGCAACCGCATACATGGTGAAACTCGTTGTTATTCCATTCTTTATTATTACATTGGAATATCACATGTCATGCGCTTTTCGTGGGACCGGTTAGATTATTTATTATTCATTGGAATAACTTCATCATCGCGGTACCGCATGCATGGTGATTTCGTTGTTATTCCATTCTTTATTATTCTATTAGAATATCCTGTCGGTGCGTGTTACGCCTGACCTAGTTCCGTTATTTATTATTTTATTGGAATAACCTGTCTATGCAAAGTACCGCATGCATGGTAATTTCTTTTGTTATTCCATTCTTTATTATACTCAGTTGGTTAAAGTTTTGACTTCTATACTCCATAAAATTAGTGGAATATCCTTGATATTTGCGCTTCATCCAGTATCTTTTCGTGGAAATATTCTTCTGAGCATTCTTGAATTTTACTCTATAAAGAAGTATCATGTTGACAATTTGAACGTTATTAGTTCCTGAATAAATTAATTCTTGAACTTATTTTATTGAATTCTTATATCATTGTCATCATCCTCATATTTATATTTTGTTGAAAGTCATCTGTGGCCTGTAGTGCATAGATGGACTTGGTATGATTATGACCAGGGATTATTCGGTGTAATCATGATCGTAATGTTACAAATGATGTGGTAAAAGTCCTCATTGGCCCGTAGTACATTGATGGACAATTGTTGGCATGATCATGACCATTCATGAATACACGAATATCCTTGGCACGTAGTGCATGGATAATTTGTGGTTATGATACTAATGAATATCCTTGGCCGTAGTGCAAAAATGATGTGGTTTATTTATTAAGCTGAGTCCCAGCGATAAAAATGAAGAAAAACATTTTAAATCATAAAAGATAGTAGATTTTATTCTCTACTTGACTCTTTTAATGGATTACATGTTCCGCTGCAGTTAAACTTGATGTCTATTGTATTTTATCGGTTTAACATTGTTGAAGACTAATGATAATTTATTCTGCATTATCTTAGTCATAATATTTCTTCGGGCTAGTTGAGCTCACCCTTTC
This sequence comes from Panax ginseng, assembly GCA_020205605.1. Taxonomy (NCBI): domain Eukaryota; kingdom Viridiplantae; phylum Streptophyta; class Magnoliopsida; order Apiales; family Araliaceae; genus Panax; species Panax ginseng. Next base: position 120,004,300 of record CM035130.1, on the reverse strand, counting down.
TTTCTTTGTTCTCTTCAGAAATGAGAAGCGAATTTGGGACTAGTCGGGGAGCAGTGACGGTCGAGGATGATAGTATTAGTAGTCCTCACTATTACATTAAATAGTGTGACAATAAATGTAACGAGGACTTATTCTAAGAGTGGATATTGTCAGAAGACAATATTTGTATTAAAACTCATGACTTTCTTGTTGTATATTAAAGATTGTATTTGTATTCGTACCATGTATTTGGCGACTAGAATAGGTGATGTATACCTATTTTGGGGTGTCACGGTTAGTATCAAAGCTTAGGATATAATCCTCTGGTTGAGATGTGAGACAAGAACTAGGAGGGGAGAGACGGGAAATTCCTTCGCTAGTATAACCTACCTAAGTTTATTTGATATTTAATTGGTCGGTCAGAGTATAGGGATAATATGTGATATGTTAATTAACTCTTATTTTGTGGCAGTGTTTGAAAATGGCATCCGAGAATGTTGAGAACATCAATGGAGCACAAGAGACCGTTGAGTCTCCACAAATCAATAATCAGGATAATGTGCATCAGGAAGGCGACAATCCTCAGGCAAACAACAACACTGACCAAATGATGAACAATGGAATGTTTCGAGGCTTTATGCAATTCATGCAACATCAGGCCGAGAGCGGCTCCTGTCTAAAATGCAAGTGGAAACACTGGCAATTCTCTGATGGTCACCGCCAAATAGTTCAAGGAGCTGGGACCACTGGAGTTTTTTGGAGAGCCAAAATCACCTAAGGCGGAGACGTAGATAAAATAGATAAACAAGATATTTGATGTCTTGGGTTGCTCCGAGAAGCAAAAGGTTCCCTTTGCCACCTTCATATTGCGGGCAGAGGCAGATTACTGGTGGGAATCTGTAAAGCGTACTCAACCTGCCGCACTTAAGATGTCTTAGTAAAAGTTTTAAGAACTATTCAACGACAAGTACTTTCCCAAAAGTATTTGTCACATGAAAGAGGTAGAGTTCATTAAACTGGAGCAAAACAACATGACCATGTCGCAGTACGAAGCCAAGTTTGTCGAGCTGTCCCGGTTTGCGTCCCATTTGGTTGATAATGAGGAGATAATGACGTGAATGTTTCTAAGAGGTTTGAAACCCGAGAAACGTCAATATCTTATCTCTCATAAACTGTGTTTGTATTCAGATGTTGTTAATAGGGCTCAGTTATTGGAGCGCGATAATGAGTCAACCCAACCAAAAGAGAGCATGTGAGAGCCCGGAATCTGGGCCCCAAATCACCGCGGATCCGGTTCACTCATTCTACTACTATTGTGGAAGATATAAACATAAATTGTTTATACATTAAACATTATACACTATCCCAAGGTCGAGTAACCATAACTTATACACAATTTATAACTTATCTAACACCTGGCCTCATTATCATACAAGACTATTACAAAACTAATCGCGCACATTAACTTTAAGCTGGAACTGTCTTTAACTTTCCTTGTATCTGACGCATTCACCTTAATCTGCAATGTTTTATCATGATATAGCAAGGGTAAGCATGAAAGTTGCCCGACAAGTTTAAATACAATGTAAGGATATATCATGATTGAAAGAGTATGAATAATAAGCTGACTATAATTGACAATGCAGTGGTGAATTAGCATGAACAAAACTTTTGACTGAACAAGTATTACATATGAACAATATATATATATCCGGACCAACTGGTAATGAAGGTGATCGACCTTTTCATACCGACTTATCGTGCATAATATATATCTGAGTACAATTCAACATGGCAATCAACAATGATTAACCATATGCATATCTGAATAAAACACTCTTAGTAGAGTTAAGTAGAACTTGCCTGAACCGTTGATTATCGATACGAAATATAGCTTAGCTTATCCGAAGACCTAATACAGATAATACCGATCTCCAAATATTAGAATAATATCACCACAATATAAAATAATATAAACACATTACCACATAATCCTATCAGTCTATACAACACATGAAACTTTGTATCAGGTCAAACTATTTGATCGACTTGAAGCAAACCGATTCTAACATCCCGACGGCCTAATAAATTCGATACTCGAGTTTAAGTTCAATTAAACTCTGCTTAAACACTTAACAATTATCACAGATAATTTTCTTATTAGTCAAAACAATTTTAATAGCTTATAATAAATTTTCAAGTAATTATTACCATTTATCATGATTTTCTAATCATTAACATCGTATTTAAATGAATTAAATACCACAATATTCTAATATCATTAATATTATTTAATAATAACCATTAATGAATTACATGCCACAATATTATTTCATATTCATAATATCTCAAAGTATTTTCAATACTTTATTACTTCTTTTAAATGTTTTTAAAGTAATTCAAAACATTAATCAATAAGCGATATTTAATGTAAATACCACATTATTCCTTGATCATTAATATTTATTAAATGTTAAATATTAATGAAAATCATGACATAATATTGTAATATAATTATAACATCACAAAGTATTTTCAATACCTTAAAATCATATTTATATGATTTTTAAACACTTAAATCCATTATCGATAATTGTTAAAAATATTAAAATATTAATATTTTCATGCCAAAATATCAAAAGTTATATTTTATAACTTAAAATATTTTATAACACTTAAATCATTTTTATATGATTTTAAAGCATTAAACCTATTTTTTTTACATAATTTATTTAATACAATTATTAAATAAATTTATTATCTAATATTAATCTATACCTTCATTTAAATATTAATTAAATAGTAATTAATTAATTACCTTTAGTTATTATTTAATTAATAAATAATAGCCAATTAGTACTAATCATTATTTAATGGTAATTAGATAATGAATAATCAAATTATTGTTTTGTCTTTAATTATTATTTAATAATAATTAATTAATTTCTTATCCTTGAATAGTAAATAATTAATTTATTTACTTCCTTAGTCTTTAATTATTCCTTATTATTATTTAAAGAATAATTAATTAATTTTAGTCCTTATTTATTATTTAATATTAATTAAATAATAAAAATTTATTCATCTCATAAATCTTTAATTATTCTTTCTTATTACGAGTTAAGAATAATCAATTATTACTTAGTCTTTATTCATTAATAAATAATTATAACCTTTTATGTTAATGTAATTAGGTAATTACATTATTATTACATAACATTACTTAACCATTCTTTAATCATCACTTAATATTAATAAAATAATAATTAATCAATTGTTAATCTCTAGTTATTATTTAATCATAATTAAATAATAACTTTATTAACACTAATCTTACTTAATTATCATTTAATATTACTTAAATAATAATTAAATAGCTAATTATATTTAATATTGTATGTAATAAATTTTCTAACCATTTAATGGTTTTAAGAATTATTTTAATAATTATTCAATTTCACTAAATTACGAAAATGCCACTCACGCCCAAAATTTCCAGATTTGGCATCCTTTACGGAAGCGCTTGTAAAATGAAATGTACAACTCGGAATTAAGTTCGTCGGAGGCGTTGGATTAAATATTTTCTTAAAATACATTTTCATTTATCAAACACCAAATTTGGTTATGTTTTGGTCACGAAAACAGTCCAGAAGTGGCTGGTCAGTTTTAGTTTTCTAGCTTGACCCTATTGTACTAAAACAACCATAACTTTTTCGTTTTAAAATGTTTTGAGCGATTCTTGAGCCCACTGTGAAGCTAACTTTCGGGAATACAACTTTTGTTCTTGGACCATCTTCAAATTCTAAACAAAGAATTCCAGAAATTCCGTGTAAAGTGGTGATCAGGAGTTAGTTTGGCGGTTTGACGCGACTACTTTGAGCGCTTCATAACTCTTTTGCTCCAGAAGTCGGAATTAATCCGTTCGAGTCTATGGAAAACTTATTCAGTTTACTATAACATACCAAAAGCCCATAATTTTCTGGAACATCTAACAAATCTCGAAATTCCCTTTTGTGGCGTGACCTCTAGCTTTTCTAAGCTTTAAAAAAACTATTTTTTTTTTTTTTTTTAATCAAACTTTTAACACCCAAAATGGTTAGATCCATACAAAATACATTATATAACATGTAGATCTAATATTTTTAGAGTTCAAGATCATAAATCATAATTTTGACAACAATCAAACACATAAACTAATTAGAGTTTTGAGTATAAAGATTTTTATACCTTTCTTCCTTCTAGCAAATCTTCTCTTCTTGCCAAAATAATTTAAGAACTTGGGGATGCATGAAATTTAACACTCCTTTACCACTATAGTGGTGCTTAGAAAATGAGGAGAGGAGTTTTTTCTCTCTATACTTTGTTTGTTTAGCAAAATGGAAGCTTAGAATGAGAAATGAGAGTAGGTGTAGCTTTTTTGATTATTTGCTAGCAAGTTTATAAGTATTTAATGTACCCAATTATCACATGTTTGCTTTCTTTACTCACCATAAGTGTTGGCTTAGCTTGCTATGTGACACTTGGAAAAGTTAGTAAGGATTTGGTAGGTTTTCTCCACAAACTTGGACAACCTTGCAAAAAAAACAAATTTTTCTTTCCCATTCTAACCCCATATGGCCGGATTTTCCATGCTCTATTTCCTTAAATTTTTGATTTTCTTTCATGCCAAATAATGCTTAATCAAATGACCACAATGCCCCTTACCAATTGGGCTAGGTTTGGGTCACTCATTTAATTCTTTTGGGCTTCTAATTTAATTATTTGGGCTATGTAAACTAACATGACCCAAAACCTAAATTTTATTTTTATCCTAATTAGTTTCTTAGGGTTTCCATTCCATCCCATTTGAAATTTAAAATGTTCAATTTCATAACCCAATTAAACTTGTCTTAATTAGGTTTTAAAATATTCGATAACATGAGATAATAAAATTTATCCCTTAAGTTAGTTAATTCTTATACCTAATATATAAAATTAGGTTACAATAACTTTCTTTTATTTGTTTATTATATAATAAATAAAATATATATATATATATATATATATATTCACATTTAATTCTTTACATTGCTAACATTTTGAACCATATAGGTTCTTATAAAATTTTAAATTATTCCTCACTTTCCAATTTAGGTTTCAAACTTCAACCTTTAATTTAATCGCTTAAGATTTTAAAAATTTTCGGGTTGTCACATGAAGCAAACGCTAAAAATGATAATACTGATGATAATAGTCATGAGCGGTGACAATAAGCGTGGAGGAATCAACATGCGAAATGGTAACCACTTTGGTGGTAATCATGGACAAAGCAATAAGAATGGACATTTCAAGAAGAGGAGATTTAACAATGATGGAAAGACGTCAAAGACCAAAGACTTTTGTTGTTAAGGAAGGAGAAGCGACCACCTATCATATGCTTCAAATGCGGAGGGAGGGACACATCATCGGTCAAATTGTGCGATGTCTTAGTCAAAGCATGTTTTAATTGTGGAAGAGAAGGTCACCTATCTCGATTTTGTCGTTCATAGAAGACAAGTTTAAACTAGGATGGAGGCACCAAAGGACGTCCCAAAAAAGTTAAAGCCCGATGGTGCAAGGGAGGCGTTTGTCGTGACCTCCCCAAAAAGTAAGGAACCCGAACGAGGTCATCACGAGTAAGCTTATCATAAACTCTAGCGAAGTTTATACCTTCTTTGATAACTGTTGTACCCATTCTTTTATTTCTCCTACTTGCGCTCAACGTTTAAATTTGACTCCGGAGAAATTAGACTTTGACTTATCTATTGAAACTCGTTGGGAGAAACCTTCATTACATCCAATTGTTTATAAGTCTTGTTTGGTTTAAATTCCAGACCCTCACATTACTCCGTCGATCTTATTTCATTGAAAATACTTGCATTTGACGTAATTCTGGGATTGATTGGTTAACTACTCATCATGTAAGAATTGATTGTTTTCGTAAGGTTGTTAGCTTTCATATTCCTAACCAACCTATTATGCGAATTCAAGCAACCAAACCATTAAAATCAATCATCGTCATCTCAAGCCATAAAAGCTATTCGTTTATTGAAAAGCGGATGTCAAGCTTTCTTAGCTCATGTCACGGATCTAAACAAAAATACGCCGAGTTTTGAATGATAGTTCTATTATTAATGAATTTCCGACGTATTCCCGAATAACTTCGCCTACCCCAGGGCGTGAAATTGAATTTTGTATCGACCTTGAACCCCAGACAAAACCCATTTCCAAAGCCCCATATCGAATGGCTCTATTGAACTTGAGGAGTTAAAGACCCAACCGCAAGAATTGTTAGACATTGGCTTTATTCATCCTAGTACTTCTCCTTGGGGTGCTCCTGTTCTATTCGTGAAGAAGAAAAGATGGGAGTATGCGACTTTGTATTGATTATCGGGAGTTGAATCATATCACCATAAAAAATAGGTACCCATTGCCACGTATTGATGACCTATTTGACCAGTTGAAAGGCGCCAAAATCTTTTCAAAGATTGATCTTCGTTCCGGATATCACCAATTGAAGATTAGAGCCGATGACATTCCAAAGCGGCTTTTCCGAACTTCTATGACGGGCATTATGAATTCCTAGTCATGTCTTTTGGATTGACTAATGCTCCCCGCCGCCTTCATGGATATGATGAACCGAGTATTCAAGGAATATTTGGATCACTTTGTGGTCGTCTTTATTGATGACATCCTTATTTATTTCAAAAGCCGTGAAGATCATGAGTAACACTTGAGGCTGATACTCCAAAAGCTTCGTGAATATAAGCTTTATGCCAAGTTAAAGAAATGCGAGTTCGGCTTCGAGGAAGTAGCATTCCTTGGGCACGATGGTATCAAGTCATGGAATATCTCATTGACCCAAAGAAAGATTGAAGCTATTCAAAGCGGAGCAACCTAAATCAGTAACCAAAGTACGTAGCTTTCTCGGCTTAGCTGGTTATTATCGGAGATTCGTGGAAGGGTTTTCTCGAATCGCTACTCCCTTAACTCAGTTGACTCGGAAAGATACAAAATTCGGTTGGAGTGCGGAATGCGAGAAGAGTTTTCAAGAACTCAAGAGGAGGCTCATTTTAGCACCTGTTCTGACAATACCATCGTGCTCGGAGGGATTTGTCATCTATAGTGATGCTTCAGAAAAAGGGTTAGGATGTGTTCTCATGCAACATGGGAAAGTCATAGCCTATGCCTCTCGACAACTCAAAGAATATGAGAGGAATTATCCTACTCATGATCTAGAGTTGGCAGTTGTTGTCTTCGCACTTAAAATTTGGAGGCATTACTTGTATGGGGAGAAAGTCGAGATCTTTACGAATCATAAAAGCCTCAAATATTTCTTCACTCAAAAGGAACTAAACACACGACAGCGACGTTGGCTTGAACTGTTGTAAGATTATGATCATACCATCCAATACCATCTTGGAAAAGTGAACGTGGTAGCTGACGCATTGAGTGAAAGATCATATGCGGGTACGAATGCGATATTGTCAATGCAAAGGCCCATTTTGTATGACTTGCAAAGGATGGAGATAGAGATAAAGACTCCAGGGACCCAAGTGATGATGGTGAATATAGGAGTGGAACCGACTTTAATCGATAAAGTTAAAGCTACTCAAGCTACAGACCTGGAGCTGATGCATATGAGGAAGAAAGTATAAGAAGGTGCTATGCCAGAAGCAAGAATCGATGAAGAAGGAATACTTCGAGTCAACTCTAGACTTTGTGTTCCTTACGACCTTGAGTTAATGTATAAAATCATGATGGAGGCGCACAACACACCGTTTGCAATCCATCATGGGAGTACTAAAATGTATCATGATCTTTGACATATATTTTGGTGGGGCAATATGAAGAGAGAGATAGCGCTGTTTATCTCAAGGTGTCTAACATGTCAATGACTCAAGGCGGAGCATCAAGTACCAAAAGGTCCATTGAAACCACTTGAAATTCCATAATGGAAGTGGGAGCACATTACCATGGATTTCGTTACTGGTATTCTCGAGGTTTCTCAAGGCATAGATGTAATTTGGGTCATTGTTGATAGATTGACCAAGTCTGCTCATTTCTTACCTATACGAGAAACTTATACACTTGAACATCTTGCTCGTATGTACATAAATGAGGTTTTAAAATTGCATGGTATGCCAGTATCCATAGTTTCTGATCGAGACCCAAGATTCACTTCACGATTTTGGGTTAGTTTATAAAAAGCTAGGGGCGCGAATTTACGATTTAGTTCGGTATATCATCCTCAGACGGACAATCAGAGAGGACTATTCAAACTCTTGAAGATTTATTAAGACTCTATGTCCTTGACTTCAAGGAAAGTTGGGACAAGTTCTTACCATTGGTGGAGTTTTCCTACAACAACAGTTATTAAGCAAGCATTGGCATGGCTCCATTCGAAGCGTTGTATGGAAGAAAGTGTCGTTCTCTAGTATACTGGGATGAGGTGGGTGAAGCAACATTTTTGGGACTAGAGTTGGTACGTATGACTATAGAAAAGATTCAAACGATCCGACAACGTATAAAAACCTCACAAGACCGACAAAAGAGTTATGGTGATCTTCATCGAAAGGACGTGGAATTCGATATTGGAGATCATGTGTTGTTACGTGTTGCTCCATGGAAAGGAGTTACGAGATTTGGAAAGAGAGGAAAGTTCAATCCTCAATTCATTGGCCCATTTTTAATCCTCGATCGAGTAGGGACTGTAGCCTATAGACTCGCCACTACCTGTAAGTATGTCTCATGTTCATAACGTTTTTCATATATCCATGTTACGTAAATATGTGAAAGACCCGAACCACATTATTGAGTTAGAACCGGATGAAATAGCGGAAGATTTAACATATGAAGAGGTTCCTGTTCAAATCTTGGATAAGAAGGAACATATTCTACGCTCCAAGGTTATACCTCAAGTCAAAGTTTTATGGAGGAAGCACGATGTTGAGGAAATGACATGGGAGTTAGAATCTGAAATGAAATTAAGGTATCCTTACCTCTTCGACATACCAGGTACGTACCCTAATTTTGAGGGCGAAATTTCATAAGAAGGGGAGATTGTAAGACCCCAACTTTTATGAATAAAGATGAATTTTCTATAATTATCATTTTTGAATGAATTTGATATAATGTTATAGTTGTGGGTAATATTTATAAATTTTGCAAAGTACGCAAGTTGTTATATATTATTCAATTGGTCGAGGAATATTCGTTTTAATAGGGAATATTCATACGATGGCACAATCATTGGTGGACCCCACAATGGAATTATTGTCGGATTAAGAAAATGATAAAAAATATTTTATGAAAATAACGGCGGAAGTTTTATCGTTAACTGTTGAAACACCCAGTGTTAAAAGTACAGGAATACGCGTGGTTGCATTGTAGCACACGGTATTGATTATTGATGCTTACGTGCGAAGTCACTCAGTCTTGTTCAATTATTGCTTCAGTAATTGTTGCATAGTATCTCACTTTATTTGATTCAATTATTGTCAATATTTTTTTTATATTATTAAATCAATAATTGAGGTAACAGAGTTATTAATATTATTATTTGCAATATTAACGATGTCTAAAAGTTCTGCCAAGGAGAGGTTTGGTCACCTAATTGCGTGTCAATAGGGAGAAATCCTTATTGGAAAGCCCCCTCTTTCCTGGGAACGACATGGTCGATTAATAGTGTGAATAATAATAATGATGATGAAGTTTTGTTTTATTAGTATTATTAATGTAATAAAATGAAAGTTTTTTTATATAAAATGAATACTTTTATAAAGTTATTTCGTTTTATTAGGCTAATAGTAACATCTTTTATATAAAGCAGAATACTTTTATAAAGTTATCTATTTTATTAGACAATAATTAGATTATATTATATTTTATTATGCATAGTGTGTTTTCATAGTACTGCATAGTGTTTGCATAGTAAAATCTTTTTAGAAGTTATTCGTTTTATTAGATTATAAATAGAATATATTATATTTTATTGTAAACCAAACTGGACCGTCGTTTAAAGTAAATCGATCCGACTGTTTCATGGATTAGTTCTTATCCGATCCATTCTTCTATAAATAAGCTCATTCCTTCATTATTTCTTACGAATTCTTTGAAACTCTAGAGTGAAAGCTGCAGAGAATTATTCTTCTATCTTTATTATTCATTGGAATATCCATCATTAGTTTTCCTTGGGACACGGTTCCGTTATTTATTATTCTGTTGGAATAACCTGTCTATGCGAAGTACCGCATGCATGGTGATTTCTGTTGTTATTCCATTCTTTATTATTCTATTAGAATATCCTGTCGGTGCGTGTTACGCCTGACCTGGTTCCATTATTTATTATTCTGTTGGAATAACTTGTCTATGCAAAGTACCGCATGCATGGTGATTTCTTTTGTTATTCCATTCTTTATTATACTCAGTTGGTTAAAGTTTTGACTTCTATACTCCATAAAATTAGTGGAATATCCTTGATATTTGCGCTTCATCTAGTATCTTTTCGTGAAAATATTCTTCTGAGCATTCTTGAATTTTACTCTATAAAGAAGTATCATGTTGACAATTTGGACGTTATTAGTTCCTGAATAAATTAATTCTTGAACTTGTTTTATTGAATTCTTATATCATTGTCATCATCCTCATATTTATATTTTGTTGAAAGTCATCGTGCACCTGTGGTGCATAGATGGACTTGGTATGATTATGACCGAGGATTATTCGATTGTAATCATGGTAGTAATGTTATAAATGATGTGGTAAAAGTCCTCATTGACCCATAGTGCATTGATGGACAATTGTTGGCATGATCATGACCATTCATGAATACGAATATCCTTGGCCCGTAGTGCATGGATAATTTGTGGTTGTGATACTAATGAATATCCTTGGTCAGTAAAAGTGCGGGGATGATGTGGTTTATTTATTGTCGAGAGTCAAATGAGAAAAGTGATGAAAAACCTTTTAAATCATAAAAGATAGTAGATTTTATTCTCTACTTGACTCTTTTAATGGATTACATGTTTCGCTGCAGTTAAACTTGATGTCTATTGTATTTTATCGGTTTAACATTGTTGAAGACTAATGATAATTTATTCTCGCATTATCTTAGTCATAATATTTCTTCTCGGGCTAGTTGAGCTCACCTTTCTTTCTTTCCTTTATTCTATTCAGGAAATGAGAACGAAGCTGGGACTAGTCGGAGAACAAAGTGACGGTCCAGATGATAGTATTAGTAGTCCTCACTATTCTGTTAAATAGTGTGACAATAAATGTAATGATGACTTATTCTAAGAGTGGATATTGTCCAGAAGACAATATTTGTATTAAAACTCACAGCTTTCTTGTTGTATATTAAAGATTGTATTTATATTCTGTACCATGTATTTGGCGACTCAGAATAGGTGATGTATACCTATTTTGGGGGCATCACAGTTGGTATCAAAGCTTAGGGATATGATCCCTGGCTGAGATGTGAGACAAGAACTAGGATGGAGAGACGGGGAATTCCTTCGCTAGTATGACCTACCTAAGTTTATTTGATATTTAATTGGTCGGTCAGAGTATAGGTATAATATGTGATATGTTAATTAACCCTTGTTTTGTGGCAGTGTTTGAAAATGGCATCCGAGAATGTTGAGAACATTAATGGAGCACAGGAGACCGTTGAGTCTCCACAGATCAATAATCAGGATAATGTGCATCAGGAAGGCGACAATCCTCAGGCAAACAACAACACTGACCAAATGATGAACGATGGAATGTTCCGAGGCTTCATGCAATTCATGCAACATCAGGCGAGAGCGGCTCCTGTCTAAAATGCAGGTGGAAACATCGGTAATTCTTGACGCCACCGCCAAAGCAGTTCAAGGAGCTGGGACCACAAGAAGTTTTTGAGAGCTAAAACCACCTAAGGCGAGACGTGGATAAAAGCAGATCAACAAGATATTTGATGTCTTGGGTTGCTCGAGGAGCAAAAGGTTCCTTTGCCACCTTCATATCAAGGGGCAAGAGGCAGACATGGTGGGAATCGTAAAGCGTACTCAACTCCGCCGTGACTTTGAAGATGTCTTGGGAAAAGTTTCAAGAATCGTTCAACGAATAGTACTTTCCGAAAGTATTCTTCACATGAAAGAGGTAGAGTTCATTAAACCGGAGCAAAACAACATGACCGTGTCGCAAATCTGAAGCCAAGTTTGTCGAATATTTGTCGGTTTGCGTCCCATTTGGTTGATAATGAGGAGAGAATGACGCGAATGTTTCTAAGAGGTTTGAAACCCGAGATACATCAATATCTTATCTCTCATAAATTGTGTTTGTATTAGGATGTTGTTAATAGGGCTCGATTATTGGAGTAGCGATAATGAGTCAACCCAACCAAAAGAGAAGCGGTGACAAAATGATAATACCGATGATACTTGATCATCGAGCGATGACAATAAGCGTGGAGGGAATCAACATGCCAGAAATGGTAACCACTTTGGTGGTAATCATGGACAAAGCAATAAGAATGGACATTTCAAGAAGAGGAGATTTAACAATGATGGAAAGACGTCAGCACCAGTACCTGTTGTTAAGGAAGGAGAACGACCACCTATCATATGCTTCAAATGCGGAGGGGAGGGACACATCACTCCAAATTGTGCGATGCCGTCCAAAGCATGTTTTAATTATGGAAGAGAAGGTCACCTATCTCGATTTTGTCGTTCACTCGAAGACAAGTTCAGCTAGGATGGAGGCACCAAAGGACGTCCCAAAAAAGTTAAAGCCAGTAGTGCAAGGGAGAGCGTTTGTCGTGACCTCCCAAAAAGTAAGGAACCCGAACGAGGTCATCACGAGTAAGCTTATCATAAACTCTAGCGAAGTTTATACCTTCTTTGATAACTGTTGTACCCATTCTTTTATTTCTCCTACTTGCGCTCAACGTTTAAATTTGACTCCGGAGAAATTAGACTTTGACTTATCTGTTGAAACTCCGTTGGGAGAAACCTTCATTACATCCACTGTTTATAAGTCTTGTTTGGTTTAAATCGGTACCCTCACATTACCTGTCGATCTTATTTCATTGAAAATACTTGCATTTGACGTAATTCTAGTGATTGATTGGTTAACTACTCATCATGTAAGAATTGATTGTTTTCGTAAGGGTGTTAGCTTTTATATTCCTAACCAACCTATTATGCGAATTCAAGCAACCAAACCATTAAAATCAATCACTGTCATATCAAGCCATAAAGCTATTCGTTTATTGAAAAATGGATGTCAAGCTTTCTTAGCTCATGTCACGGATCTAAACAAAAATACGTCAGTTTTGAATGATATTTCTATTGTTAATGAATTTCCGACGTATTCACAAGAACTTCCCGGCCTACCCCAGGCGTGAAATTGAATTTTGTATCGACCTTGAACCCGATATAAAACCCATTTCCAAAGCCCCATATCAAATGGCTCTATTGAACTCGAGTTAAAGACCCAACTGCAGGAATTGTTAAACATTGGCTTTATTCATCCTAGTACTTCTCCTCGGGGTGCTCCGTTTCTATTCGTGAAGAAGAAAGATGGGAGTATGCGACTTTGTATTGATTATCGGGGAGTTGAATCATATCACCATCAAAAAAAGTACCCATTGCCACACATTGTTGAATCTATTTGACCGGTTGAAAAGGCGCCAAAATCTTTTCAAAGATTGATCTTCGTTCCGGATATCACCAATTAAAGATTAGAACCAATGACATTCCAAAGACGGCTTTCAGAACTCGGTACGGGCATTATGAATTCCTAGTCATGTCTTTTGGATTGACTAATGCTCCTGCTACCTTCATGGATATGATGAACCGAGTATTCAAGGAATATTTGGATCACTTTGTGGTCGTCTTTATTGATGACATCCTTATTTATTTCAAAAGCCGTGAAGATCATGAGTAACACTTGAGGCTGATACTCCAAAAGCTTCGTGAATATAAGCTTTATGCCAAGTTAAAGAAATGCGAGTTCTGGCTTGAGGAAGTAGCATTCCTTGGGCACGTGGTATCAAGTCATGGAATATCTCATTGACCCAAAGAAAGATTGAAGCTATTCAAAGTCGGGAGCAACCTAAATCGATAACAAAGTACGTAGCTTTTCTGCTTTATTTGGTTATTATCGGGAGATTCATGGAAGGGTTTTCTCGAATCGCTACTCCCTTAACTCGGTGACTCGGAAAGATACAAAATTGGTTGGAGTGAGGAATGCGAGAAGAGTTTTCAAGAACTCAAGAGGAGGCTCATTTTAGCACCTTTTTGCTCGACAATACCATCGTGCTCGGAGGGATTTGTCATCTATAGTGATGCTTGGAAAAGGGGTAGGATGTGTTCTCATGCACAACATGGGAAAGTCATAGCCTATGCCTCTCGACAACTCAAAGAATATGAGAGGAATTATCCTACTCATGATCTAGAGTTGGCGGTTGTTGTCTTTCGCACTTAAAATTTGGAGGCATTACTTGTATGGGGAGAAAGTCGAGATCTTTACGAATCATAAAAGCCTCAAATATATCTTCACTCAAAAGGAACTAAACATACAACAGCGACGTTGGCTTGAACTGTTGTAAGATTATGATCATACCATCCAATACCATCCTGGAAAAGTGAACGTGGTAGCTGACGCATTGAGTGGAAGATCATATGCGGGTACGAGTGTGATATTGTCAACGCAAAGGCCCATTTTGTTTGACTTGCAAAGGATGGAGATAGAGATAAAGACTCTAGGGACCCAAGTGATGATGGTGAATATACGAGTGGAACCGACTTTAATCGATAAAGTTAAAGCTGCTCAAGCTATAGACCTGTAGACTAATGTCTATTGTATTTTATCAGTTTAACATTGTTGAAGACTAATGATAATTTATTCTGCATTATCTTAGTCATAATATTTCTTACTGGCTAGTTGAGCTCACCCTTTCTTTCACTGTTCTCTTCAGGAAATGAGAGCGTAGACGGGACTAGTCGGGGAACGGAGTGACGGTGCAGATGATAGTATTAGTAGTCCTCACTATTCTATTAAATAGTGTGACAATAAATGTAATGAGGACTTATTCTGAGAGTGGATATTATCTAGAAGATAATATTTGTATTAAAACTCACAGCTTTCTTATTGTATATTAAAGATTGTATTTGTATTCTGTACCATGTATTTGGCGACTCAGAATAGGTGATGTATACCTATTTTGGGGGCGTCACACCCGACGCCAATAAAACCTAGGAGGGTTACTACGAAAGCATGGAGGGGGAATCAGATTCCCTTCTCAAGGATAGTCACCGGGACAGCGAGCTAGGAGCTCTCACTAGGTCGTTGATACATTCGCTCCTCTGACCTAGGAGCTCTCACTAGGTGGGTGTCTGGAATATGGCAGCGAGCTCGAATCCTCTTCAAATCGATTTCATTTACAATCGATGGAGTGTTGGCATGAGCATAACATTCTTTTCTTCTGAAGAAGGCAGAAGGGTTGGGAAGGGGTTTTGTTGATGGATTCTTACTAGGAGTTGCAGCTTTAGGATTCGAACTCAAAGCCTCCTTATCAGGGCTTGGATTGGGCGGAATAGTATTGATTGGGGTTATACGAAGAGGAGAATTCTGATTCGAATTTAGGGCCACCATTGTTAAGATTTTGCAGAGAAGGGAAGAGAGTTCGAAGGATAAGAGAGGAAAGCTCAAGCGTCTAAAATTCAAATTGGCAGGTAAAACCGTTAATTTGGGGGAAATTTGCCTTTTATATTGACAGTTGCACGAGACTCGAGGGTAGCACATTTAATTGATAGTCATAATGAGAAATCTGAAAGGTTAGCATCCTATTCAAGCCTCATATATTAATCGGGTCAAGTCTCAAACATTCTTCAGATTGGGCCTCTCATATTAGACCTCCGGTCTCTTTCTATTTTATCTTATGGATCATATCGGGTGGATTTTAATTACTTTCATTATGGGCCTTTAGTAAGTCCTATCATATCATACACCATTTATAGTTTCTTATTAAACATTCTGTTTAATAAAAAACTAGGGGGCAATGTTGGGTCATGATATTTCACATATTGGGCCGAAGGGATTGGGCCTACTTATTCGGTTAGTCCATTGGGTCATCATTATTGGATCCTAAAGTTATTGGGCTTAGTCCTTATATTATCTTTGTTAAGTCTTTATAATATTGGGCCGGGTCAATGGGCTGACCTTTTAGATATTAAATATCTCCACCTTTAACCGGTAATGATGAAAAAGCATGATAGTTGACTATTATATCTGCCATGCATTAATGTGGATGGGATCCTTGGACGGCCCGTGGTAGAAAACAGTGACCATAAGTAGTGGGTGGGCTGTGTGCAGTCGGCAGGAACCATCAAGATCAGGGGGTTGTGTCAGACAGTAGTGGGTGGCACGGTAAACCGGGCTAGAGAGTATAATAGAGCAAGGGAGTCTTCTAAGTAAAGGTAACTGATAACTTTCTCTCTCTCAATACACTAGAGATTTTATCCTCCATTGTTAACCCTTGTGATCGCCTGTACTGACTCTCATGCCTGAGCTATCCCCCGACGGTCAAAGCCGTCAAGCTTTTGTTGTTGGCTGTGTTTAGTGTGCAGGATCAGGACGTCTAACGTGATTAGGACGTGGCAGAAGATCTTGGCGTTAACAGACAGGATGATCAATATGCACTGAATTCTAAAACCATCACTGGAACGCTTCAAGATCCAAACCCCCATGCCAAAAACCCAAAACACCCAAAATAGAATCCCCACATCAGATCATACCAACCAAATCCAGCACACACAAAGACATCACCCCTACTAATATCTCAAAAAAGCCCTATAATCAATAATAACCCTCGGACTTGGCATAATATAGATCAAAAATGAGATTTTTGAGAGGTCCTCAAAGCTGCTGCCTGAAAGGCTAGACGGAACCCAGGCAAGGCAAAGTGATGGAAGGAGGAAGAGGGAGGCATGGTGGGCCGAGGCGGAGGGAGAAGGGAGGAAGGCGGGAATGGGTGGGCCGGAAGAGCAGGGTGACGGTAATGGAAGATGGGATTCAACTTCCAACAAAGCTGAACCACACCACATCCGACAAATCAACCCAAATCCAAAAATGGAGCACCAAAATCAGATCCAAACATGAGAATGGGTGGGCCGATTAGGAGCGCGGACGAGAATGAAACGGACGAAAGTGGATGGAAAAGCACTACCAAATTCTCATCTACAAAACAACAACCCAAACCAACACAAGACAACTGCCCAGAATAGATCCAAAACTCAAGGAGAGAATGGGTGGGCCGCAAGAAGGAGATAATTGACATGGATGAATGGACAGGCAGAAAAGAGGAGAAGGTGGGCGGAGGAGGGAGGAGGGGGGTTTCCTAGAGAGCTCTACCTTATTTAGAGTCCTACTTTGAGATACAAGTTTGTCATTTATTTGTGTTTAGTTGCACAATTATCGTGATAATTTATATGAGATTGAGAAACGAATTATTAATTTAGGTATGATCATAATATCACGTGATTGTATTTTCTATATGACGATAAAATTCATGATTTATGTCTAGGATATAGATATACTTATACGCCACATGTACGTAATTTGATAAGGAAACATGTGCTTTAAATCCTCTTTAATTATAATTCACATAGAGATATAGTGAATTAATTAATTAGGGTGTTTGATTTAATTCTATCAATTTGTTTCTAATGCATCAGAAGGTGGTTATAAATACTAATGAGTTCCTGATTAACAAAATAGTAAGCATAATTAATAAAAAGTGTATTGATTTAAGTAAAGTAATAAATGAAGTTGTGATCTTAAATCTTCATAATCTGATTTTAAACTAGTGGTAGTTAGTATTAGTTTTAGTAAATATTTTAATTCATAATTTTAAATCATTTCTTTAAATAAAATTAATTTGGTTAAGAGTTAGTACTTGGTAATTTTTATTAAATAATTCATTGTGAGAACTTTACTCTACTTTCACGTTATTATTTGTTGACAGTGTATACTTACACGTATGTTTTGATTGCGAAATCAACTAACACCCCACATAAAAAATGGTCAGGGTGTGGTCATGCAACGTAACTGGGTAGGCGGTGCATGAATAATGTTGACATGGATTTGGCATTGATAACAGCGTTTGACGTGATTGTCATAATCAGCTTTGAGTGAGAGCCAATAATGTCAAGTCCTTAATATCTTCTTGACAAGCAGGGGTCCACTCATGTGTGCTCCGCACATCCACACGCTTCATCAATAAGTCTCTGGGTCTGATCCTTGTCTAGACACCTTAGAAGGCCTATGCATGTGTCTCTTTTATAAAGAGCATATTCCCTTAAGTAGAATTTCATTGCCATCTTTTGTATTCACTTCTTTTCAGTTTGGCTCACTCCCTCGGGGATGGATCTGCCTCGCAAATATTCTTTGATGTCTTGATACCAAGGTTGTCTGGTAGGAGCTATCTCGTTGGATATTTTCCCAACACTGTTTTCGTAAATGGGTACACTTTGTGCCGTGAATGTGATAACATGGGCACCTTTCCTTGCAGATATGTTGACTAATGAGGCCAACATGGCCAATGCGTCTGCGAAATCATTTCTATTTTGAGGAATATGCATGAAGGCTATGTCTTCAAACTCTCTCGCCATCTTGATAACTTGGCGATGGTATGGTAAGAGGTGTAACTCTTTGGTATTGTAGGCCCCAATGAATTGTTTGATGACCAACTCTGAGTCTCCAAATACTGCCAACCATTTGACCCCTCATTGACAGAGCCAATTTAACCCCACCAGGAATCCTTCGTATTCTGCTGTGTTATTAGAGTTGTTGAATTGCCATTTGGTTGCCACGGGGTACCGCTCCCCAATGATAGAAACAAGAACTACCCCTGCCCCAATGCCTTCTGCGTTCGCTACGCCATCAAAGTATAATTTCCAGAATTGATACATATTGTTGGGAAATTGCATATTTAAATTTGATGTTAAAAGTAAATATTCATGTTTATATGTAAAGTCCTTCAAGTAATACATGTTCAAAGACTTAGTGGTAGATCAAACTTGTTAAGTTGATCTGAACTTTAATGTTTATCGTTCTGTAAATGAATGTATAGAAGAAAAGATCAAATTTATTAGGCTGATCTATCTCTTGAGATGTAATAGATAGGCTTCAACAGAATTGTGGTCTATCGAGCTAGTCATGAGATTATAGAAGCCAAGGAAGAATCGTAGAGCATCGAGAATCGCACTCTGTCTGCTTAGGAGGGCCTCTACCAGAATCGTAGAGTGTTCCAAACATCTGCCAAGCCAACTCAAAAATCGTAGTGTGCTCTCAGAAGCGTAAAGTCTAAAAATCAAGCAAGCAAATATCGTAGTCTACCAGTGCTTAAGATGTGTCGCCCCCAAAATAGGTATACAACACCCATTCTGAGCTGCCAAATACATGGTACAGAAACAACTACAACCTTTTTAATACAATTGTCATTCAAAATACGACAATACATAAACTGTGAGTTTAAAAATAAATATTGTCTTCTAGACAATATCAACACTCAAATAAGTCCTCATTACAATTATTGATACATTATTTTACAAAATGGTGAGGACTACTAAAACAACTCTCTAAAACCATCATTCCACACCCATTAGAACTCGCTACATTCTCGCCTCACGAGAAGAAAAATGGAACAAAAAGGAAAGGGTGAGCTCAACTAGCCCGGTAAAGAATATTATGACTAAGATAATATAGAATAAATTATCGTTAGTCTTCAACAGAGAAAAATCGATAAAATACAATGAACAACAAAGTTTGAGATCAATATTTGCGAAGAAAATAATAATTCATAGATGAGTTACGTAGAGAATGAAATCTACTATAATCTATGAATTTAAAAGTCCATCATCAATATTTTATCCTGTAACATCAATCAATATACATCTTGAATCAAATATTTATCTTTGCAACTACAGGCCAAAGATATTCAGTAATATCATCATTTAGGGCTGAGGATGATGAAAAATATTTTAAAGAAAACGGATCCAGTGAAACAAAAGAATAAATAATAAGGATTCGTACTTTAAACAGTCCAAGTTCAAATATATTTCGTAAATAACCATAGTGAAGTAAAATTCAAGAATGATCAAATCATGGATACAATCAAAGCTAGTATGCATAATAGATATTTTGGACAAAAAAATGAAAATTTAATTTTTCTGTGAATAGTGTCGTATTCATGAATAGTGCCATATACGTGAATAGTGTCGTATACGTGAATAGTAACCCCGACACTGAAAGACAAGAATTTCACAAGAAAAATCTTTTCAATATTCCATCATAATGATATTGAAGGAAATAATATCGTTTATAAAAATAAATAATATCCATTACCTCGAAAAGAATAGTACTTCTGGCTGGAATATCAGATATAACGCTGAAGGAACTTGCACCTTATAGCAACACTCAAAATATCAAAATACTCACAAGAATACGCTCGATAATATAGAGAGAGAAAACTTCAGTTTCTGGTGTGATTTTCAATTCTAACCTAAGCACCCTATTTATAGGAAAATGCTTAGAACACCAAAGTAGAAAATTTAATAAATTAATAATATTTTCAAAACTTATTCCTACGCACACCTTACCAGCTGATTTCAACCATTTAACACATGCCTACAAATGAAAAAAATGTTTTTTCTTTTAAAAAATATTTAAAACTTCAAAAATCAATTATTCCGGAACTTCAATACCTCATAATAAATAGCCCTTTTATCAGAAAAATTCGCATCTTATGTCCATTTCATAGGAAATTTAATTATCTACAACTTTTCAGAAGAAAATTTTTCCAAATTCCATGCCGAAGTTGACCAAAATCCACATACGGACGATTTTACAGGCTATAATCAAATTTCAGTCAAGAAATTGGGTCCACGAATATGAAAAACATGTTTTAAATATTTTTAGTAACTAAAATACTCCTCCTCCTCATATACTCATATATCCCACATTCATTGTAAAAATATCACCATTATTATATTATTAAAATATAATAATATATTTAAATGAATTATTTATCAGAAAAGATAAAATATCAATTTTTCAACAATTGTCACTTTAAAATTTTCTCCATCTATATCCACATAAAATGAAAATTTTTCTTATCATATAAATCAATAATTAATTACACAAATAATATTACAGAATCACAAATCGGCAACCAGTAGTTCCAGGAAAGAGGGGCTTTCGATAAGGATTTCTCCTTCTTTGTAGCCTAGCAATTAGGTAACAAAACCTCTACTTAGAGCGCGAACTTTCTAGACATTGCCAATAATGTTATCTAATAATATTATTCAAATAATATGAATTATTGCTCCGATAATGGAAAATACTGTGTAATGACAATTATTGAAACAACAATAATATAAAATATCAATGCAGTAATTATTGAATCAATAAAATAAAATATTGAACAGTAATTACTGTAACCATTATTGAGTAGTGCCTTCTTACGTAAGAATCAATAATTTGTGCAATACTGTGTGCTACTATGTTTTAACCACCGGGTATTCCAACAGTATTAATGGTAACAACTACGTCGTTATTTATAAACAACTTATACTTGTCATTTTCTTCATCCAATCGCTTTACATTATGGAATTTACACAATTTGCTTGTGGTCGCATGCGAATATTCCCCGACAATAAGAATATTCCACGACCAAACTAATATTCCTCGACAACAATGAATATTTTATAACCACTTGCTTATTTGAAATATTTGCGCACTTTACCCATAACTAACCACATTAATCAAATCAACCCTTACTATTTCAAAATAATAAATAGAGGAAATTCAATTTCATTAATAATAAGTTGGGGTCTTACAACCTCCCCTCCTTATGAAATTTCTTCCTTGAAATTGACGTACGTACCTGGTGTTTCGAAAAGGTGAGGATACCTCGCTTTCATTTCCGTTTCCAACTCCCAGGTCATTTCCTCAATAGCGTGGTTCCTCCACAAAACTTTGACTTGTGGTATGACCTTTGTGCGTAGGACATGCTCTTTCCTATCCAAGATCTTGACTGGTACCTTTTCATACGTTAAGTCTTGACTATCTAAATCTGGTTCTAACTTAATAACGTGGTTGGGTCTTTCACATATTTACGTATACGGATATATATGAAAAATATTATGAACACGAGACATACTTGGAGGTAACGCGAGTCTATAGGCTACATTTCCTACTCGGTCAAGAATCTGAAATGGACTAATAAATTGTGGATTGAGCTTTCCTCTCTTCCCAAATCTTGTAACTCCCTTCTATGGAGCAACACGCAACAATACATGATCCCCAATACTAAATTCCACGTCCTTTTGATGAAGATCCGCATAACTCTTTTGTCGATCTTGTGCCGTTTGTATACGTTGTCGAATCATTTGGATCTTTTCTGTAGTCATACGTACCAACTCGGGTCCCAACAATGTTGCTTCACCCACCTCATCCCAACATATTGGAGAGCAACACTTTCGTCTATATAATGCTTCAAATGGAGCCACACCTATACTTGCCTGATAACTGTTGTTGTGGGTGAATTCCACCAATGGTAAATACTTATCCCAACTCCCTTTGAAGTCTAGGACATAGAGTCTTAATAGATCTTCAAGAGTTTGAATAGTCCTCACTGATTGTCTATCCGTTTGAGGATGATATGCCGAACTGAATCGTAAATCCGTGCCCATAGCTTTTTCCAAGCTAACCCAAAATCGTGAAGTGAATCTTGGGTCACGATCCGAAACTATGGATACTGGCATGCCATGTAATCTCACAATCTCATTTACATACATATGAGCAAGACATTCAAGGGAATAAGTCTCCCGTATTGGCAAGAAATGAGTAGACTTGATTAATCTATCAACAATAACCCAAATAAAATTTATGCCTTGAGAAACCGTGGGAAGACCCATAACAAAATCTATGGTAATGTGTTCCCACTTCCATTTCGGAATCTCAAGTGGTTGCAATGGACCCTTAGGCACTTGATGCTCCGCCTTCACACGTTGACAAGTTAAACACCTCGAGATAAACTTTGCAATCTCTCTCTTCATATTGTTCCACCAAAATGTATGTCGAAGATCACGATACATTTTGGTACTTCCAGGATGGATTGCAAACGGTGTATTGTGTGCTTCCATCATGATCTTGTACTTCAAATCAGAATTGTTAGGAACACAAAGTCTGGAGTGGACTCGAAGTATTCCTTCTTCATCAATTCTTGCTTCTAGAATAACACCTTCTTGTACTTTCTTCTTCATACACATCAGCTCCGGGTCTGTGGCTTGAGCAACTTTAACTTTATCGATTAAAGTTGGTTCTATGCGTATACTTGACATCATTGCATGGGTCCCCGGAGTCTTGAATTCTATCTTCATCTTTTGTAAATCACACAAAATGGGTCTTTGTGTTGACAACATAGCACTTCTTCCCGTATAAGATCTTCTACTCAACGCGTTAGCTACTACGTTCATTTTTCTAGGATGGCATTGAATGGTGTGGTCATAATCTTTCAACCGCTCAAGCCAATGTTATTGCCGCATGTTGAGTTCCTTTTGGGTGAAGAAATAGTTGAGGCTTTTATGGTCTGAATATATCTCCACTTTCTCTCCATATAAATAGTACCTCCAGATCTTTAGCGCAAAAACGACTGCTGCCAACTCTAGATCATGAGTAGGATAATTCCTCTCATATTCTTTAAGTTGTCGCGATGCATAGGCTATAACTTTCTCACGTTGCATGAGAACACATCCTAACCCTTTGCCCGAAGCATCGCTGTAGATAACAATCCATCCGAACCAGACGGTATTGTTAGAATAGGTGCCGAAATGAGTCTCCTCTTGAGCTCTTGAAAACACTTCTCGCATTCCTCGCTCCATACGAATTTTGTATCCTTAAGTCGGTGAGTGAGTTAATCGAGTAACGATTCGAGAAAATCCTTCCACCTAATCTCGATAATAATAAAATAAACCCGTAAAGCTACGTGCTTCAATCAATCACCGACTTCGGTTGCTCCCAACTTTGTATTGCTTCAATCTTCGACGGGTCAACAGATACTTCATGTTTTGACACCACGTGCCCAAGGAATGCTACTTCTTCAAGCCAGAACTCGCATTTCTTCAACTTGGCATAAAGCTTGTTTTCACGAAGCCTTTGGAGTACCAGCTTCAAATGGTGCTCATGATCTTCACGACTTTTGGAATATATGAGGATGTCATCAATAAAGACCACAACGAATTGATCCAAATATTCCTTGAATACTCGGTTCATCATATCCATGAAAGCCGCATGAGCATTAGTCAATCCAAAAGATATGACCAAGAATTCATAATGCCCGTACCGAGTTCTAAAGGCAGTCTTTGGGATATCCTCAGTTCTAATCTTCAGCTAATGATATCCAGAATGAAGATCGATCTTTGAAAAGAATTGTGCTCCTTGTAACTGGTCAAACAGGTCATCAATGCGAGGTAGCGGATACCTATTCTTGATAGTGATGTAGGGCCCCCAAATCCGGGTATCTTCCAACCCGACAGATGGTGCTATACTGTACTAACATTCATACATTCATTCAATTGAAAAGCCTCAAAAGAACGAACATCTCTTCTATATTATCAAAATAATATTTACATTGTCCCAAGTTCTAAACCCATTTTAAAGGTTCATTGTCATAATATCAATAACATTACAACAATAACCTATACTATTACATAGACAACTTAATGATCTGCCTTAGCTTTTCCTTTATCCTTATTCGATCCTTCGGGACGTTCAATCTTAGCTGCATTCATATGGTTCAAGCAAGAGTGAGCATAACTAGCTCAGCAAGTATGACAATATCAATAATAACATGCTTGACACATACGAATCATATATCTTCAATAACTGAACAATAGTTATGAAGTACTATTGATGATTCAAAATAGCACTTCATCTTTCTTTCAAAATGTTTTACAATAATATCAATATTCAGCAAAACATTCACTCCAGTCAGAGACCCCGAGTATTTCATTCTTCTTTGAAAAGGACAACCCGAAACTAAGTTCGTAAGCCCGGTATTACTTACGAGCACTTCTAGGTGATCAACCTATTGTACTCTATGTTGATCAACACTACATTCATTAAACGTATGTACGTTTAATTGGTGGGCAACTCGGCGCGTGCTGTCGTTTAACCGACAAAAACATTTGTTTAACATTTTGGTCTTCTTTTGAAAACCATATCAAGTAGTTGACAAAAGATAATAACATTTGATAACAGATGAATAGATTATCAATAATCCACTCAATATGTCAAGTCTAGCCAAAGAAATTGGCTTTAACTTCCTTGAATATCAATTCATGCGTAAGGATACATGAACTTCAAAAATTTGTTCAGATTGAACTGAGACAAGAGTTAGAATACTTGCCTTTAGCGTCTGCTACGGTATAAATACTTTACGTTCAAGTCTTTCAAGTCTCTACAATACATGATCACATAATGCCTCACATTATGTCATATATAATCAAGTATGTATATGACTATCTTACCCTTCATCTCAATCTAATTGTGTCTTAGATTCATTTACTATTCATTCCCGTTTATCATTATACTTACATTCATTTGACTAGGTTATCTCAACCTTTATACAACATCTCTAAGGTTTAACAAAGTTTAAACAATGTTACTTTATGTTCCTTAAAGTATGTTTACTTTTAAATCAGTTACCATTCTTTATTTGTACTTATAAACATTCCTCACTATCCATATTACGAGGGGTATGTTGCTAAATTTTTAAATTTATAATTCTCTTCGTTTTGCGGGCTTGCCGAGTTAATAGTGGAGAGGTCGAGAACTTGGCGGCTGTGGCGTGAGTCCTTACTTAGTGGAGCGTACTGCTTTTACACTTTCAAATATGTCATGGTGCATTCATGGGAGTCTGGTAAGCAATCATTTGTACTATGCTTCGTGCTGTGGCGCGAGTTTTCAGTATGCTAAGATCTTTATTACGGTACTTGGCATGGCCCACCTGATTAGCCTAGGGTTGGCCTTTGCAGCATGACTCTGTGCACCAGAAAAAAATTTCAAAGTTTAAATCTTGTGAACTTCCCGGACGCATAACTTCTTCGTTATAAGTCCGAATTGGCTCATTCAAAAGCCTACGGTTCACAAATTACGTAATCTATGTGTTCCTATAAAATTTTTATCTATTTGACTTCGTTTGCTAAAAATTTACCTATTGGTTCATTTTTAACATAAACGATAAACGTTTGTGAACGTTCAATGCTCGTTTCTTCGTTCTAAGTCGGAATTCGGTCATTCTTGAGTCCGCAACTCTAAAATGACGAACATGACTTGTCTCTATTGAAAAATAACACTTCCGAGTTCAAACTCAAAATTAGACTTCTAATCTGGGAATTTCACGAATTCGACAATTTTCGTTTAATCGTGCGATTTCCGGCAAATCTTCATTACTTAGGATTTGTTCATTACTTCACTTGCATTCATTTCATTCTATAAACATCTTCACATACTTAATACAACAACTTATTTTCATTGTTGGATTTTGACTTAATTCATTCATGAGCTTATAACTTATTCCATTATAAACTACTTAAAGCTTCATCGCTCCTAACTTAAGAAAGTTATAGTCCTTTAATCATCATGCATACATGTTTTCACATATAGTTTCATTCATGTATATATGATTCATATACATACAAATTCTTTACTTCCATATTACTTATATTCATAAACTCATTACAAGTTCATAATTCTTTCACATAAGTTTATAACTTATGCTAGCTTAAATGACTTATTACCAACTTATGTGGCTTAAGTTCATTATTTACACATTCTTCTTACTTCTTAACATTCATGTTCCTTAATCCAACTTTTCTTATCAACCTATCATGAATAGAGATAGAAGATAATTAGAGAAGGAGTCTTACTTTTGAAGTCTTTGCAAAGTAGCTTCTTCTTCTTCTTCTTCTAAATGAAAGTGACTTATTTGTAACTTAAGCTCCCTAACAATTAAGCACTTTGAGAGAGTTGGATTGTTTGAACAACTATCAAATGGCTTGTAAGCCTTCTCTATTTATAGAATTTCCAAGGTTAGGGCAATTTGGACAAATAACCAACCCACCTCCTTTTGCACCTCCTTACTATTCATTACTTGCAAGGCACAAAACCTATCATTTGCTTGGTCATTACATAACTTAGTTACAACATTAACTTGGTCCCCACTTATCTTGGTTATCACATATTAACCATATTAGTATGGTTTGCCCCATGGGTCACAACAATTCATTGGACTTTAATTTGGGCTTATATTAACCTATCTTTTGGGCTTGCATTAATTAACTTGTTCATTAATCAACATTTAGGCTTCACATTTAATTCACTTGGGCTTGTATCAATTATAACCAATCTTCCAAGTCCATTAACATTACTTAATACATATACACATTGTCTATGCATTATTCTCGTATTATAATTCGTATACAACTTCGCTATATACGATATTCCTTCCTTCATACAAACTCATATAATACTTCGTATTATACTCGTTTTCATTCCCTTGTACAATACATAAGTATCATACCCTTAACGATTTCTTACTAATACTTCGCTTTCCTTAATATTCTTAATTAAGTCAACAAGCAAAATATTACGTTTTCCATAACTAGATTATGATTACATAATCCATCTTACCTTGATATTTTATCATTACGTATTTCTCGGAAATTCAAAAATAATTTCCGAGCAAATATCGATGAATAGTGTTTTTCAAAAAATTTCTCGAAAAACTTTTATTTTCGTCTTAGAAATTCAAACACTTTAATTCCTTCACGTAGCTCAAATACTACGACATTCCAATATCAATAGTTTATAGAATGACAACCATCTTGATATCACATAGAATATGATTTTATTATTATTTAATTTATTAAAATCATTTTACAATAAAATCCAAATTTCTCGGTTGTTACAAGTGACATGGTTTAATTCTCGGTAGTCAATACAAAGTTACATACTTCCATCTTTCTTCTTTACAAGTAAAACAGGAGCACCCTAAGGAGATGTACTAGGACGAATGAAACCGATGTCCAACAATTCCTGTAGTTGGACCTTTAACTCCTGAAGTTCAATAGGAGCCATTCGATATGGGGTTTTAGAAATGGGCTTTGTACCAGGTTCAAGATCAATAAAGAATTCAACTTCACATTCTGGGGGTAGACCGGAAAGTTCTTCAGGAAATACGTCAGGAAATTTACTAACAACAAGAATATTATTCAAATTCGACGTGTCTTTATTCAAATCCATAACATGGGCTAAGAAAGCTTGACATTCATTTTTCAATAAACGAATAGCTTTATGACTTGATATGACAGTGATTAATTTTAGTGGTTTAGTTGCTTGAATTCATACAACAGGTTGGTTAGGAATATGAAAACTAATAACCTTACGAAAACAATCAATTTTGGCATGATGAGTAGTTAACCAATCAATCCCTAAAATCACATCAAAAGCAAGTATCTTTAAAGAGATAAGATCAACAGGTAATGTGATGGTGTCGACTTGGATCAAACAAGATTTATAAATAGTGGATGTGATGAAAGTTTCTCCTAACGGAGTCTCCACAGATAAATCAAAGTCTAATTTCTCCGGAGTCAAGTTTAAACGTTGAGCACAAGTAGGAGAGATAAATGAAAGGGTAGCACCGGCATCTAGTAAGGTATAAACTTCGCAAGAATTTATGATTAGCTTACCCGTGATCACCTCGTTTGGGTTCCTCGCATTTTGACCGATCCACGACAAACGCTTCTTCCAAGAACCGATTGACTTTGACTTTTTGGGACAACCTTTTGAGTCACCATCCCGTTGGACTTGGTTTCACTCTCTTGCATAATCTCGGCGATATGTACTTCCTTTCCACAATTATAACATACCTTAAACTGTTGTGGGCTGTTTGGGCTGATATGTCCCTCTTTCTCGCATTTATAGCATACGACCGATGGTCGTTCTCCTCTCTTAGAACAAGTTGCTGCTGGTGTTGACGTCTTTGCATTGTCATTGTTGAATCTCCTCTTTTTAAAATCTCCCCCCGACTCGCTTCTTCTATTTTCATGGCCATGAATACCACCAGAGTGGTTGTCGCTCTTGTCCGCATTTTTCTTTCCCCACTGGTTATCGTTGCTCCGATGACTGCTGTCACTAGTATGACCCTGGTTGTGGTCTCTCGGTTGAACGTACTCGTTATCTCGCTCTAATAATTGAGCCCTGTTGACAACATCTGAATATAGAGAAAATTTATAAGAAATAAGATACTGATGTATGTTAGGTTTCAAACCTCTCAGAAACATCCGCGTCATACGTTCCTCATTCTCCACCAAATGAGGTGCAAACCTAGATAACTCTGCAAACTTCGCCTCGTACTGGGACACCGTCATGTTGTTTTGTTCTAATCTAATAAACTCCACTTCCTTCATATGACGAATACTTTCAGGAAAGTATTTGTCATTGAACAGTTTTTGAAACGTCTCCCAAGACATATTGAGTGCGGCTGGATGGGTACGCTTCATAGATTCCCACCAGTAATCTGCCTCATTATGAAACATAAAGGTGGCGAATGGAAGCTTCTGTTCCTCAGTGCATCCCAAGACATCAAATATCTTGGTAATTTGTTTGACCCACGTTTCTGCCTTAATCGGATCTGGCTTTCCACAGAATTCTGGTGGTCCCAACTCTTTGAACTGCTTGGTTGTGACAAACCGTGCGTTGTTATCATTTCCACCTATATTTTGTTCACGAGTCTCCCTTATCTGATTTTGCATGAACTGCAAAAAGCTTCTAAACATTCTGCTCGTTCATCAAATCGATCGGTGGTGTTGTTGTTTGGGAGGAACATTGTCATCGACTGTTGCGCGTTCTCCTCATTGGTGAGTAAAGGAGTCTCCACGGTCTCATTTACTCCACTGTTAACATTCTCGGTTGTCATTCTCAAATCACGCCATAAAACAAGGGTTAATTAAAGAAATTAACAAATCACATAATATCCCTATATTACGACCAACTAACAAATAAGCTTAGGTAGGACACACTAGCGAAGGATTTACTCGTCTCTCCCTCCTAGTTCTATTCACGATCTCACCGGTAGATTATATCCCTAAGCTCGATACCAATTGTGGCGCCCCAAAATAGGTATACAACACCCATTACGAAGTCGCCAAATACATGGTACAAAAACAACTACAACTTTATTAATACAATTGTAAATGCAAAATACGATAATACATAAACTGTGACTTTAAAAATAAATATTGTCTTCTAGACAATATCAACACTCAAATAAGTCCTCATTACAATTATTGATACATTATTTTACAAAAATAGTGAGGACTACTAAAACAACTCTCTAAAACCATCATTCCACACCCCGACTAGAACTCACTACATTCTCACCTCCTGAGAAGAAAAATGGAACAAAAAGAAAAAGGGTGAGCTCAACTAGCCCAGTAAAGAGTATTATGACTAAGATAATATAGAACAAATTATTGTTAGTCTTTAACAGGGAAAAATCTGATAAAATACAATAGATAACAAGTTTTAGATCAATATTTGCAGAGAAAATAATAATTCATAGATGAGTTACGTAGAGAATGAAATCTACTATAATCTATGAATTTAAAAGTCCATCATCATTATTTTATCCCTGTAACATCAATCAATATACATCTTGAATCAAATATTCATCTTTGCACTACAGGCCAACGATATTCATCAGTTGGTCATGTTCATCTCAACACCTGCACATCTTTGCACTACGGGCCAAAGATATTCATAAGAAAATCAACCATCGTTGCACTACAGGCCAAAGATATTCAGTAATATCATCATTTAGGGCTGAGGATGATGAAAAATATTTTAAAGAAAACGGATTCAGTGAAACAAAAGAACAAATAATAAGGATAAAGAAAACGGATCCAGTGAAACAAAAGAACAAATAATAAGGATTCATACTTTAAACAGAACAAGTTCAAATATACTTCATAAATAACCATAGTGAAGTAAAATTCAAGAATGATCAAAACATGGATACAATCAAAGCTAGTATCCATAATAGATATTTTGGACAAAAAAACAAAAATTTAATTTTTCTGTGAATAGTCTTAGAATTCATGAATAGTCTTTGTATCGTGAATAGTGCCGATATCGTGAATAGTAACCCCTTATTAATCGAAAGACAAGAATTTCACAAGAAAAATCTTTCCAATATTCCATCATAATGATATTGAAGGAAATAATATCATTTAAAAAAAAAAAATATTCCTTACCTCGAAAAGAATAGTATATTGGGTGAAATATCGATATATATTTGAAGGAACTTGCACCGTATAGCAACACTCAAAATATTAAAATACTCACAAGAATACGCTCGATAATATATAGAGAGAGAAAACTTCAGTTTCTGGTGTGCTTTTCAATTCTAACCTAAGCACCCTATTTATAGGAAAATGATTAGAACACCAAAGTAGAAAATTTAATAAATTAATAATATTTTCAAAACTTATTCCTACGCACACCTTACCAGCTGATTTCAACCATTTAACACATGCCCACAAATGAAAAAAACGTTTTTTCTTTTAAAAAATATTTAAAACTTCAAAAATCAATTATTCTGGAACTTCAATACCTAATAATAAATAGCCCTTTTATCAGAAAAATTCGCATATTATGTCCATTGCATAGGAAATTTAATTATCTACAACTTTGCAGAAGAAAGTTTTACCAAATTCCAAGCCGAAGTTGACCGAAATCCACATACAGATGATTTTACAAGCTATAATCAAATTTCAATCAAGAAATGGGGTCCACGAACATGAAAAACATGTTTTAAATATTTTTAGTAATAAAAATACTCCTCCTCCTCATATACTCATATATCTCACATTCATTGTAAAAATATTACCATTATTATATTATTAAAATATAATAATATATTTAAATGAATTATTTATCAGAAAAGATAAAATATCAATTTTTCAACAATTGCCACTTTAAAATTTTCTCCATCTATATCCACATAAAATGAATATTTTCCTTATCATATAAATCAATAATTAATTATTCACAAATAATATTACAGAATCACAATCACTGGTGACCAGATTAGCCAGAAGAAAGAGGGGCTTTCCAATAAGGATTTCTCTCATCTTGGTAGCATGATTAGGTGACCAAACCTCTCCTTAGATAGAACTTTCTAGACATTGCCAATAATGTTATCTAATAATATTATTCAAATAATATGAATTATTGCTCCGATAATGAAAAATACTGTGTAATGACAATTATTGAAACAACAATAATATAAAATATAAATGCAACAATTATTAAATCAATAAAATAAAATATTGAGCGAAGAATTCTCGTAACCATTATTGAGTAGTGCCTTCTTACGTAAGAATCAATAATTGGTGCAATACCGTGTGCTACTATGTTTTAACCACCGAGTATTCCAACAGTATTAATGGTAACAACTACGCCGTTATTTATAAACAACTTATACTTACCGTTTTCTTCATCCAATCGCTTTTCGTTATTGGGCCCACATAAGGCTGCGCCGTCGTACGAATATTCCCCGACAGTAAGAATATTCCACGACCAAACTAATATTCCTCGACAACAATGAATATTTTATAACCACTTGCTTATTTAAAATATTTGCGCACTTTACCCATAACTAACCACATTAATCAAATCAACCCTTACTATTTTAAAATAATAAATAGAGGAAATTCAATTTCATTAATAATAAGTTGGGGTCTTACATAAGAGAAATCGTAGTGTTCTCTTCTATCAGTACCAGATCAAGCACCAATGTGGCAAGACACCACAATCATGATCGTATTGCATCTTCTGTCTACATAAGAAGCATCAAACTGTGTCCATTTGTTGAAGAATAAAATATAACAAATATGGAATGGATTATAGACGTTGAAACTCTCGGGAATCCCAATGACCCAACACTCATCCTTAGTATATAACAAAGAAACGTATTGAAGAAGCTAAGGAAAGTACTATAGGTCAGCTGAAAACACCTTTTCAGGGGTTAGGTGAGATAGCAATCTGTTGTGTTAGTGGGGCCAGGCGGCTAAATAGAAGATTTGCAGAAAGTCACCATTAGTGCTCAGAAATGTCAAATACAATTAATACTTCAATAGATGCCTTCAAACGGATACATTTTAAGAGCATCTTATATACAAATCAGATGCAAAGATCAAGCAAGTATAGAACAAAAAGCTGAAGAACACTCAACGCTCAACTCTACGATCTGTAAAGAAAGCTTGCTCAGCTACTCAGTTCTTTCAAACATAATCTTAATAGCAACTGAGAAGCACCATTCAAGAACTCAACTATCATTAAGTGAAGTAAGAAGTTCCAAGTCTGTTGGACTTGAAGAGTTTTAAGTGAACTAAGAGGTTCCAAGTTTGCTGGACTTGAAGAGTTCTAAGTGAACTAAGAAGTTCCAAGACTGCAGGTCATGAAGGAATCTCAGTGATTCGAAGATTGTAAAAACATCCTTAGTAGATTTCCTACTCAAGGAGTAGAAGAGTGGACTAGGAGCCTTGAGTGCTCTGAACCACTTAAAAATACCGTGTCTCTTATATTCTTGCTATAACTGCTATATCTGTCATAACTGTTTATCTCCTATTAACTCGTTTTATCTTAAAGGGAAACAAATAAATCTCAAATTCCGTTGTGATTAAATCATTAACAAATCTGACAAGTACTTTTGTAAAAGAAATTTTAAAATATCTATTCAACCCCCATTCTAGATTACTATTGTGTCTCTGGGAACTAATAATTGGTATCAGAGCAGGTTCTTTCAATTAGACTACAAAGCTTGAGTAGATCCAATAGCACATCTGATAAGTGAATCAAAGACTGAAGGAGGCAACAAGCCACCTATGTGCAAAAAAGATAAATTCGCTAACTGGAAAGTTTGTATGCAAGCCTACATGGATTCAATAGATGAAGATCTATTTGACATTGTTCAGAATGAGCCCTACGTTCCAACAAAGCTTGCACCAACTCCAGATGATCCAAACAGATTTTAAATCAAGGTTAAAGCAGAATGGACTGACAATGAAAAGAAAACTGTCCAACTCAACAAAAAGGCCAAGAACATTTTGTTTTAATCTCTAGAAGATGATCTGTTTGAAAAAATGTGGTCAACAACAAAATTGCAAAGGAAGTATGGGAAGCAATGCTCATTATGCACGAAGGAATTGAAGAAGTCAGAGAAAACAAACAATCTCTTCTGACTCAACAATACGAAATGTTTGCCTATGTTCTTGGTAAAAATGTCACTTCCACTTATGAGAGATTCAACATTCTGCTCAGCTCTCTTCGAGCTTTTGGAAAGATCTATCCAAATAAAGATCTAATAATTGTCTGGCGTATTTCTTTCTATGATCTCCTCTTCAGGCTCGACGATTTCATTTTCAGGGACTACGATCGTGGTGTTGAGCTCGACTACCTCGTTCGTAGTGTTTGAGTTATCGTTCGTAGTGTCTTGAGACACAATTTTGTCTAAGTCCATTTCATCGAAGATGATGTGAATCGAGACTTCAACACTTAGCGTCTTCTTATTGAACACTCTATAAACCTTACTGTCTGTGGCATATCCAAGAAATATTCCTTCGTCTAACTTTAGTTGAAACTTAGTCAGATACTTCTTTCCATTATTGAGAATATAACATACACAACCGAATACATGAAAGTAGCTGACACTTGGCTTTCTTCCTCTCCACAGCTCGTATGGAGTCTTCTTTAACGTAGAGTGTACAAAAGATTTGTTCTGAGTGTAGCATGAAGTGTTGATAGCTTCTGCCCAGAAGTATTTAGGCAGAAGGGCTGCTGCTAGAAGAGTTCTTTTAGACTCAATCAACGTTCTATTCTTTCTCTCAGCTATTCTGTTTTGCTGTGGAGTTCGTGGAGCTAAGAAGTTGTGACTAATGCCATTGCCTGTGCAGAACTGGTCCATCTCAGAGAAGTCAAATTCTCTACCATGATCACTCCTTATAGCCTTGATGTTCTCCCCTTTCTCGTTCATCACAAGCCTGAACATCTTGATGAGTTGGGAGCTTGTTTCATCTTTAGAGTTTAGAAAAAACACCTATATAAATCTGGTATAGTCATCCACTACGACCAATGAGTATCTTTTCCCTCCAATGCTTGTTATTGGAACTGGCCCAAATAGATCTATGCGAAGTAACTGTAGAGGCTTATCAGTTGAGTTGACAGTATTACTTTTGATTGAGCTTCTAGTCTATTTTCCAAGCTAATAGGCATTTCATGGCCTTTCTTTGATAAAGCTGAGCTTGGGTAAGCCTTCTACTAGATCCTTGGAGGCCAATTTTGACATACTTTTGAAGTTGAGATGAGACAAACTTCTATGCCATAGCCAGCTCATTTCTTCAGAAGCTTTAGCCAGAAAGCATATTGTCTCATCAGAACTCAGTTGACCAAGATTAACAGTGTAGACGTTCCCTTCTCTTATTTCGGTCAACTTTATAGAGGAGGTCTTCAGATCTCTGACTTGACATTGATAGTTGAGGAAGGTAACTTGATGACCCTTGTCACAGAGTTGGCTTATGCTCAGAAGATTATGTTTTAGTCCTTCCACATAGGCTACTTTACTGAAGGACACTGCACCATTCCCAGCTGAGCCATATCCTTTTGTCTTGCCAGAGCCATTGTCTCCAAAGATGACTGTTGGACCCTCCTTCTCTATGAAGTTAGACAGGAGGGCTTTGTTCCCTGCCATATTCCTTGAGCATCCACTGTCCAGATACCAAGTTGTGATCGTGGAGCTCTATTCTTGTGGTAAGATTAAACTCTCATTTTGGTACCCATACTTGTATGGGTCCTACCTTGTTAGTACCCTTGGGAACCCAAATTTGCTTGACTTTGGGTCTAATATGCAGAGAATTATTGTAGCATACTGCAGCCTTATGACCAATTTTATTACATAGAAAACATCTATCATGATGCATGCTTGTGTGTGTATGTGGATTCTTCCTCCATTTAGGCTTATGTGGGTTCTTGGCAATCTTCCCTTTATATTGGTTCTTCTTTTTCCATGTATCCTTGTGATTCATGATTTGTAAAGAGTGAAACTTAACTCTACTATTCCTACCCAGTTGGTTCATGGAGTTGATTTTACTCGACTCTACGATCGATCGAGGTTGGAGAGTAGTGACTAAGTTACTCTTCTCTTTTCTGAATCCTAGGCCAGCATGGGATCCGTTATGCCTTAAAACATGGATTAGAGCAGAAGAGCAGGGATGGACTGGTTCTTCCTTCTGTGAGGATTTCATAAATGTAATGCTTCTATTAAAATTTGAAACATCACTAGAGTTAGTTTCCTTTATCTTTTCCACATATGGTTCTGAGGTGGATTTCAAAACCTAAACTGTTACGTCGAGGAACTTCTCCTCGACTTGAGATCAGGGAGTCCATGGATGAAGAGAATCTATTTCACATTGATATTGTCATTTCTAGTTCCTCAATCTTGGAGGTTAGATTTTACTCTCTTTGTGTATTAGGTTCATTCAACTATTTTAACAGTTTATTCTCAGCTTTAAATTTGGAGAGAGAGTTAGTTCTTAGAAGAGCTGTTTCCAGTTCTTCCTGAACTTTCTCTTTTTCTTTTTGAAGAAGAGAATAATCTTTAGACAGAACTCTGAACCACTTCATGTATTGATGCAGATCAGATGTTATGCCATATAGTGAAGTTCTTAAGTCATCAATATCTACATCAGGAGAGTTAAAGTCATATACCTCATCTATACTTACTTCATGATTTTCAAGGCTTTTCTTATCCTTTGCATGTTTGACCATTAGACATAGATTTGCTACTTGAGGATCTTCTGTGACACCCCCAAATCTGGGTACTCCATTCCCACAGAATTTGGTGTTCACTATCCAAAACCATTACATCTAACTACCCATCATAAAGGATAAAGACATAATTTAAATAACTTAAATAATAATCTTTCCCATTAAAGGGTTACATCATCTCAAAACAATCCCAGGTAATCTAACCTTAACTTTATTACATCACTTTGCGGAATACATCATAAAATAAAACAAGTCTCATCACATAAAACATTTAAATAAATTTCTCATAAGTCTTCAACACTTGGACATCTTGCCCTTTCCTTTGCTAGTAGATGACTCATCGACTTTCTTAGTTTTAGCTGCAGTGTTAAATTGCAAGAGTGAGCAAACAAATGCTCACTGATATAGAAAGTAGTAATGATAACAACATGAGAATGAACAACGAATGCTGAACAATGATGAACTTGTTCTACAAATCAAAATAGAAAACAAGTTCGAATTTAATATCTGAGGGTCTTAAGACCATGAACTATGTCTCCGGTATTTAGGTATTATTACCTCAACCTTAACAGTCATTTAGACTATACAGACCCTTTTTAACGTACTCAGGGGATCAACCCTTTGTACCATATATTATGCACAAACTTCTAAACGTTACACGTACAAAATCCCTTATGATAGGGTTGTACGTCTCAGTTTGAATTCAGAATTTCCGCACTAAAGAAAGTTTAGCACACTATTTATTAGTGGTTCTAGAATTTTAGAACACTACTTATAATAGACTAGTTCAATCAGTAAGAGTTTGCTTACTACTTGAAGGTTAAATATAACAATATAGAATTGAACAAGGTTATCAAAGTCAAGATCGAATATCACCAATATACAATTGAGTAAACATGATATACATGCGAAGTGCTATATTCAAAAAAGTTAGAACAATCTCCTTTGAATCAATGTATTAGAACAATATATGCTTCGAATAATAATAAGGAAAGTAAAACTCACTCGATGTAACAAATTAGGTTACAAGAGCTTGTACAATCATACACGAGATAGAATCAATAGGCTTGCTTAACTTCAATGTAAAATTTAGGAATAAATAGATTGCTTGACTTAAAGATAGCAGAGCTATGAAACTTGCGTAATTGTAATTGAGATAGGGTAAATAAACTTGCTCAATAATCACAAGGTAGAGTTAGAAAACTTGCCTCAAGCGTAAGCTATAATATTAAAACTGACGTTCACCTACACATTTTAGTGGAATCATAATATCTATTAGACATGTTAACATCCACTTACAAAATAACACCCATTTCTAGTTAAACTTGTTAATTTAGTACAAATCTTACCTTTCCATACATATTTCAGAATCACAAGTGTACATTTCATAATACTTATTCATTAACCAATAAGTTTCTTAAATCATACATATCATTTTCACAACTTACTAACTTTATATTTTAGAGTTATTAACCACATGATACGTTTCTGTTTTAACCTTGTTATTACACATTTGACACACTAACATAATCGTTAAGCCAAGTTATAATGAATGTCCAAAGTCTGCATAGCGCGGACTTCATTTGTCTATGTTCGACTCTTGGCGCTACTGCCGCATAATATTACCTTAGGTTAGTCTTGTGCCTTTCATGCTGCTAAGCGCCCAAGCGCTTGAGGCTACTGGCTACCGTACTCATGCCAGTTCTAGTTATTACAGAACGTGAAATTAGACTCTGCTATAGCCTAAAAATCTCAATTCCCCACTAGGGATTAAACATTTTACACTTTCAGTTTTGTCCCATTAGGGATAAAACTTTCCACATCTTCAGCTTGTCCCACTAGGGATCAAACTTTTCACATCTGTAGTCTGTGCTGTATGTATGACCCTAACTTTTTATAAAGTTAAATTTTCTCTATTTATTATTTTAAAATTATAAGGAGTTGATTTGATTAATGTGGCTAGTTATGGGTAAAATGCGCAAATATTTTAATTAAGCAAGTGGTTATAAAATACTCATTGTTTTTGAGAAATATTCGTTTGGTCGTGGAATATTCTTTTTGTGTCGGGAATATTAAGTATAATGCAAGTATAACCATTTTGGACCCATAACTGAAAAAGCGCTGGACAAAGAAAACGACAAGTATGGGTTTTTTAAATAATGACGTAGTTGTTACCGTTAAAACTGTTGGAATATCCGATGGTTAAAATATAGTAATACACGGTGTTGTATAGTAGCACACCGTATTTCACAAATTATTGATTCTTACATAAGAAATCACTACTCAATAATTGTTACAGTAATTACTGTTCAATATTTTATTTTATTGATTCAATAATTGCTACGTTGATATTTTATATTATTGATTCAATAATTTTGAATGCACAGTATTTCCCATTATCAGATCAATAATTCATATTATTTGAATAATATTATTAGATAACATTATTGGCAATGTCTAAGGAAGTTCTGTCTAGGAAAGAGGTTTGGTCACCTAATTGTGCGCCAATTAGGAGAAATCCTTTTCGGAAAGCTCCCTCTTTCCTGGGAACGACCTGATTGTCATTATTATGATTCTAGAATATTATTTGTGAATAATTAATTATTGATAAAAATGATAAGGAAATATTTATTCAATTAGGATATAAATGGAGGAATTTTTAGAAAAGTGACAATTGTTGAAAATTGATATTTTATCTTTCGGATAAAATAATTCATTCAAATATATTATTGTAATATTACATTATAAGTGTATGAAGTAATAATATAATAATATAATAACGATGATATTTTTACAATGAATGCACGATATATGAATAAATGAGGAGGAAGAGAGCAAATTGGGTCCAAATTGATTTTATTATAATTAATAAATGTTAAAAATATGTTTTGTGAGTTAGTGGGCCCCACTTGTGGTTGTAAAATGCTGATTGTTGATTTTTCAAAGTTGGTATACAGAGGTCTTTATCAGTATATTTTTTTGTCAGTGTGGAGGTGTTGAAAATCATCCGTATGTGGATTTCAGTCATTTTTCGTTTAGAATTTGGAAAAACTTTCTTCTACAAAGTTTTAGAGAATTAAATTTCCTATGGGATGGACATAAGATTCAAATTTTTCTGAAATCTAATTTTCAAAGGTGGGCGTGAATTTTTTTTATTAAAATATTATTTTATTAATTTTTTTGCTTTGGCGTTTTAAGCATTTTCCTATAAATAGGGTGCTTAAGTTAGAATTGAAAATCACACCAAAATCAGAAGTTTTCTCTCTTTATAATATCGAGCGTATTTTTGTGAGTATTTAGATACTTTGATTGTTACTATTCAGTGCAAGTTTCCTTCAGCATTATATCTTATATTTCAGCCAGAAGTACTATTCTTTTGAGGTAAGGGATGTTATTTTTTCATAAATGATATTATTTCTTTTAATATCATTATAACAAAATATTCGTATGAATTTTATTATGAAATTTTTACCTTTTCATGTCGAGGTTATTATTCACGTATACGGCATTATTCACGTATACGACATTATTCACGAATACGGTACTATTCACGAAGTATGATTTTTCTTGTTAAAATTTTGTCTTTTCGTGTCGGGGTTATTATTCATGTATACGACACTATTCAAAGAAAAATTAAATTTTCTTTTCTTTGTCCAAGTTGTCTATTATGGTTACTATCTTTGATTGTATCCATGTTTGGATATTCATTCTTGAATTTTGTTCCATAATTAATTTTTATGGAGTATTGTTGAACTTGGATAAACTAAAGTACAAATCCCTAATCTTTGTCCTTTTATCTCTCTGAATTTGTTTTCTTAAAAATATTTTTATCATCCTCAATCCTAAATGGTGATATAACTGAATATCTTTGGCCTGTAGTGCAAAGATGAATCATTACCTGATGAATATCTTTGGCCCGTAGTACAAAGATGGACATGTGTTGAGATGAACATGACCAACTGATGATACAAATGAATATCTTTGGCCCGTAGTGCAAAGATGAATGTTTGGTTCAAGATGTATATTGATTGATGTCACACGGATAAAATATTGATGATGGACTTTACATCATAGAAGATAATAGACTTCATTCTCTACTTAACTCTTCTAATGAATTATTATTTTCGCTGTGAATATTGATCTAAACTTGTTGTCCATTATATTTTATCTGATTTATTGAAGGCTAACGATAATTTGTTTTTTTTATTATCTTAGTCATAATATTCTTTACTGGGCTAGTTGAGCTCATGCTTTTCCTTTTTGTTCCATTTTTCTTCTCAAGAGGCGAGAATATAGCGGGAACTAGTCAGGGTATGGAGTGATAGTTCAAGACAGTTGTTTTAGCAGTCCTCCCTATTTGTAAAATAGTGTATCAATAATTGTAATGAGGACTTTATTTGAGTTTGAGTATTGGCTAGAAGACAATATTTGTATTAGAACTCACAACATATGTGTTGTCGTATTTTGCATGACAATTGTAATAATGAAGTTGTAGTTGTTTTCTGTACCATGTATTTGGCGACTCAGAATGGGTTGTGTGGACCTATTTTGGGGGCGTCACAGTTGGTATCAGAGCTTAGGGATATGATCTTTGGCGGAGATCGGGGAATAGAACTAGGAGGGTAGAGACGAGTAAATCCTTCGCTAGTGTGTCCTACCTAAGCTTATTTGGTATTTAATGGGTCAGTCAAAGCATAGGGTCAATATGTGATATGTTAATTTGTTTAAATTAACCCTTGATTTGTGACAATATTTGAGAATGACATTTGAAAATTTTGAGATAAGCAATGGAGCACATGAGACCGTTGAGACACCTCTAATCAGCAACCAGAATAATGTGCATCAGGAAAGATAATATTCCTCTTGTAAACAACACCACTGATCAAACGATGAATGATGGGATGATTAGAAGATTTTTGAAGTTCATGCAAAATCAGACGAGAGAGACTCCTGTTCAAAATGCAGGTGGAAACAATGGCAACTCACGACTGGTCACTGCTAAGTAATTCAAGGAGTTGGGACCGCCGGAGTTTTTGGAAAAGCCGGATCTGATTAAGGTGGAAACGTGGGTTAAGAAAATTACCAAGATATTTGATGTCTTGGGATGCACGGAGGAACAAAAGGTTCCATTCGCCACCTTTATGTTCCATGGTGAGGTGGATTACTGGTGAGAATCCGTGAAGCATACCTAGCCTTCCGCACTCAATATGTCTTGGGAAGCATTCCAGAAACTATTCAATGACAAGAACTTTCCTGAAAGTATTCGTCATATGAAGGAGGTAGAGTTTATCAGACTAGAACAGAACAACATGACTGTGTCCTAGTACGAAGCCACGTTCGTGGAATTATCCAGGTTTGCACCTCATTTGGTAGAGAATGTGGAACGTATGTCGCGGATGTTTCTGAGAGATTTGAAACCCGAAATACGTCAATACCTCATTTCTCATAAATTTTCTCTATATTCAGATGTTGTGAACATGGCTCAATTATTAGAGCGAGATAATGAGTTTGTTCAACCGGGGGACCACAACCAGGGTCGTACCAGTGGCAACGGTCATCAAAACAATGATAACCATCGCGGAGGAAATTATTGTACCAGAAATGGTAACCACTTCAGTGGTCATCATGACCAAGATAATAGTAAAGGTAAGTCAAGTGGAAATTTCAAAAAGAGAAGATTCAATAATGACGGGAAGACGTCGGCAGCAGCACCAGGATCAACTGTTTCTAGGGGAGGAGAACGACCACTGGTCATATGTTATAAATGTGGGAAAGAGGGACACATCAGCCCAAACTGCCCATAACAATTCAAGGTTTATAACTGTGGAAAAGAAGGTCATATAGCTCGAGATTGTCCTATAGTGAAACCAAGTCCAGCGGGGATGGTGACTCCAAAGGCTGTCCCAGACAAGTCAAAGTCGGTGGTTCCTGGAAGAGTGTTTTTCGTGACTTCTCAAAAAGCGAGTAACCCCAACGAAGTTCTCACGGGTTAGTTAATCATAAATTATTGCGAAGTCTATACCTTATTAGATATATGTTCTACCCATTCTTTTATCTCTTCTGCTTGTGCTCAACGTTTGAACTTGACCCCTAAGAAATTAGACTTTAACTTATCTGTTGAAACTCCATTGGGTGAAACCATCGTTACATCCACTATTTATAAATCTTGCTTGATTCAAGTTGGGACCATCACATTACTTGTTGATCTCATCTCTTTGAAAATACTTGCATTTGATGTGATTTTAGGGATTGATTGGTTAACTACTTATTATGCTAAAATTGATTATTTCCGTAAGGTTGTTAGTTTCCATATTCCTAACCAACCTATTATGAGAACTCAAGCAACCAAACCACTAAAGTCAATCAC
Organism: Panax ginseng; assembly: GCA_020205605.1. Lineage (NCBI taxonomy): Eukaryota > Viridiplantae > Streptophyta > Magnoliopsida > Apiales > Araliaceae > Panax > Panax ginseng. Next base: position 119,961,000 of record CM035130.1, on the reverse strand, counting down.
CTGTCATATCAAGCCATAAAGCCATTCGTTTATTGAAAAATGGATGTCAAGCTTTCTTAGCCCATGTCATGGATTTAAAAAAAATATGTCAAATTTGAATAATATTTCTGTTGTTAGTGAATTTCCTGACGTATTTCCTAAAGAACTTCCTGGCTTACCCCCAGAGCGTGATATTAAATTTTATATTGGCCTTAAACCAGGAACAAAACTCATTTCTAAAACCCCATATCGAATGGCTCCTATTGAACTTCAGGAGTTAAAAACCCAACTACATGAGTTGGAACCCGAGCCTCTATTTGGTGACTTCCTTTGTGGAATACACCGATGCCAGACTCTCCGTAGGGGATGTCATATTCATGCGGTGGTAAACTGATAGGAGCCATTATGACGTGCTAAACAAGATTGGGATATGAGTCACAGTTGAGAGCAACCTAAGTCAGTAATCGAAATACGTAGCTTTCTAGTCTTAGCTTGTTATTATTGGAGATTTGTGGAAGGATTTTCTCGAATCGCCACTCTATTAACTCAACTGACTCATAAAGATACAAGTTCGGATGGAGCGAGAAATGTAAGAAGAGCTTCCAAGAACTCAAGAGGAGACTCATTTCGGCACCTGTTTTGATAATATCATCAGGTTCAGAGGGATTTGTCATTTACAACGATGCTTCAAGCAAAGGTTTAGGATGTGTTCTCATTCAACATAGGAAAGTCATAGCCTATGCCTCGCGACAACTCAAATAATATGAGAGGAATTATCCTACTCATTATCTGAAGTTGGCAGCAGCCGTTTTCGCGTTAAAAATTTGGAGGCACTATCTATATGGGGAGAAAATGGAGATATATTCAGATCATAAAAGCCTCAAATATTTCTTCACCCAAAATGAACTCAACATGTGGCAATGACGTTGGCTCGAGCTATTGAAAGATTACGACCATACCATTCAATACCATCCTAGAAAAGTAAACGTGGTAGCTGACACATTGAGTAGAAGATCGTATACGGGTATGAGTGCGATGTTGTTAACACAAAGACCCATTTTGTACGACTTATAAAGGATGGAAATAAAGTTAAAGGCTCCAAGTACCCATGTGATGATATCAAATATACGAGTAGAACCGACTTTAATCGATAAAGTTAAAGCTGCTCAAGCCACAGACCCAGAACTGATGCGTATGAAGAAGAAACAAAAAGGTGTTATTCCAGAAGTAAGAATCGATGAATAAGGAATACTTTGAGTCAGCTCTAGACTTTGTGTTCCTAACGACTCTGATTTGAAGTACAAAATTATGATGGAGGCACACAACACACCATTTGCAATCCATCCTGGAAGTACTAAAATGTATTGTGATCTTCAACATACATTTTGGTGGAGCAATATGAAGAGAGAGATCGCAGAGTTTATCTCAAGATGTTTAACTTTTCAACGTGTTAAGGCGGAGCATCAAGTGCCAAAGGTTCCACCGTAACCACTTGAGATTCTAGAATGGAAGTGGGAACACATTAACATGTATTTTGTTACTTGTCTTCCCAAGGTTTCTCAAGACATAAATGTAATTTGGGTCATTATCGATAGGTTAACCAAGTCTGCTCATTTCTTGCCTATATGAGAAACTTATTAACTTGAACGTCTTTCTCGTATGTACATGAATGAGATTGTGAGGTTGCATGGTATGCCAGTATCCATAGTTTCTGATCGAGACCTAAGATTCACTTCACAATTTTGGGTTAGCTTGCAGAAAGCTATGGGCACAGATTTACTATTCAGTTTAGCATACCATCCTCAAATGGACTGGCAATTGGAAAGGACTATTCAAACTCTTGAAGATCTATTGAGACTTTGTGTTCTAAACTTAAAAGGGAGTTGGGATAAGTACTTACCATTGGTAGAATTCTCCTACAACAATAGTTATCAGGAAAGTATAAGTGTGGCTCCATTCAAAGCATTGTATGGATGCAAGTGTCGCTCTCCAGTATGTTGGGATGAGGTGGGTGAAGCAACATTTTTGGGACCAGAGTTGGTACATATGACTACAAAAAAGATCCAAATGATCCGACAACGTATACAAATGATACAGGATCAACAAAAGAGTTATACGGATCTTCATTGAAAGGATGTGAAATTTAATATTGGGGATCAAAGGGAGTTACAAGATTCGGGAAGAGAGAAAAGCTCAATCCATGATTTGTTGGTCCGTTTGAGATTCTTGACCGGATAGGAAATGTGGCCTATAAACTCGCATTACCTCCATGCATGTCTCGTGTTCATAATATTTTTCACATATCTGTGCTTCGTAAATATGTAAAAGACCCAAACCACATTATTGAGTTGGAACCAGACGAGATAGCCAAAGATTAAACGTACGAGGAGGTACCTGTCAAGATCTTGGATAGGAAGGAACATGTCCTATGCACAAAGGTTATACCACAAGTCAATGATTTGTGGAGGAACTATGCTATTGAGGAAATGACCTGGGAGTTGGAATCGAAAATGAAAGCGAGGTATCCTCACCTTTTCGAAACACCAGGTACGTACATCATTTTCGAGGACGAAAACTTTTTATAAAATTGAATTTTCTCTATTTATTATTTTCAAATAGTAAGGGGTTAATTTGATTAATGTGGTTACTTATGGGTAAAATGTGAAAATATTTTAATTAAGCAAGTGATTATAAAATACTCATTTTTGTCGTGGAATATTCGTTTGGTTGTGGAATATTCTTGCTGTCGGGGAATATTCGTACGATGGCACAGCCATTTGTGGGCCCCATAACAGAAAATTATCGGATGAAGAAAACGATAAATATGAGATTTTTAAATAACGGTGTAGTTGTTACCGTTAAAACTGTTAGAATACCCGGTGGTTAAAATACAAGTAATACGCAGTGTTGCACAGTAGCACACGGTATTGCACAAATTATTGATTCTTATGTAAGAAGTCACTACTCAATATTGTTACAGTAATTGCGGTTCAATATTTTATTTTATTAATTCAATAATTGCTACAATGATATTTTATATTATTGATTCAATAATTGTCACTGTGATAAGTGGGTTTTATACCCACGAATCGGTTCTTAATTCAAGCTTAATCGGTGTTAATTCCTTGTTTTTGTGTTTGTTTTTACTTGTTTATTAATATTTCGTGTGTAGGTTTGGTGGTGTTGCAAGTGATCAAAAAGGGTGGATTTAAGGTGCATTGGGCAAGAAAAGGAGCAAAACAAAGTCATTTAGTAGATTGTAGGTTCACCGGCGGATGCATTTTTAACCTTACACAGAGTCAAAACTGTAAAATGAATGGCCGTAGGGGTGGGCTAATTATAGCTAAACCCCCAGGAAGGAGTACAGATGAGTAATCTCCTAGTTAGTTTATAATACTGCAAACGTGGAGTTTAAGTAATGATAATGGCTTGGGACTCATATTAGTAGATAATTTCAATCAGAATACATGTCTTAGTGTTATATCTAACATCAAATAACAAGATTGAGCAAGGATATACATCAGAAGGCAATTAATAGAGCAATAATATAGATTTTCAGAGCAAGCATTGGAGGAAGATAATTGAAGGATTTTTCGTATCAATTACGATTTGGGCTGAAGAAAAGGGTGGTTCTGGATTTATTCTTTTCTTTTAGTTTATTTGTAATTGAAAGGATGATATCTTTAATGTGTTCAATGTTTATTTCATTTATGATGAACTAATTCTCATTTTAGGCTTATGACGGATCTTTAAGTGAAACGATGGTTATGTAACTTTGATTTTCAGTTTAATAAGTTATGCCCCAGTTTGTCTATATTAATTTGTGCTTGAATTTATGAATTGCCTGATCAACAATTCTTTATGGACTTGTATGGATTCGAGAGAGGAATTACGAGTCTAGACTTCGTTAATATAGCATGTGTTCTTGAATTTTGTGAATGAGCAGAATCTTGATGAATGTTAGGGTAGAGATATGCTTAACATCGCATGTAATAGAATAGAGAACTTGAACTTAAACATTTTTTGATTGTAATTCACACAAAGATATAGTGAGTTAGTTAATTAAGGTGTGTAACTTAATTCTATCTAAATTTTGGATTTAAGTTAATATGGTGTTAGTGCATCGAGAGGTGGCTAATTCTACTTTCGTATTCTTGATTAATAAACTGGGATAGTAAATTAAAATGGAATAAAGGGTAATAACCAAAGTGAAGCTTATGGTGAAGTTGTAAGCCTAATTCTTCAATATTTGTTTAGAAATTCAGTTTTTGAGATTTGTGATTGTTTTGCGATTTTAGTATTCTTAATAATTTTAGTTTTTATAATTTTAATCATTAATTTGGATAGTTTAATAAAATTGGTATTAATAGGAAACTGGTAATTATGAGGTTGAAATTCATACTAATTTCTCTATGGGAACGATACTCTACTTACTATTATATTACTTGTTGACCACATATACTTGCGTGCTGTGCGTATATAGATTTTACCCAATAAGTTTTTGGCGCCGTTGTTGGGGACTATTAGTATAGATTTTAATATTTTGTAATATCAGTTTAATTAGTCCAGTTTTACTTAAACATTTTTCTTTTTGTTTTGTTTGTTCTTATTTCAGGTTTTTGAAGTTGGTTTATGCAAACGCGGTCCAAAAATCCAGACTTGCTTCCTTTTTGAGGACGACATTGTGAGATGGTTTCAAAGGCTGAGTAAGTGGATTAAGGAAACAAGGGAAGACTTTGAAAATTCTGAAAAAGAAGAAACAATGGCTGCCGACACCCAAGGTGACTGAGCTGCAGTCAAGTATCACTAGGCCTGATATAGCAGCTAACACATTTGAAATCAAGCCTGGGACTATTCAGATGATTCAAAATTCGGTTCAGCTTGAGGGTTTGGCAAATAATGATCCAAATGAACACCTAGTCAGCTTCTCGGAGATTTGTGACACCTTCAGGTATAATGGGGTGTCAGATGATGTTGTAAGGCTTCACTTATTCCCATTCACCTTATGGGACAAGGCGAGGAGATGGTTACACTCTCTACCGCCGGGATCAATAACTACATAGGAAGACCTCGCTCAGAAATTTCTTGCAAAATTTTTCCCACCAGCGAAAACTGCAAAGATGAGGAATGAGATAACTATGTTTGAACAACAACATGGGGAATCACTGTATGAGGCATGGGAAAGATACAAGGAATTTCTCAGAACGTGCCTGCATCATGGATTGCCTAAGTGGTTGCAGATGAACACCTTCTACAATGGGTTGAACGAAAATCTTAGGACTAGTATTGATGCAGCTTCGAGTGGAGCATTTATGGCAAAAAGTTATGAGGAGGCATATCAATTGATAGAGACAATGGAAGCTAGTAACTACTAGTGGCCCACGGCAAGAATGACACATGCGAAGGCAGCTGGAGTGTTAGAGTTAGATGGAGTGACGGCACTAGCAGCGCAAATTTTAACGCTTTCTAAGAAGGTGGATGCTTTGTCTGGGGTACAAACTCAGCAGGTTTCAGTTATTTGTGAATTGTCTATGGGTGAAAATCCTACAGATTAATGTGCAATCAACCCAGTGTCAGTGCAATTTGTGGGTAGCTACAACAGAATTCCACAGAATATGTACCAGAATGCATACAATTAGGGGAATAGGAATCATCCTAATTTTTCATGGAGCAATAATCAGCAACAGCAAGCTCCACGACCATCTTATCCCCCAGGATTTCAGAATCAACATCAACAACCAACCCGACATCAAGAGAGGAATTACGATTTGGAGGAGTTGTTGTCAAAGTATATAACGAACAATGAGGCAACCATGAAATCACAAGCAGTAGCCATCAAGAATCTAGAAAATAAGATGGGAGAAATTGCCTTAGCATTGAACAATAGACCACAAGGGACTCTACCGAGTGACACCGAAAGAAATCTGAAGGGAAATCACGAACAGTGTTAGGCAATCACTTTGAGAAGTGGAAAACTTCTAGATGGGAAGAGTGCAGAAAATTCAGTTAGACCAGATGACAAAGTGGTTGAGGAAAAACAGGTAGAGGAAAAGCAAGTTAAGCAAACAAAGTTAGATGACAAGCCAGTTGTGTATCCTCCACCGCCTTTTCAACAGAGAGTCCAAAAGAAGAAATTAGATAAGCAGTTCGCAAAATTTTTGGAAGTTTTTAAGAAACTTCATATTAACATCCCTTTCACAGAAGCCCTAGAGCAGATGCCAAGTTATGCGAAATTTAGGAAGAGTATTCTATCTAGGAAAAAGAAGTCGGAAGATTTTGAAATAGTGGCATTAACAGAGGAGTGTAGTGCAGTTTTACAGCAAAAATTGCCACCAAAGTTGAAAGATCCGGGGAGTTTTACCATTCCTTGCACAATTGGGAACACGGTGTTCAACTAGTGTTTATGTGATTTGGTAGCAAGTGTAAACCTTATGCCATTATTAATTTATACAGAATTAGGTCTACCCGCTCCAAAGCCTACGAACATCTCATTCCAGTTAGCGGATAGGTCAGTCACGTACCCGAGAGGCATTGTGGAGGACATCTTGGTCAAGGTTGACAAATTTATATTCCCTACGGATTTCATAATTTTAGATTTTGAGGAAGATAAGAACATCCCAATTATCCTAGGGAGACCGTTTTTGGCTACGGGTAGGACACTCATCGATGTACAAAAAGGTGAACTAACTATGAGGGTCCAAGATCAAGAAGTAAAGTTTAATGTTTTCAAGGCCATGAAATTCCCTACGGATGAAGAAGAGTGTTTTAGGATGGATATCATTGAGCAGATAATCAACGAAGACATGGGTAAAAGTTTGGCTAATGATCCATTGGAAACGACGTTATTGGGAGATGATGATTTAGATGATCTAGAGTTTGTGGATTACTTGCAGATGCTAGACTCCCTGCCACGAGTTAGCAGATTTAAAGCACCATTTGAACCATTGCACACGGAGGAAAGAGCCGCAAGAAGAATGAAATCATCTTTGGAGGAACCACCTGCTCTTGAGCTAAAACCACTACCTAAACACCTCAGGTATGCATATTTAGGCAATTATAATACTTTACCTGTTATTATTTCTGCTGCACTTAACGAATTGCAGGAAAGTAAGTTGCTGAGGGTGCTTAGAGTACATAAATAGGCTATAGGATGGACAATCATGGGAATCAGCCCATCCTTTTGCATGCACAAAATTATAATGGAAGAGGATGCAAAGCCAACGGTGGAGCAACAGAGACGGCTCAACCCAATTATGAAGGAAGTTGTGAAGAAAGAAATACTAAAATGGTTGGACGCCGGTATCATCTACCCAATTTCTGACAGAAAGTGGGTCAGTTCGGTTCAGTGTGTGCCAAAAAAGGGAGGAATGATCGTGGTACAAAATGATGACAACGAGCTAATTCTGACGAGGACAGTGACTAGTTGGAGGGTTTGCATGGATTACAAGAAATTAAATAAGGCAACCCACAAAGATCATTTTCCTTTGCCTTTTATTGACCAGATGTTGGATAGATTGGCGGGCCACGAATTTTACTGCTTATTGGATGGGTATTCGGGGTATAATCAGATAATCATTGCTCCTGAAGATCAAGAGAAGACAACTTTCACGTGCCCATACGGCACATTCGCATTTAGGAGAATGTCCTTCGGATTTTGTAATGCACCCGCGACCTTCCAACGGTGTATGATGGCCATCTTTTCAGACATGGTAGAGAAAAATGTGGAAATCTTCATGGATAACTTTTCTATCTATGTAGACGATTTTGATGCATATTTAGAGAACTTGGTGATGGTGTTAAAGAGATGCACAGAAACAACTTTGGAACTTAATTGGGAAAAGTTCCACTTCATGGTTGAGGAAGGAATAATTTTGGGTCATAAGGTTTCAACAAAAGGATTAGAGGTTTATAGAGAAAAGCTGGAGACGATTGAAAACCTTCCACCACCAACTTCAGTTAAGGGAATACACATCTTTTTGGGACATGCCGGGTTCTATAGGAGATTTATAAAAGATTTCTCTAAGATTGCAAAACCACTGTGCAGTCTTTTAGAGAAGGATTCAGTTTTTAAGTCTGATGAGGGTTGTAAGTTAGCATTCGAGCTATTGAAGAAGAAATTGACTACAACTCCAGTTATCATCGCACCGCATTGGATAATGCCGTTTGAGTTAATGTGTGGTGCAAGTGACTATGCGGTTGGGGCTATCTTGGGTCAACATCGAGAGAAGGTATTTCATGCCATATACTATGCAAGTAAGACACTCACGGAGACCCAAATGAATTACACAACTATGGAAAAGGAATTGCTTGCAATAGTATATGCATTTGATAAATTCTGGGCATATTTGATCAGAACAAATATGGTAGGTTACACAGATCACTCGGCTATTCGGTACTTAATTTTGAAAAACGATGCTAAGCCACGCCTTATCAGATGGATTCTCCTTCTACAGGAATTTGACTTGGAAATAAAAGATAGAAAGGGGACGAAAAATCAAGTTACAAATCATTTATCGAGGCTGGAAAATTAGGGTAAAGATGAAGAGGATAAATGTGTAATCAATGATTCATTTTTGGATGAGCAACTATTTGGAGTCAATGCGGAATTTCCATGGTACGCGGATTTCGCTAATTATCTAGTGAGCAATATACTTCCCCCTGATCTTACACGTCAGCAGAAAAAGAAATTCCTACATGACGTCAAGTGGTATATATGGGATGAGCCATACCTATTTAAATAGTGCGCCGACAAGATGATTAGAAGGTGTGTGCCCTATAACAAGGTGAATAATATTTTACATGAATGTCATTCGTCTACATGCGACGGACATTACGGTAGTGAGAGAACAGTAGCGAAAGTTCTTCAAGCCAGGTTTTATTGGCCTATATTATTTAAAGATGCCCACCAGTTCGTAAAAAGCTGTGACAGATGTCAAAGGGTGGGCAACATATCAAAAAGCAATGAGATGCCACTACAAACAATCTTAGAAATTGAGATTTTTGATGTATGGGGCATGGATTTCATGGGGCCATTCCCTTCCTCATTTAATAATCAGTACATATTGCTTGCAGTTGATTATGTATCAAAATGGGTTGAAGCCGTAGCACTCCCAACTAACGATGCCAAAGTGGTTCTCAAATTCTTGTAAAAGAATATTTTTACGAGATTTGGCACGCCAAGAGCTATTATAAGTGATGAAGGTAGTCACTTCTGCAACAGATCATTTACAGCTCTCTTGGAGAAGTATGGGGTCAACCATAAGGTGGCAACGACATATCATCCCCAAATAAGTGGGCAAGCTGAAGTTTCAAATAGGGAGGTGAAGAGAATCTTAGAAAAGGTGGTAAACCCGAATAGGAAAGACTGGTCTCTCTCGGGTTGGACGATATGCCTATGGGCTCATCGAATCATTATAAAACACCAATTGGTATGTCACCATATCAATTGGTCTACAGGAAAGCATGTCATCTGCTTATGGAGTTACAACATAAAGCCTACTGGGCTATTCAAAAACTTAACTTCGATCAAGCAGCTATGGGTGAAAAGAGACTACTTCAGCTAAATGAGCTCGATGAATTCAGACTTCAAGCTTACGAGAACTCTAAGTTATACAAAGAAAAGGTTAAGAAATGGTACGACCAGAAAATCATGTAAAGAATGTTCGAGCCGGGGAAATCAGTACTACTGTTCAACTCAAGGTTGAGATTGTTCCTAGGGAAGCTAAAATCACGATGGTCGGGTCTATTTACCATCAAAAGAGTTTTCTCACATGGCGTCATTGAACTCTACAATAGGAATCCATTAGAAACGTTCAAGGTCAACAGTCAAAGGCTGAAGAATTATTGGGATGGCGATTCTAATACGGATGTCATCGCAATCACACTAGCCAACGTACCGTAAACAGGGAGTAGTCAAGCTGAACGACTTAAAATCAAGCGCCAATTGGGAGGCAACCCAATCGTACTTTTATTCTTCGTAGTTTTATTCGTGTTCGTCAAATTATAGTTTAGAATAATGATTAATATAGAATAAGTTAGTAAATAGTTAGTTAAATTGCATTTCTTAGATAATCTTATCACCATGCTTAAAATTGCTTAATAGTTACTCACATTTATGTTTTATGGTATTTCAGGAACCTAATATGCTCATGGGTTGGAATCACGGGGAAAAAATAAGAAAAACAGAGGCCATTTATTAGAACACTAGTTCCATTGCCAAGGGCGAAATTGCCATAAGCCTACCATGCTCTCCCATTCTTGTTGGGGTCTCCCATTCTTGTTAACAAAGAATACATGCCTGTAGGGGTGCTGGGGTCCCTAGTCCACAACATGCCCCCCATATCGGGGAAGGGGTCCTGAAGTTGAACCAACACTTTTCGGCAGTTACATCAAGTTTGCCACTACTACTTCTTCCTCAAATAAAACTCCCACTCCCATCCATATTCTCCACTCTCTACCCACATTTTGGGAATTGACTCTCCATCACCCCACTCAATTAAACTACCCACTACTTCAATCCACTACTCCACTTGACAACTCTAAACATTATCCCATCTCTATAAACCCCCCCCACCAAACTAATCCTTCACCCCACACACTAACAACATCAATTTACACTACTCAGAAGTTCAAGGAAGAACCCGATGCCGCAGTTGTAAGTGTGGTCAAAGAATTTTATGGTAACGCCAATGACAAGGCCCCTTTCAGTGCTTTTGTGCGGGGAAGATTAGTCCCTTTCAGTGTCGATGCCATCAACACATACTACCAGTTACGAGTGCCTAGATATTGCCAGTATTCTCACTTACGTGATCATGATCTGGATTATGAGGTTATTATGAAGGAAATGATAAAACCGGGTACCATATGGATCAAAGGTCATAAAGGAGGCACTGTTTTTCACATCAAGGATCTCATCAACTATAGAAAGATATGGTATGCATTCTTGTATGCCAAATTGTTTCCATCCACACACATGTCAGACGTGACCAAGGAGAAGGTCGTGCCATTGTATGCCATTATACAAGATTTCATCATCGATATAGGGGCTATAATCAGTTTTTCAATCCAACGATGCTTACGAGGACCATTCTCGGGTGGCTTGCCACACCCATCACTCATTTGTGGGTTATGTAGGCAAGCGGGAGTTAGATGGTCTGATGATGAGATCACTCAAATGCCGCTTCAAACACTGGATTCAGGAATGATTGCCTGATATGCGGTATGGCCTGGAGGTGAGTCACATCCTCGAGGTTTAGGCTTTATATTTCCTTCAGCATCGGAGGATGAGGCTGACGCCTCCGACAACTCGAAAGACGAAGAGTTCCAGGGGGCTACACCAATGGGAGAGGAAGGAACAGAGGCAACACCACAGCCCGAGGCCATATCTAGCCCTCAGTTCCTCAACTTTCAACGACAAGTGGATGAGCAAAATAAGGTAGCATGAATAGAGATGTGGCAACTCGCAGCGAGGCAGGAACACATGTTTGAAGCCATGAACCTATCGTTCACCTCATTGAACGCGACACTCCAATGCTTCAATCCCAATGCTCAATTCCCATATCAACAGCCAGCCCCAATGTCAAGGTTTCCACCAATGACTCTGATGAAGAAGAACACACACCACCACCTCAGGATTAAATGGATTACACGGAAGTCCTCATATTTTTATTGCTAAATCTATACAATGAGGGCATTGTAATTTTCAAGTTTGGGGGATTTAGTTTCATGTTTATATATTTTCATGTTTGCATATTTAATTTCATTAGTTAGGTTTGCACAGTAGTTCATTGTTTAGTTTTAGAATTTTTAATTGTAGCATTCATGTAATCATGTAGTTACATAGTAGCTTAGGAGCATAAATAGTTTTCATGTTATGGTTACCATACATCTAAAAAAAATAGTTAAGTATTGTGTTAATTTTGCATATGTCTAGCAGTTATTGTAGTTCATTTTATTTTGGCTAATGATGAGATTGGGATTAAGTAGACAAGTACGGTACTGAGTATTAGAGCCCTGATGTAGTTTCTGTTATGAATTAGATCTTGTGCTTGTTTGAAACTGGTATAAAAGGGTAAAGACGTTAATAAATAATTCGTGGTCGATCGATTAGTTCAAATTGATACATAAGAAATTTCTAAAGGATAGTGTTAGTTTAAATGAAAGAATAATGAAGATAGACAATGAAGACGAAGAATTAGGCAAGAACCTAAGTTTGGGGGAAAAGTGGGGTATATAAGCTTCTAAAAAAAAGAAGTTGAATAATTGAGTCTTGTGGTGAGTTGAGAAGAATCATGAAAAGCACTCCCCATAAACACAGGCCTGAGATGGAGCGTAAAACGCACTTATTATCTAAAAAAAGAAGGAATAAAATGGGAATTAAGAGCAAAACGCCCCCGTAATTGAAAAAAGAAAAGAAAAGAAAGCATAAGTACCCTATTTGGACCCTTAATATTGGTAATTATTTGATTTTAGTTGGATCTCGTCTGTTTTTGAAATTCTTGAGTTTTAACTGTATGATGCCTTAAAAGAGATTTGTTATGTATTAAATTTGAATTTGTATCAGTTAGCATAGATGTTAAGCACACACACACACACACACACACACTATACCAGTAATAACATTGTAAGATTCAATGATTAATGAGGGATTATTGATTATCTTTGATATGACGTGTCGTCGTGTTTACTTGATTTCTTTGAGGACGGTTATAAACTTTGATTTTATGATGACTGCTGGATGCGTAGGTGTGACGCCCCCAAAATAGGTATACATCACCCATCTTGAGTCGCCAAATACATGGTACAAAATTCAAATACAACTTAATAATACAATTGTCGTGTGACATACGATAAAACATAAACTAAGAGTTTTAATACGAATGTTGTCTTCTAGACAGTATTCAAACTCAAATGAAGCCCTCAATACATTTATTATCACACTATTTCATAGAATAGTGAGGACTACTAATGCTATCATTTGGACCGTCACTCCGTTTCCCGACTAGTACCGGCTACATTCTCCTTTCCTGAAGAGAACAATGAAAGCAAAAGGGTGAGCTCAACTAGCCCAGTAAGAAATATTATGACTAAGATAATGCAGAATAATTTATCGTTAGCCTTCAATGATGTTAAACCGATAAAATATAACAAACATCAAGTTTAATCGCAATTTGAACAAACAATCCATTAGAAAAGTCAAGTAGAAAATAAAATCTACTATCTTCGATGATTTAAAAGGTTTTTCATCACTTTTATCGCCGAGACTCAGCTTAATAAATAATCCACATCATCCCTGTACTACGACCAAGGATATTCATTAGTATCACGACCACAAATTATCCATGCACTACGGGCCAAGGATATTCGTGTTTTCATCAATGGTCATGATCATGCCAACAACTGTCCATCAACGCACTACGGGCCAATGAGGACTTTTACCACATCATTTGTAATATTACTATTATGATTATACCGAATAATCCTCGGTCATAATCATACCAAGTCCATCTATGCACCACAGCCACAGATGACTTTCAACATAATATAAACATGAGGATGATGACAATGATATAAGAATTCAATAAAATAAGTTCAAGGATAAATTTTTAAAGATTTATAATTTAATTTATCCAGAAATCAATAACGTCCAAATTGTCAACATGATATTGCTTTGTGGAGTAAAATTCAAGAATAATATTGTACCAAAAATAATTTAGACCGAAAACAAATCAATTTTTATCATGAATAGTACTTCGGGTGAATAGTACTCGAGTGAATAGTACCCCGTGATTAGTACTCTGGCATGAAAAAGTTAAAACTTATCAAGAATGCTCAGAATAATATTTCCATGAAAAGATACTGGATGAAGCGCAAATATCAAGGATATTCTACTAATTTCATGGAATTTTGAAGCTAAAACTTTAACAAAACGAGTATAGAATTCAAAATCTGAAACAAAATAATATTACTTACATACTACAGAGTATGGAAAAAAATATTATTTTAAGCGAATATTGAACAAAAATAACATCCCTTACCTTGAAAATAAGAGTATTCCAACTGGTATAGCGGAGATATTCTTGAAGAAAACTTTCACTATTTTCTACGCTCAAAGCTTTCTAAAACTCGAAAGAAATACGCCAAGATTATAGAAGAAGAATTCTCTGATTCTGGTGTGATTTTCAATTCTAACTTAAGCGCCTATTTATAGGAAAATGCTAGAACGCCATAGGAGACTAAATAATAAAATAATATTATTATTTTTTTCTTTACACATGCCAAGACCAAGACTGTCAAAGCATGCCATTCTTGAAAAATCTCAGCACATGTTTTGACAAAAACAAGAGTGGGTCCCACACATAATTTTAATAAAAATATTTTAATTTCCGAAACTTCAATAATTCATAATAAATAGTCCTTTTATCAGAAAAATATGAATTTTATGTGCATTCCACACGAAATTGAATTCTCTACAACTTTTTAGCTTTAAGTTTTTCTAAATTCCAAACAGAAAATATCTGAATACCACAAACGGATAATTTTCATCACCTCTTAAAATTCATAACAAATCATACGTTAGTTTTTAATGGTTCAAAATTTGTGGACATATACTCAACTTATATATGTATAACATATCCAAAAATCACAACGATCCAACGGTCGGATTAAAATTATAACTCACGCAATAGTGCTTTAAGAACACCGATTTGATTTTTTAATACCTCCAATCCGATAAAATACTGATAAAACACCTCAACATTAATTCCTTCATTTATAACCACATAAAATAAATATTTTCCTATCCATCATTTATGTCCACAATAAATATTTCCTTATTATATAAATCAATAATTAATTATTCACAAATAATATTACGTAATCACAATAATGACAACCAGTGCCGTTTCAGAAAGAGGGGCTTTCGATTAGGATTTCTCCTTCATCGGGCGGCAATTAGGTGACCAAACCTCTCTTTGACAGAACTTTCTAGACATTGCCAATAATGATATCTAATAATATTATTCAAATAATATGAATTATTGATTTGATGATGGGAAATACTGTGCAGTGACAATTATTGAAACAACAATAATATAAACATCAACGTAGCAATTATTGACACAATAAAATAAAATATTTAACAAAGAATAATTCGTAACAATTATTGAGTAGTGCTTTCACGTAAGAATCAATAATTCAAACATACTCGTCTGTAATACCGTCTGCCATCTTGTGCAACAACGTAGACATCAGTATTTTAACCACCGGGTATTCCAACAAGCAGTTAATGAAAGAATAACTACGCCGTTATTTATAAAACTCAAACTTGTCATTTTATTCATCCGATAGTTATTCTATTATGGGGCCCACCAATGGCTGCGCTGTCGAACAAATATTCCCCGACAACAAGAATATTCCACAACCAAACGAATATTCCCCAACATAAATGAGTATTTTATAACCACTTGCGTATTTTGAAAATTTTATATATATATCCCGCAACTATAACATTATATCAAATTCACTCCATAATATTCAAAAATGATAATTATAGAAAATTCATCTTTATTCATAAAAGTTGGGGTCTTACAACCTCCACTTCTTATGAAATTTCACCCTCGAAATTAGGGTACATACCTAGTATATCGAAGACATAAGGATACCTTGATTTCATTTCAGATTCTAACTCCCAGGTCATTTCCTCAACATCGTGGTTTCTCCACAAAAGTTTGACTTGAGGTATAACCTTGGAGCGTAGAATATGTTCCTTCTTATCCAAGATTTTAACAAGAACCTCTTCATACGTTAAATCTTCCACTATTTTATCCGGTTCTAACTCAATAATGTGGTTCGGGTCTTCCACATATTTACGTAACATGGATATGTGAAAAACGTTATGAACACGAGACATACTTGGCGGTAAAGCGAGTCTATAGGCCACAGTTCCTACTCGATCGAGGATTAAAAATGGGCCAATGAATCAAGGATTGAGCTTTCCTCTCTTTCCAAATCTCATAACTCCTTTCCATGGAGAAATACGTAACAACACATGATCTCCAATATCGAATTCCACGTCCTTTCGATGAAAATCAGCATAACTCTTTTGTCGATCTTGTGAGATTTTTATACGTTGTCGGATCGTTTGAATCTTTTCCGTAGTCATATGTACCAACTCTGGTCCCAAAAACATTACTTCACCCACCTCATCCTAGCATAGTGGAGAACGACACTTTCTTCCATACAATGCCTCAAATGGAGCCATGCCAATACTTGCTTGGTAACTGTTATTGTAGGAAAACTCCACCAACGGTAAGAACTTGTCCCAACTTCCCTTGAAGTCATGGACACAGAGTCTTAATAGATCTTCAAGAGTTTGAATAGTCCTCTTCGACTGCAAATCTCCGTCTCGAGGATGATATGTCGAGCTAAATCGTAAATCCGTGCCCATAGCTTTCTGCAAACTAACCCAAAATTGTGAAGTGAATCTTGGGTCTCGATCAGAAACTATGGATATTAGCATACCATGCAGTCTTACAATCTCATGTATGTACATACGAGCAAGACGTTCAAGTGTATAAGTTTCTCGTATAGATTAGAAGTGAGCAGACTTGGTCAATCTATCAACAATGACCCAAATTGAATCTATGCCTTGAGAAACCTTAGAAAGACCAGTAACGAAATCTATGGTAATGTGCTCCAACTTCCATTCTGGAATTTCAAGTGGTTGCAATGGACCTTTTGGTACTTGATGCTCCGCCTTGACTCGTTGACAAGTTAAACACCTTGAGATAAACTCCGCTATCTCTCTCTTTATATTGCTCCACCAAAATGTATGTCGAAGATTATGATACATTTTGGTACTCCCAGGATGGATTTCAAATGTTGTGTTGTGTGCCTCCATCATGATTTTATACTTTAAATTAGGGTCGTTAGGAACACAAAGTCTGGAGTTGACTAGAAGTATTCTTTCTTCATTAATTCGTTCTTCCGGCATAGCACCTTCTTGGACTTTGTTCCTCATACGCATCAGCTCCAAGTCTTTAGCTTGAGCAGCTTTAACTTTATCGATTAAAGTCGGTTCTACTCGTATATTCGCAATCATCACATGGGTCCCTGGAGTCTTTAACTCTATCTCCATCCTTTTCAAGTCATACAAAATGGGCCTTTGCGTTGACAATATCGCATTTGTACCCCCGCATATGATCTTCTACCCAATGCGTCAGCTACCACGTTCGCTTTTCCAGGATGGTATGATCATAATCTTTCAATAGTTCAAGCCAACGTCGTTGCCGCATGTTGAGTTCATTTTGGGTAAAGAAATATTTGAGGCTTTTATGATCCGTAAAGATCTCCACTTTCTCCCCCATACAAGTAATGCCACTAAATTTTAAGTGCGAAGACAACAGCTGCCAACTCTAGATCATGAGTAGGATAATTCCTCTCATATTCTTTGATTTGACGAGAGGCATAGGCTATAACTTTCCCATGTTGCATGAGAACACATCCTAACCCTTTGCCCGAAGCATCACTGTAGATGACAAATCCCTCCGAGCCAGATGATATTATCAGAACAGGTGCTGAAATGAGTCTCCTCTTGAGTTCTTGAAAACTCTTCTCACATTCCATGCTCCAACCGAATTTTGTATCTTTCCGAGTCAGCTGAGTTAATGGAGTAGCGATTCGAGAAAACCCTTCTACGAATCTCCGATATTATCCAGCGAAGCCGAGAAAGCTACATACTTCGGTATTTGATTTAGGTTTCTCCCAACTTTGAATAGCTTCAATCTTTGCCGGGTCAATAGATATTCCATGACTTGATACTACGTGCCCAAGGAATGCTACTTCCTCAAGCCAGAACTCGTATTTCTTCAGCTTGGCATAAAGCTTATTTTCACGAAGCTTTTGGAGTATCAGCCTCAAGTGTTGCTCGTGATACTCAAAGCTTTTGGAATATATGAGGATGTCATCAATAAAGACGACCATAAAGTGATCTAAATATTCCTTGAATACTCGGTTCATCTTATCCATGAAGGCAGCATGATCATTAGTCAATCCAAAAGATATAACTAGGAATTCATAATGCCCGTACAGAGTTCTGAAAGACATCTTTGGAATGTCATCGATTCTAATCTTTAACTGATTATATCCAGAACGAAGATCGATCTTTGAAAAGAATTTGACACCTTGCAACTGGTTAAACAGGTCATCAATACGTGGCAATGGGTACCTATTTTTGATGGTGACATGATTCAACTCCCGGTAATCAATACAAAGTCGCATACTCCCATCTGTCTTCTTCACAAATAGAACAAGAGCACCCCAAGGAGACGTACTAGGACAAATGAAACCGATGTCTAACAATTCCTGCAATTTGGCCTTTAACTCCTGAAGTTCAATAGGAGCCATTCGATATGGGGCTTTGGAAATGGGTTTTGCAGGGTTCAAGGTCGATAAAAATTCAATTTCACGCCTCACGGGGGTAGGCTGTGAAGTTCTTTAGGGAATACGCCAGAAATTTATTAACAATAGAAATATCATTCAAAATTGACGTATTTTTGTTTAAATCCGTGACATGATCTAAGAAAGCTTGACATCCGTTTTTCAATAAACGAATAGCTTTATGGCTTGAGATAACAGTGATTGATTTTAATGGTTTGGTTACTTGAATTCGCATAATAGGTTGGTTAGGAGTATGAAAGCTAACAACCTTACAAAAATAATCAATTTTTGCATGATGAGTAGTTAACCAATCAATCCCTAGAATTATCTCAAATGCAAGTATTTTCAATGAAATAAGATCGATAGGTAATGTGAGGGTACTGATTTGAACCAAACAAGACTTATAAACAGTGGATGTAATGAAGGTTTCTCCCAATGGAGTTTCAACAGATAAGTCAAAGTCTAATTTCTCCAGAGTCAAATTTAAACGTTGAGCGCAAGTAGGAGAAATAAAAGAATAGGTATAACCGGTATCAAATAAGGTATAGACTTCGCTAGAGTTTATGATAAACTTATTCGTGATGACCTCGTTCAGGTTCTTTGCTTTCTGAGAGGTCACGACAAACGCTCTCCCTTGAACTACCGGCTTTGACTTTTCTGGGACGACCTTTGGTGCCTCCATCCCAGCTAGACTTTCCTTCCCTGAATGATAAAATCGAGCTAGGTGACATTCTCTTCCACAATTATAACACGTTTTGGACTGATGCGCACAGTTTGGACTGATATGTCCCTCCCCTTCTCATTTGAAGCATATGATAGGTGGTCGTTCTCCTTCCTTAACAACGGGTGCTAATGCTGACGTCTTTCCATAATTGTTAAATCTACTCTTCTAGAAATGTCCATTCTTATTGTCTTGGTCATGATTACCACCGAAGTGGTTACCATTTCTGGCATGTTGATTCCCTCCACGTTTGTTGTCACCGCTTCGATGACTATTACCACTGGTATTATCATTTTGCCGGCTGCTCTCTCTTGGTGGGGTTGACTCATTATCGCGTTCTAATAACTGAGCCCTATTCACAACATCTGATACAAGCAAAGTTTGTGAGAGATAAGGTATTGACGTATCTCGGGTTTCAAACCTCTTAGAAACATCCGCGTCATTCTCTCCTCATTATCAACTAAGTGGGACGCAAACTAGGACAACTAAGTAAACTTGGCTTCGTACTGTGATACGGTCATGTTGTTTTGCTCCAGTTTAATGAACTCCACCTCTTTCATGTGATGAATACTTTCGGGAAAGTACTTGTCATTGAACAATTCTTAGAACTTCTCCCAAGTCATCTTCAGTGCGGCAGGTTGAGTACGCTTTACATATTCCCACCAGTAATCTGTCTCTGCTCACAACATGAAGGTGACAAAGGGAACCTTTTGCTCCTCGGAGCATCCCAAGACATCAAATATCTTGCAGATCTACTTTATCCACGTCTCCTCCTTAAGTGGTTTTAGCTCTCCAAAAAATTCTGGTGGTCCCAGCTCCTTGAACTGTTTAGCGGTGACCGTCCGAGAGTTGCCAGTGTTTCCACCTGCATTTTGGATAGGAACCGCTCTCGCCTGATGTTGCATGAATTGCATAAAGCCTCTGAACATTCTATCGTTCATCATTTGGTCAATGTTGTTGTTTTCATGAGGATTATCGCCTTCCTGATGCACATTATCCTGATTATTGATCTGTGGAGACTCAACGGTCTCCTGTGCTCCATTGATGTTCTCAACATTCTCGGATGCCATTTTCAAACACTGCCACAAAACAAGGGTTAATTAACATATCACATATTATACCTATACTCTGACCGACCAATTAAATATCAAATAAACTTAGGTAGGTCATACTAGCTTGAAGGAATTCCCTCGCTCTCCCTCCTAGTTCTTGTCTCACATCTCGGCTGAGGATCATATCCCCAAGCTTTGATACTTAATCGTGACGCTCCCAAAATAGGTATACATCACCCATCTTGAGTCGCCAAATATATGGTACAAAATTCAAATACAACTGTCGTGTGACATACGACAAAACATAAACTGAGAGTTTTAATACGAATGTTGTCTTCTAGATAGTATTCAAACTCAAATGAAGTCATCAATACATTTATTATCACACTATTTCATAGAATAGTGAGGACTACTAATGCTATCATTTGGACCGTCACTCCTTTCCCCGAATAGTCCCGGCTACGTTCTCATTTCCTGAAGAGAACAATGAAAGCAAAAGGGTGAGCTCAACTAGCCCAATAAGAAATATTATGACTAAGATAATGCAGAATAATTTATCGTTAGCCTTCAACAATGTTAAACTGATAAAATATAACAAACATCAAGTTTAACTGCAGCGGAACAAACAATCCATTAGAAGAGTCAAGTAGAGAATAAAATCTACTATCTTCGATGGTTTAAAAGGTTTTTTTTCACTGTTATCACTGAGGCTCAGCTTAATAAATAATCCACATCATCCCTGCACTACGGCCAAGGATATTCATTAGTATCACGACCACAAATTATCCATGCACTACGGGCCAAGGATATTCGTGTTTTCATCAATGGTCATGATCATGCCAACAACTGTCCATCAACGCACTACGGGCCAATGAGGACTTTTACCACATCATTTGTAACATTACGGTCATGATTATACCGAATAATCCATGGTCATAATCATACCAAGTCCATCTATGCACTACAGACCACAAATGACTTTCAACATAATATAAACATGGGGATGATGACAATGATATAAGAATTCAATAAAACAAGTTGAAGGATAAATTTTTAAAGATTTATAATTTAATTTATCCAGAAATCAATAACGTCCAAATTGTCAACATGATATTGCTTTGTGGAGTAAAATTCAAGAATAATATTGTACCAAAAATAATTTGGACCGAAAATGAATCAATTTTTATCATGAATAGTACTCTGGGTGAATAGTACTCGAGTGAATAGTACCTCGTGAATAGTACTTAGGGAATAGTAACCCCGTGAATAGTACTCCGGCATGAAAAAGTTAAAACTTATCAAGAATGCTCAGAATAATATTTCCATGAAAAGATACTGGATGAAGCGCAAATATCAAGGATATTTTACTAATTTCATGGAATTTAGAAGCCAAAACTTTAACAAAACGAGTATAGAATTTGAAATCTAAAACGAAATAATATTACTTACATACTACAGAGTATTGAAAAAAAAATATTATTTCAAGAGAATATTTAACAAAAATAACATCCCTTACCTTGAAAAGAAGAGTATTCCAACTGGTATAGCGGGGATATTCTTGAAGAAAACTTTCACTACTTTTTACGCTCAAAGCTTTCTAAAACTCGAAAGAAATACGCTCAAGATTATAGAAGAAGAATTCTCTGATTCTGGTGTGATTTTCAATTCTAACTTAAGCGCCTATTTATAGGAAAATGCTAGAACGCCATAGGAGACTAAATAATAAAATAATATTATTTTTTTTTCTTTACGCATGCCAAGACCAAGACTATCAAAGCATGCCATTCTTGAAAAATCTCAGTACATGTTTTGACAAAAACAAGAGTGGGTCCCACCCGTAATTTTAATAAAAATATATTTTAATTTTTGAAACTTCAATAATTCATAATAAATAGTCCTTTTATCAGAAAAATACGAATTTTATGTCCATTCCACACAAAATCGAATTCTCTACAACTTCGTAGGTTCAAGTTTTTCCAAATTCCAAACAGAAAATATTCGAATACCACAAACGGACAATTTTCAACACCTCTTAAAATCCATAACAAATCATACGTTAATTTTTAACGGTTCAAAATTTGTGGACATATACTCAACTTATATATGTATAACATATCCAAAAATCACAACGATCCAACGGTCGGATTAAAATTATAATTCATGCAATAGAGCTTTAAGAACACCGATTTGATTTTTTAATACCTTCAATCCGACAAAATACTTATAAAACACCTCAACATTAATTTCTTCATTTATAAACACATAAAATAAATATTTTCCTATCCATCATTTATGTCCATAATAAATATTTCCTTATCATATAAATCAATAATTAATTATTCTTAAATAATATTACAGAATCACAATAATGACAACCAGGCTGTTCCCAAGAAATAGGGGGCTTTCCGATAAGGATTTCTCTTTATTGGCGCGCAATTAGGTGACCAAACCTCTCCTTGATAGAACTTTCTAGACATTGCCAATAATACTATCTAATAATATTATTCAAATAATATGAATTATTGATCTGATAATGGGAAATACTATGCAGTGAAAATTATTAAAACAACAATAATATAAAATATCAACATATCAATTATTGAATCAATAAAATAAAATATTGAATAGTAATTATCAGTAACAATTATTGAGTAAAGTGCCTTCTTACGTAAGAATCAATAATTCAAAAATATCGCAATACCGTACGCGTTCTACCGTGCAACCACGCCAGACATCGTATTTTAACCACCATGTATTCCAACAGTGTTAATGGTAACAACTACGCCGTTATTTATAAAACTCAAACTTGTCATTTTCTTCATTCGACAGTTATTCTGTTATGGGGACCACCAATGGTTGCGCCGTCGTACAAATATTCCCCGACAACAAGAATATTGCACGACCAAATGAATATTCCCCAACAGAAATGAGTATTTTATAACCACTTGCGTATTTTGAAAATTTTATATATATATATATATATATATATATATATATATATCCCACAACTATAACATTATATCAAATTCATTCCATAATATTCGAAAATGATAATTATAGAAAATTCATCTTTATTCATAAAAGTTGGGGTCTTACTGTAGGCATATAGATTAGATGCATTACATATCATCGCATTGCATTACATAGTATGTTAGTTTGTTTTGTGCTTGAGGACTAACACATTTTAAGTTTGGGGGAGTTTGATAAGTGGGTTTTATACCCACAAATCGGTTCTTAATTCAAGCTTAATCGGTGTTAATTCCTTGCTTTTATGTTTGTTTTTACTTGTTTAATGTTATTTCGTGTGTAGGTTTTGTGACGCCCCCAAAATAGGTATACATCACCCATTCTGAGTCGCCAAATACATAGTACAGAAACAACTACAACTTCATTAATACATTTCTCTTGCAAAATACGACAACACATAAACTGTGAGTTTAAATACAAATATTATTTTCTAGACAATATCCACACTCAGATAAAGTCCTCATTACAATTATTGATGCACTATTTTACATAATAGTGAGGACTGCTAAAACAACTACCTTGAACCATCACTCCATACCCCGGCTAGTTCTTGCTAAATTCTCACTTTTTGAGAAGAAAAATGGAACAAAAAGAAAAAGGGTGAGCTCAACTAGCCCAGTAAAGAATATTATGACTAAGATAATGAACAAAAAATTATCGTTAGCCTTCAACAAATCAGATAAATTATAATGGACAACAAGTTTTAGATCAATATTCGCAACGGAAATAACAATTCATTAGAAGAGTTTAGTAGATAATAAAATCTACCATCATCTATGAATTTAAAAGTCCATCATCAATATTTTATCCCTGTAACATCAATCAATATACATCTTGAATCAAATATTCATTTTTGCACTATGGGCCAAAGATATTTATTTGTATCACCAGTTGGTCATGTTCATCTCTATACCTGTCCATCTTTGCACTACGGGCCAAAGATAGTCATCAGATAATCATTCATCTTTGCACTACAGGCCAAAGATATTCATCAAGTATCACCATTAAGGACTAAGGATGATGAAAAATATTTTAAAAAATAAATCCAGTGAGATAAAAGGACAAAGATTAGAGATTCGTACTTTAGATAATCCAAGTTTTAAAATACTCCATAATAAACCATAGTGGAGTAAAATTCAAGAATGAAGATCAAAACATGGATACAATCAAAGATAGTTACCATAATAGACATCGGGAAAATTTTATTTTTCGTTGAATAGTGTCGTATTCATAAATAGTGCCGCATACGTGAATAGTGTCGTATACGTGAATAGTAACCCCGACACAAAAAGGTAAAAATTCCACAATAAAATTCATACCAATATTTCAACATAATGATATTGAAAGAAATAATATCATTTACAACGAAAATAACATCGCTTATCTCAAAAGAACAGTACTTCTAACCGGAATATCAGATGAAATATTGAAGGAAACTTGCACTGAATAGAAACTCTCAAAGTATCTAAATACTCACAAAAATATTCTCGATAATATAGAGAAAGAAAACTTATGTTTCTAGTGTGATTTTCAATTCTAACCTAAGCACCTATTTATAGGAAAATGTCAGAACGTCAAAGAAGACTAACCTGCTACCTGATGGCTTTACCTATTACTATTCATGCCCACCACTTTTGAAATAAAAGTTTAGCATATTTCTCACCAACCAAAAATGGGGCCCACCCATTCTAGAATTTTCCAAAATGTTTTACCATTTAAACAATAATCAAAAACTTCAATAATTCATAATAAATAGCCCTTTTATCCGAAAAATACAAATTTTATGTCCATTCCATAGAAAATTAAATTCTCTACAACTTTGTAGATTTAAGTTTTTCCAAATTCCAAACGAAAAATGACTGAAATCCACATACGAACGATTTTCAACACCTCTATTCTGACACAATACTGATAAAATACCCCAACATTAATTCCTTCATTTATAATCACATAAAATAAATATTTCCCTATCCTTCATTTATATCCACATAAAATAAATATTTTTTTATCATATAAATCAATAATTAATTATTCATAAATAATATTACAGAATCACAATTATGACAACCAGGTCGTTCCCAGGAAATATGGGGCTTTCCGATAAGGATTTCTCCTTACTGGCGCACAATTAGGTGACCAAACCCCTTTCCTAGATAGAACTTCCTTAGACATTGCCAATAATGCTATCTAATAATATTATTCAAATAATATGAATTATTGATCTGATAATGGGAAATACTGTGCAGTGAAAAGTATTAAAACAACAATAATATAAAATATCAACATAGCAATTATTGAATCAATAAAATAAAATATTGAATAGTAATTACTGTAACAATTATTGAGTAGTGCCTTCTTACTTAAGAATCAATAATTCAAAAATCTTTGTAACATCGTAGAATCTTGTGCAACCCACGCATTACATCAGTATTTTAACCACCAGGTAATCCAACCGTGTTAACGATAATAATTACGTCGTTATTTATAAAAACTCAAACTTGTCGTTTTCTTCATCCGACCGTTTTCCGTTATGGGCCCATAATGGTCATGCTACTGCCGCATTTAATACTCCCAAACGTGACAAGAATATTCCACGACCAAATGAATATTCCCCGATAACAATGAATATTTTATAACCAATTGCTTATTTTGCAAAATTTGCACATTTCACCCATAACCAAAGTATTATATAAAATTAACTCCTTATTATTTAAAGATAATGAATAAAGGAAATTCATATTTATTTATTAAAAAGTTGAGGTCTTACAACCTCCCCTCCTTATGAAATTTTGTGACGCCCCCAAAATAGGTATACAACACCCATTCTGAGTCGCCAAATATATGGTACAGAAATAACTACAACTTTATTAATACAATTATCGTGCAAAATACAGCAACACATAAGCTGTGAGTTTAAAAACAAATATTGTCTTCTAGATAATATCAACACTCAAATAAGTTCTCATTATAATTATTGATACACTATTTTACAAAATAGTGAGGACTACTAAAATGACTTTCTAGAACCTTCATTCCATACCCCGACTAGTACTCACTACATTCTCGCCTCCTGAGAAGAAAAATGGAATAAAAAGGAAAAAGGTGAGATCAACTAGCCCAATAAAGAATATTATGACTAAGATAATATAGAACAAATTATTGTTAGTCTTCAACAGGGAAAAATCTGAGAGAATATAATAGACAAGAAGTTTCAGATCAATATTCGCAACGGAAATAATAATTCATAGAAGAGTTACGTAGAGAATGAAATCTACTATTATCTATGAATTTAAAAGTCCATCATCAATATTTTATCCCTGTAGCATTAGTCAATATACATCTTGAATCAAATATTCATCTTTGCACTACAGGCCAAAGATATTCATCAGTTGGTCATGTTCATCTCAACACCTGTTCATCTTTGCACTACGGGCCAAAGATATTCATCAAAAAATCATTCATCTTTACACTACAGGCCAAAAATATTCATTAATATAATCATTTAGGACTGAGGATGATGAAAAATATTTTAAAGAAAATAAATCTAGTGAAACAAAAGAACAAATAATAAGGATTCGTACTTTAAATAGTCCAAGTTCAAAAATACTTCATAAAGAACCATAGTGAAGTAAAATTCAAAAATGATCAAAACATGGATACAATCAAAGCTAGTGTCTATAATAGATATTTTGGACAAAAAATGAAAATTTAATTTTTTTGTGAATAGTGCCGTATTCGTAAATAGTGCCGTATACGTGAATAGTGCCGTATACATGAATAGTGACCCCGACACTAAAAGATAAGAATTTCACAAGAAAAATCTTACCAATATTCCGGCATAATGATATTGAAAGAGATAATATCATTTATAAAAAAAAAATAACATCCTTTACTTCGAAAGAATAGTACTTCTGGCTGGAATATCAGATATAACGCTGAAAGGATCTTGCACCGTATAGCAACACTCAAAGTATCAAAATACTCACAAGAATATGCTCGATAATATAGAGACAGAAGATTTCAGTTTCTGGTGTGATTTTCAATTCTAACCTAAGCACCCTATTTATAGGAAAATGCTTAGAACACCAAAGAAGAAAATTTAATAAAATATTAATATATTTTATTAAATTTCCTACGTACACAAACTTGGTCCAAAATCAGCCACACACTTCACCAAAAGTCACAAAAACGTTTTTCATGTAAAAATCACTTAAAACTCCAAAAAAATAATAATCAATTAATTTGGAACTTCAATAATTGATAATAAATAGCCCTTTTATCAGAAAATATGAATCTTATGTCCATTCCATAGGAAATTCAATTCTCTACAACTTTGTAGTTTTAAGTTTTTCCAAATTCCAAATGTAAATTCAATCAAACTCACATACGGACAATTTTACAGGCTATAATCAAATTTCAGTCAAGAAATAGGGCCCACAAATATGTTTAATATGTTTTAAACATTTTTTGTAACAAAAATACTCTTCTTCCTCATTTATTCATATATCACACATTCATTGTAAAAATATCACCATTATTATATTATTATAATATAATAATATATTTAAATGAATTATTTTACTAGAAAAGATAAAATATCAATTTTTCAACAATCGTCACTTTAAAATTTTTTCCATCTATATCCACATAAAATGAATATTTTCCTTATCATATAAATCCAAAATTTATTATTCACAAATAATATTACAGAATCACAATATTGGTAACCAGGCCGTTCCCAGGAAAGATGGGGCTTTCCAATAAGGATTTCTCCTTACTGGCTCGCAATTAGGTGACCAAACCTCTCCTTAGACAGTACTTTCTAGACATTGCCAATAATGCTATCTAATAATATTATTTAAATAATATGAATTATTGCTCCAATAATGGAAAATACTGTGTAGTGACAATTATTGAAACAACAATAATATAAAATATCAACGTAGCAATTATTGAATCAATAAAATAAAATATTGAACAGTAATTACCGTAACAATTATCGAGTAGTGCCTTCTTACGTAAGAATCAATAATTGGTGTAATACTGGTAATGTGCTATCACGTGTTTTAACCAATTTAGTATTTCAACAAGATTAATTCAGTAATAACTACGCGCAGATTATTTATAAATAATTTATACTTGTCGTTTTCTTCATCCAATCGCTTTCTGTTATGGGGCACACACAAGGCTGCGCCGTAGTATGAATATTCCCCGACAGTAAGAATATTCCCCGACAACAATGAATATTTTATAACCACTTGCTTATTTGAAATATTTGCGCATTTTTCCTATAACTAACCACATTAATCAAATCAACCCTTACTATTTCAGAATAATAAATAGAGAAAATTTAATTTCATTTATAATAAGTTGGGGTCTTACAAATTTCGTCCTCGAAATTGATGTACGTACCTGGTGTTTCTAAAAGGTGAGGGTACCTCGCTTTCATTTCCGATTCCAACTCCTAGGTCATTTCCTCAATAGCATGATTCCTCCACAAAACCTTGACTTGTGGTATAACTTGTGTGCATAGGACATGCACCTTCCAATCCAAGATCTTAACAGGTACCTTCTCGTACGTTAAATCTTCGGCTATCTCATCTGGTTCTAACTCAATAATATGGTTTGAGTCTTTCACATATTTACGAAGCATAGATATGTGAAAAAAATTATGAACACGAGACATGCTCGGAGGTAATGCGAGTCTATAGGCCGCATTTCCTATTCGGCCAAGAATCTCACATGGACCAACAAATCGTGGATTGAGCTTTTCTCTCTTCTCGAATCTTGTAACTCCCTTCCATGGAGCAATACATAATAGTACATGATCTCCAATATTAAATTCCACGTCCTTTCAATGAAGATCAACATAACTCTTTTGTCGATCTTGTGAGGTCTTTATACATTGCCAGATCATTTATATCTTTTTCGTAGTCATGCGTACTAATTTTGGTCCCAACAACGTTGCTTCACCCACCTCATCCAAACATACTGGAGAACGACACTTTGTCCATACAATGCCTCGAACGGAGCCATGCCTATACTTGCCTGATAACTGTTATTGTAGGAGAATTTCACCAATGGTAAGTACATATCCTAACTTTATTTAAAATCTAGGACACATAGTCTTAATAGATCTTCAAGAGTTTGATTAGTCCTTTCTGATTGCCCGTCCGTTTGAGGATGGTATGCCGAATTGAATTGTAAATCCGTGCCCATAGCTTTCTGCAAACTAACCCAAAATCGTGAAGTAAATCTTGGGTCACGATCTGAAACTATGGATACTGGCATTCCATGCAATCTCACAATCTCATTTACGTACATACGAGCACGGTGTTCAAGGGAATAAGTCTTCCGTATAGGCAAGAAATGAGCAGACTTGGTTAATCTATCAACAATAACCCAAATCGCATCTATGCCTTGAGAAACCTTGGGAAGACCAGTAACGAAATCCATGGTAATGTGTTCCCACTTCCATTTCAGAATCTCAAGTGGTTGCAATGGACCCTTTGGCACTTGATGCTCCGCCTTTACACGTTGACAAGTTAAACACCTCAAGATAAAATCCGCGATCTCTCTCTTCATATTGCTCCACAAAAATGTATGTCGAAGATCGTGATACATTTTGGTACTCCCAGGATGGATTGCGAATAGTGTGTAATGTGCCTCCATCATGATTCTATGCTTCAAGTCAGAATTATTAGAAATGCAAAGTCTGGAGTTGACTCGAAGTATTCCTTCTTCATCGATTCGTGCTACTAGAATAACACCTTCTTGTACTTTCTTCTTCATACGTATCAGCTCTGGGTCTATGGCTTGAGTAATTTTAACTTTATTGATTAAAGTCGGTTCTACTCGTATGTTTGATATCATCACGTGGGTACTTGGAGCCTTTAACTCTATCTCCTTCCTTTGTAAGTCGTACAAAATGTGTCTTTGTGTTAACAACATCGCACTCGTACCCACATAGGATCTTCTACTCAATGCGTCAGCTACAACGTTTGCTTTTCTAGGATGATATTGAATGCTATAGTCGTAATCTTTCAACAGCTCGAGCCAAAGTCATTGCTGCATGTTGAGTTCCTTTTGGGTGAAGAAATATTTGAGGCATTTATGATCCATATAAATCTCCACTTTCTCCCCATACAGGTAGTGTCTCCAGATTTTCAATGTGAAAATGACTGCTGCCAACTCCAGATCATGTGCAGGATAATTCCTCTCATTTTCTTTGAGTTGTCGTGAGGCATAGGCTATTACTTTCCCATATTGCATGAGAACACATCCTAACCCTTTGCACAAGCATCATTGAGATAACAAATCCATCCCGAACTAGATGGTATTGTTAGAATAGGTGCCGAAATGAGTCTCCTCTTGAGCTCTTGGAAACTATTCTCGCATTCCTCGCTCCATACGAATTTTGTATCTTTCTGAGTCAGCTGAGTTAACGGAGTAGTGATTCGAGAAAATCCTTCCACGAATCTCTGATAATAGCCAACTAAGCCTAGAAAGCTACGTACTTCGGTCACCGACTTCGGCTGCTCCCAACTTTGGATTGATTCAATCTTCGCCGGGTCAATAGATACTTCATGTTTTAACACCACCTGCCCAAGGAATGCTATTTCCTCAAGCTAAAACTCGCATTTCTTTAGCTTAGCATATAGCTTGTTGTCACAAAGCCTTTAAAGTACCAGCTTCAAATGGTGCTCATGATCTTCACATCTTTTGGAAAAGATGAGGATGTTATCAATAAAGATAACAACGAGTTCATCATATTCATGAAAGCAGCAGGAGCATTAGTCAATCCAAAAGACATGACTAAGAATTCATAATGCCCATATCGAGTTCTAAAGGCAGTCTTCAGAATATCCTCAGTTTTAATCTTCAGCTGATGATATCCAGAATGAAGATCGATCTTTGAAAAGAATTATGCCCTTGCAACTGGTCTAACATGTCATCAATGCGAGGTAGCGGATACCTATTCTTGATGGTAACATGGTTCAATTCCCGGTAGTCAATACAAAGTCTCATACTCCCGTGTTTCTTCTTTACGAATAAAATAGGAGCACCCCAAGGAGATGTACTAGGACGAATGAAACCGATGTCCAACAACTCCTATAGTTGGACCTTTAACTCCTGAAGTTCAATAGGAGCCATTCGATATGGGGTTTTAGAAATGGGCTTTGTACCAGGTTCAAGGTCAATAAAGAATTCAACTTCACTTTCTGGGGGTAGACCAGGAAGTTCTTCAGGAAATGCGTCAGGAAATTCACTAACAACAGAAATATTATTCAAATCTGACGTGTTTTTGTTCAAGTCCATAACATGGGCTAAGAAAGCTTGACATCCATTTGTTAATAAACGAATGGCTTTATGGCTTGATATGATAATGATTGACTTTAGTGGTTTGGTTGCTTGAATTCGCATAACAAGTTTATTAGGAATATGAAAACTAATAACCTTACGAAAATAATCAATTTTAGCATGATGAGTGGTTAACCAATCAATCCCTAAAATCACATCAAATGCAAGTATCTTTAAAGAGATAAGATCAACAGGTAATGTGATGGTGCAAAATTGGATCAAGCAATATTTATAAACAGTGGATGTAACAAAAGTTTCTCCTAATGGAGTCTCCACAGATAAGTCAAAGTCTAATTTCTTTGGAGTCAAGTTTAAACGTTGAGCACAAGCAGGAGAGATAAAAGAATGGGTAGAACTGGTATCTAGTAAGGTATAAACTTCACAAGAGTTCAAGATTAGCTTACCCGTGATCACCTCGTCCGGGTTTCTCGCGTTTTGGCTAGTTACGACAAACGCTCTCCTTTGAACCATCGACTTTGTTTTGTCCGTAGTCACCTTTGGTGCTGCCGTCCCAGCTGGACTTGACTTCGCTACCAGGAAAAATTGAGCTATATGATCGTGTTTTCCACAACTGAAACACACCTTGGAAGGCTGTGAACAGTTTGGACTTATGTGTCCCTCCTTTCCGCATCTGTAGCATCTAACTGGCAGGTCGTTCTCCTCCCCTAGAATTTATTGTTGGTGCTTCTGCTGATGTCTTCCCGTCATTGTTGAATCTCCTCTTTTTGAAATTTCCACTTGACTCACCTCTCCTATTATCATGGCCACCAGAGTGGTTACCGCTTTTGTCCATATTTTTCCCTCCCCGCTGGTTATCATTGTCTGGAGTGATCGCCGCCACCTAGTAAGACCACTGTTGTGGTCCCTTGGTTGAACATACTCATTATCTCTCTCTAATAATTGAGCCATGTTGACAACATCTGAATATAAAGAAAATTTGTGAGAGATAAGGTATTGACAAATTTTGGGTTTTAGACCTCTCAAAAACATTCGCATCATACGTTCCTCATTCTCTACCAAATAAGGTGCAAATCTGGATAACTCCGCGAACTTCGCCTCGTACTGGGACACTGTCATATTGTTCTATTCCAATCTAATAAACTCTACCTCCTTCATATAATGAATACTTTCAGGAAAGTACTTGTCATTGAACAGTTTCTGAAATGTTTCCCAAGACATGTTGAGTGTGGCTGGCTGGGTACGTTTTACAGATTCCCACCAGTAATATGCCTTACCACGGAATATAAAGGTGGCGAATGGAACCTTCTGTTCCTCCGTGCATCCCAAGACATCGAATATCTTGGTAATTTTCTTGACCCACGCCGCCTTTAATCGGATCCGCTTTCCCGTAACTCGGTGGTCCCAACTCTTTAAACTGCTTGGCTGTGACAAACCGTGCGTTGCTATCATTTCCACCCATATTTTGTACTCGAGTCTCCCTCGTTTGATGTTGCATGAACTACAAAAAGCTTCTAAACATCCCATCATTCATCGTTTGTTCGGTAGTGTTGTTTACAGGAGGAAGATTACCTTCCTGTTGCACGTTCTTCTGGTTGGTGATTAAAGGTGTCTCCATGGTCTCATACACTCCATTGTTAATGTTCTCAGCTGCCATTCTCAAATACTGCCACAAAACAAGGGTTAATTAAGGAAAATGACATACCACATAATACCCCTATATTTTGACCGACCAATAAATAAGCTAAGGTAGGACACACTAGCGAAGGATTTACTCGTCTCTCCCCTCCTAGTTCTATTCCCCGATCTCTGCTAGAGACCATATCCCTAAGCTTTGATACCAACTATGACGCCCCCAAAATAGGTATACATCACCCATTTTGAGTCGCCAAATACATGGTACAGAAACAACTATAACTTTATTAATACAATTGTCGTGCAAAATACGACAACACATAAACTGTGAGTTTAAATACAAATATTGTCTTCTAGAAAATATCCACACTTAGATAAAAGTCCTCATTATAATTATTGATGCACTGTTTTACATAATAGTGAGGACTGCTAAAACAACTATCTTAAACCATCACTCCATACCCCGCCTAGTTCCTGCTAAATTCTCACTTCCTGAGAAGAAAAATGGAACAAAAAGAAAAAGGGTGAGCTCAATTAGCCAAGTAAAGAATATTATGACTAAGATAATGAACAACAAATTATCGTTAGCCTTCAACAAATCAGATAAAATATAATGGACAACAAGTTTTAGATCAATATTCGCAGCGAAAATAACAATTCATTAGAAGAGTTTAGTAGAGAATGAAATCTACTACTCCCTCCGTCCCAAATTGACTATTTTTAGAATTAATAATTAAGCATATATAAATATATTTCTAAAATTATAAAAATTGGGGTTAGTAATAAATTGTATATATTTTCTTTTGGTTATAATCTCTTCACCTATATTTTAGCAAAAATAGTAAAAAGATTAGTTTTAAAAATGGTAAATTTGACTTTAAAAAGTCAAAACTGAGCAATTAATTTGGGACGGAGGGAGTATCATCTATGAATTTAAAAGTTCATCATCAATATTTTATTCCTGTAACATCAATCAATATACATCTTGAATCAAATATTCATCTTTGCACTACGGGCCAAAGATATTCATTTGTATGACCAGTTGGTTATGTTCATCTCAACACATGTCCATCTTTGCACTACGGGCCAAAGATATTGATCAGGTAATCATTCATCTTTGCAGTACAGGTCAAAGATATTCATCAAGTATCTCCATTAAGGACTGAGGATGATGAAAAATATTTTAAAGAATGAATCCAGTGAGATAAAAGGGCAAAGATTAGAGATTTGTACTTTAGATAATCCAAGTTTAAAAATACTTCATAATAAACCATAGTGGAGTAAAATTCAAAAATGAAGATCAAAACATGGATACAATCAAAGATAGTAACCATAATAGACATCGAGAAAATTTTATTTTTTGATGAATAGTGTCGTATTCGTGAATAGTGCCGCATACGTGAATAGTGCCGTATACGTGAATAGTAACCCCGACACAAAAAGGTAGAAATTCCACAATAAAATTCATACCAATATTTTAGCATAATGATATTGAAAGAAATAATATCATTTACAAAGAAAATAACATCCTTTACCTCAAAAGAAGAGTACTTCTAACCAGAATATTGGATGAAATGTTGAAGGAAACTTGCACTGAATATCAACTCTCAAAGTATCTAAAAATACTCACAAAAATACGCTCGATAATATATAGAGAGAAAACTTATGTTTCTGGTGTGATTTTCAATTCTAACCTAAACACCTATTTATAGAAAAATATCAGAATGCCAAAGCAGACTAACCTGCTACCTGATGGCTTTACCTGTTACTATTTATGCCCACCACTTTTGAAATAAAATTTTAGCATATTTCTCACAAACCAAAAGTGGGGCCCACCGATTATAGAAATTTCCAAAATGTTTTACCATTTAAATAAATAATCAAAAAACTTCAATAATTCATAATAAATAGCCCTTTTATCAGAAAAATACGAATTTTATGTCCATTCCATAGGAAATTAAATTCTCTATAACTTTGTAGATTTATGTGTTTTCAAATTCCAAACGAAAAATGACTGAAATCCACTAGGTGACCAAAGCCCTTTCCTAGACAAAACTTCCTTAGACATTGCCAATAATGCTATCTAATAATATTATTCAAATAATATGAATTATTGATCTGATAATGGGAAATACTGTGCAGTGACAATTATTGAAACAACAATAATATAAAATATCAATGTAGCAATTATTGAATCAATAAAATAAAATATTGAGCAAGAATTACTATAACAATTATTGAGTAAGTGCCTTCTACGTAAGAATCAATAATTCAAAAAATCTCGTGTGCAATACCGCAGTGCCATCTTTGCAACCATGCGTATTGTTTGTATTTTAACCACGAGTGCAATCCAACCGTGTTAATTCAGTAATAATTACGTCGTTATTTATAAAACTCAAACTTGTCATTTTCTTTTTATCGACTTTTTCCGTTATGGGCGCACAAATGGTCGTGTTGGTCGCATCGAATATTCCCGACGACGAAGAATATTTCACGAACAAACGAATATTCCCCGACAACAATGAATATTTTATAATCACTTGCTTATTTTGCAAAATTTGCACATTTCACCCATAACCAAAGCATTATATCAAATCAACTCCTTATTATTTAAAGATAATGAATAGAGGAAATTCAATTTTATTTATTAAAAAGTTGAGGTCTTACAGGTTTGGTGGTGTTGCAAGTGATCAAAAAGGGTGGATTTAAGGTGCATTGTGGCAAACAAAGGAGCAAAAAAAAAGTTATTTAGCAGATTGTAGCGTAAACGCAATGTGTTTTAAGCCTTACACACCACGGGCAAGGGGTCCAGAACTCAGAAGACAGAATGTATGCCCACCCAAGTGCTAATTGCAGAGGCTAAACCCCCCCGTGGGCGAAGTACTGAGATGAGTAATCTCCTAGTTGGTTTATAATGCTGCAAACGTGGAGTTTAAATGATGATAATGGCTTGGGACTCATATTAGTAGGGAAGTTCAATCCGAATACATGTCTTAGTGTTATATCTAACATCAAATAACAAGATTGAGCAAGGATATACATCAAAAGGCAATTAACAGAGTAAGAATATAGATTTTCAGAGCAAGCATTGGAGGAAGATAATTAAAGGATTTTTCATATCAATTGTGATTTGGGCTGAAGAAAAAGGTGGTTCTGGATTTATTCTTTTCTTATAGTTTCTTTATAATTGAAAGGATGATTTCTTTAATGTGTTTAGTGTTTATTTCATTTATGATGAACTAATTCACTTTTTAGGCTTATGACAGATCTTTAAGTGAAACGATGGTTATGTAACTTTGATTTTCAGTTTAATAAGTTATGCCTCAGTTTATCTATATTAATTTGTGCTTGAATTTATGAATTGCCTGATCAATAATTTTTTGTGGACTTGTATGGATTCGAGAGAGGAATTACGAGTCTAGACTTAGTTAATATAGCATGTGTTCTTGAATTTTGTGAATGAGCAGAATCTTGATGAATGTTGGGGTAGAGATATTCTTAACATCACATGTAATCGAATAGAGAACTTGAAATTAAACCTTCTTTGATTGTAATTCACATAGAGATATTGTGAGTTAGTTAATTAAGGTGTTTAACTTAATTCTATCTAAATTGTGGATTTAAGTTAATATGGTGTTAGTGCATCGAGAGGTTGCTAATTCTACTTTCGTGTTCTTGATTAATAAATTGGGATAGTAAATTAAAATGGAATAAAGGGTAATAACCAGAGTGAAGCTTAGGGTGAAGTTGTAAGCCTAATTCTTCAATATTTGTTTAGAAATTCAGTTTTTGAGATTTGTGATTGTTTTGCGATTTTAGTTTTCTTAATAATTTTAGTTTTTATAATTTTAATCATTAATTTAGATAGTTTAATAAAATTGGGATTAATAGGAAACTGGTAATTGTGAGGTTGAAACTCATACTAATTTCTCTGTGGGAACGATACTCTACTTACTATTATATTACTTGTTGACCACGTATACTTGCGTACTGTGCGTATATAGATTTTACCCAACAAGTTTTTGGCGCCGTTATCGGGGACTATTCGTATAGATTTTAATATTTTGCAATATCAGTTTAATTAGTCTAGTTTTACTTAAACATTTTTTCTTTTTGTTTTGTTCGTTCTTATTTCAGGTTTTTGAAGTTGGTTTATTCAAACGCGGTCCAAAAATCCAGACTTGCTTCCTTTTGAGGACGACATTGAGAGACGATTTCAAAGGCTGAGTAAGTGGATTAAGGAAACAAGGGATGACTTTGAAAATCCTGAAAAAGAAGAAGTAATGGCTGCCGAAGATCAGAAAGCATTAAGGGACTTTGCTACACCCAAGGTGACTCAGTTGCAGTCAAGTATCACTAGGCCTGCTATAGCTGCGAACACATTTGAAATCAAGCATGGGACTATTAAGATGATTCAAAATTCGGTTTAGTTTGGGGGTTTGGAAAATGATGATCCAAATGAACACCTAGTCAGCTTCTTGGAGATTTGTGACACCTTCAGGTATAATGGGGTGTCAGATGATGCAGTAAGGCTTTGCTTGTTCCTATTCACCTTACGGGACAAGGTGAAGAGTTGGTTACACTCTCTACCGCTGGGGTCAATAACTACATGGGAAGACCTCACTCAGAAATTTCGTGCAAAATTTTTCTGACCAGCGAAAACTGCAAAGATGAGGAATGAGATAACTATGTTTGAACAGTAACATGGGGAATCACTGTATGAGGTATGGGAAAAATATAAGGAATTGCTCAGAAAGTGCCCGCATCATGGATTGCCTAAGTGGTTGCAGATAAACACCTTCTACAACGGGTTGAACAAAAATCTCAGAACTAGTATTGATGCAGCTTTGGGTGGAGCATTTATGGCAAAAAGTTATAAGGAGGCATATAAATTGATAGAGACAATGGCAGCTAACAACTACTGTAAGACCCCAACTTTTATGAATAAAGATTAATTTTTCTTGAAATATATTTTTGAATATTATGGTGTGGATTTGATATAATGTTATAGTTGTGGGTAATATTTATAAATTTTGCAAAGTAAGCAAGTGGTTATATAATATTCGATTGGTCGGGGAATATTCATTTTAATAGGGAATATTCATACGATGACACAATCATTGGTGGACCCCATAATGGAAGTATTATTGTAGTTAAAAAATGACAAAATTATCTTTTTATAAAAATAACGGCGAAAGATTTACCGTTAA
The DNA here is from genome assembly GCA_020205605.1 of Panax ginseng. Lineage (NCBI taxonomy): Eukaryota > Viridiplantae > Streptophyta > Magnoliopsida > Apiales > Araliaceae > Panax > Panax ginseng. The sequence goes on along the minus strand of CM035130.1, from coordinate 119,922,619 downwards.
ACTATTGAACAGTACAGTAATACGCGTGGTTGCATAGTAGCACACAGTATTGATTATTGATGCTTACATGAGAAGTCACTCAATTATTGTTACAGTAATTGTTGCATAATATCTCCCATATTATTGATTCAATTATTGACACGGTATTAATATTTTATATTATTAAATCAATAATTGAACCGACAAAATTATTCATATTATTATTTGCAATATTGACGATGTCTAGAAAGTTTTGTCGAGGAGAGGTTTGGTCACCTAATTGCGCGCCCATGGGGAGAAATCCTTATCGAAAAGCCCCCTCTTTCTTGGGAATGATCTGGTTGTTAAATATTGTGAGTTATAATATTAATGATGAATAAGTTTGTGTTGATTAAAGATTAAATTGATAGTTCCATTGTGTTGGGATTATTAGTGTTAGTGGAAATTGACATTTATTTCGATAATAATTGATTTCTGGAGGTTATATTGACCAATCGGGTAATTAATCGGATAAATAAGCAATTAATTAGTATTAATTCACATGCTTATAACCATTTGTTCACATGTGTGTACTATTGATTCATATGCATGTACTATTAGGGGAAGTGGTGCAAGATTGATAATACTTGCATGACTAAATTAAAATTGGAGGTATAGATGAAGGTACTATATTGTAACTATTTTTTTCACATGTATAGAACTATTGATTCACATGATGTACTATTAGGTGAGGTGGTGTAAGTTTGATAATACTTGCAGGACTAAATTAAAAATGAAGAAAAAAATGAAGGTATTATATGGTAATATTTTGAGCCCCAAAACGTGCAATTATCGAAACTATATTTTCCTATAAATAGAAGCTCATTCTTTTTTCATTCTCACCAATTCACTAAGATTCACAAGAGCAATTATAGAGAGAGAAAAGCTATAGAGTGAGAAGCTATAGAGAGAAAGAAGAAGAGAAGTCTGCTACCTCACTATTCCAGTATCCAGTCTTCTTCTGAGGTAAGGGATATTATATTTGTTCAGTATTCATAAGGAATAATATTTTCTTCCATACTCTGTAGTATGTGAGTAATATTATTTTGTCTCATATTCCTGATTATACCCTTATTCTGTTAAAGTATTGCTTCTATACTACGTGAAATTAGTAGAACATCCTTAAAATTTGTGCTTCATCTAGTATCGTTTCATAATTATATTTTCTGCATATTCTTGTTAAATTTTAAGCTTTTCATGTAAGAGTACCGTCCATGAGTATTATTCATTTATACGGTACTATTCACAAAGTGTTATTCACTGGTACTATTCACAAAGTACTATTCATGAAGTACTATTCATGGGTACTATTCATAAAGTACTATTCATGAATACTATTCACAAAGTACTATTCATGGAGTACTATTCCCGAAGTACTATTCACAGGGTACTATTCACTCTAGTACTATTCACCTGGAGTACTATTCATGATAAAAATTGAATTCTTTTCGGTCCAAATCATTTTTGATACAATATCATTTTTGAATTTTACTCCACAAAGCAGTATCATGTTGGCAATTTGATCATTATTGAATTCTGGATAAATTAAATTATAAATCTTTAAAAATTTATCCTTTGCTTTCTTTTAATTGAATTCTTATATCATTGTCATCATCCTCACGGTTATATTGTGATGAAAGTCATCTTTGGCTTACGTGCATAGATGGACTGTTGATTAGTATGATTATGACCAGGGATCATTCGGTATAATCATGACCCGTAATGTTATAAATGATGTGGTAAAAGTCTTCATTGGCCCGTAGTGCATTGATGGACAATTATTGGTATGATTATGACCAGGGATTATTCGGTATAATCATGACCATTGATGATTACATGAATATCCATGGCCCATAGTGCAGGGATGATTCGATGATGTGGTTTATTTATTAAGCTGAGTCTCAGCGATAAAGTTGATGAAAAACTTTTTAAATCATAGAAGATAGTAGATATCATGCTCTACTCAACTCTTCTAATGGATTGCTTGTTCCGCTTCAGTTAAACTTGATGTTTATTGTATTTTATCAGTTTAACACTGTTGAAGGCTAATGATAACTTATTCTGCATTATCTTAGTCATAATATTTCTTATTGGGCTAGTTGAGCTCACCCTTTTTCTTTCATTGTTTTCTTCAGAAAATGAGAACGTACCCGGGACTAGTCGGGGAACGAAGTGATGGTCCGAGATGGTTGTTTTAGCAGTCTTCACTACTTAGTGTGATAATAAATGTAATGAGGACTGAATTTGAGTTTGAATATTGTCTAGAAGATAATATTCATGTAAAAACTCAGCTATGTTTTGTCGTATTTGTACACGACAGTTGTATTAAAGAAGTTTGTATTTGATTTCTGTACCATGTATTTGGCGACTTAAGATGGGTGATGTATACCTATTTTGGGGGAGTCACAACTACCAGTGGCCCACGGCAAGAATGACACAGGAGAAGGTAGCTGGAGTGTTAGAGTTAGATGGAGTGACGGCACTAGCAGCGCAAATTTCAATGCTCTCTAAGAAGGTGGATGCTAAAAATATATTTTGTGAGTTGATGGGCCCCACTTGTGGTTGTAAAATGCTGATTGTTGATTTTTTAAAGTTGGTATACGGAGGTCTTTATCAATATATTTTTTGTCAGTGTGGAAGTGTTAAAAATCATCCGTATATGGATTTCAGTCATTTTTCGTTTAGAATTTGGAAAAACCTTTTTCTACAAAGTTGTAGAGAATTACATTTCCTATGGAATGGACAAAAGATTCAAATTTTTCTGATAAAAGGGCTATTTAATATGACTTATTGAAGTTCCGAAATAAGTGATTTTTGGAGTTATAAATATTTTTTTAAGAAAAACGTTTTTTAATGTTGGTGGGCCCCACTGGTGTGCTGAAATTTGATTTTCAAAGGTGGGTGTGAAATGTTTTTAATAAAATATTATTTTATTAAATTTTTTGCTTTGGCGTTCTAAGCATTTTCTTATAAATAGGGTGCTTAAGTTAGAATTAAAAATCACACCAGAATCAGATGTTTTCTCTCTCTATAATATCGAGCGTATTTTTGTGAGTATTTAGATACTTTGAGTGTTACTATTCAGTGCAAGTTTCCTTTAGCATTATATTCGATATTTCATCCAGAAGTACTATTCTTCTTAGGTAAGGGATGTTATTTTTTCATAAATGATATTATTTCTTTTAATATCATTAGACCGAAATATTGGTATGAATTTTATTATGAAATTTTTACTTTTTCATGTCGAGGTTACTATTTACATATACGACACTATTCACGTATACGACACTATTCATAAATACGATACTATTCACGAGTACTATTCACGAAGTATGATTTTTCTTGTGAAATTTTTGCCTTTTTGTATCGGGGTTACTATTCACGTTTACGATACTATTCACGTATACGACACTATTCACAAAAAATTAATTTTTCTTTTCTTTGTCCAAATTGTCTATTATGGTTACTATCTTTGATTGTATCCATGTTTTGATCTTCATTCTTGAATTTTGCTCCACAATTGTTTATTTTAGAATATTGTTGAACTTGGATAAACTAAAGTACGAATCCCTAATCTTTGTCCTTTTATCTCTCTGGATTCGTTTTCTTGAAAATATTTTTATCATCCTCAGTCTTAAATGGTGAAATAACTGAATATCTTTGGCCTGTAGTGCAAAGATAAATGATTACCTGATGAATATCTTTGGCCCGTAGTGCAAAGATGGACAAGTGTTGAGATGAACATGACCAACTAGTGATACAAATGAATATCTTTGGCCCATAGAGCAAAGATGAATGTTCGGTTCAAGATGTATATTGATTGATGTCACAGGGATAAAATATTGATGATGGACTTTAAATCATAGAAGATAGTAGACTTCATTCTGTACTTAATTCTTCTAATGAATTGTTATTTCTGCTGCGAATATTGATCTAAACTTGTTGTCCATTATATTTTATTTGATTTATTAAAGGCTAACGATAATTTATTTTTCATTATCTTAGTCATAATATTCTTTACTGGGCTAGTTGAGCTCATCCTTTTCCTTTTTGTTCTATTTTTCTTCTAAGGGGGCGAGAATATAGCGGGAACTAGTCGAGGTGTGGAGTGATGGTTCAAGATAGTTGTTTTAGCAGTCCTCACTATTTGTAAAATAGTGTATCAATAATTGTACTGAGGACTTTATTTGATTTTGAATATTGTCTAGAAGACAATATTTGTATTAGAACTCACAACATGTGTTGTTGTATTTTGCACGACAATTATAATAATGAAGTTGTAGTAGTTTTCTGTACCATGTATTTGGCGACTCAGAATGGGTTGTGTGGACCTATTTTGGGGTGTCACACTGTACATGGGGCGAACTACGCAGACCTGATCTCCCCAATACACGAGAGTACGTAGGCAGCCATTTTTATGCTCCGGTCTCACCACAAAATAAAATAAAAACAAACACATCTCTACATCCTTTTTACTACATACAACTTTGAACCTTTTCATGCTAGGTTCGAACTACGCAGACCTGATCTCCCCTTCTCAATAGGAGTACGTAGGCAACCATTCATGGTTCGGTCTCACCCCCTACCAAAACATAACAACTTGTCAACGGTATTGGGATCATCTTCAAACCACACCTCATCGGCGTAGACTAAAGGGATGGAACTACTTGGTCTCCCCACACTAATGGGAGAATCGGCGACAGTCTAATCTGCAGTTGAGTCCTTAGAGAGAAACACCAATCCATAAGAGATGGAATTACCTGGGCTCCCCAATACAAAGGAGTATCGGCGACCATTTGTGGGAGGGTTAACCTCAAAGAGGAAAGCCATACTCCTATCCATAACCACATACATAAACAATTCCCAAGACACCAAAGGGGAGGGGATACACACAGATCAATGATCCATTCTGAAAGATCCTGAGACATCTCAATATCCATCCATCAAAGGGGAATTCAGAATACATCAAGATCACAAGCCCTGGAGAAACAGGTAAATATCAAGCAAGTAACAAGGCATAACTAAAAAGGAAATGAATCAAAATATATTTCCCTGCCATATATAATACTGTTTGATATATTCAATGTGTACGTACAACATAAATGGCTAAACTAGTCTGTGTAGGAAAATCCAAGTCCATCTACAAATCAGTGTATATGTGCGCTATCAAATCCAGCATGGCATCCCTCTCAAAAGAAGGGGGTAATGTTGTGAGCTCCAGCCCAAGGGTATCTACACGAGCCAAAAGATCCACGACCAATTGCATGGTGACACTATGCTCATCAATATAGGTGCCCATCTCTGCAATGATATCAGTAGTATGGGACCTCAATGCAGTACTATCTGCAATAGCGGCATCTCGGGCAGATATAGCGCCATCCCGCTCAACAACCACTGCATCTCTGGATGATCTAGCCTCATCCCGCTCAATAATAGCGGTGTCTCTATGAGCTAAAACATCATCTCTCTCAGCTAGAGTGACATTTCTCCCAGAAAAAGCTGACAGCATCAAGGCCCTAGCCTGATCTCTCTCAAATATCATCAGATGGAGACTATGCTCTAAATACTCTGCCGAATACGGGGTCACAGTAGCAGTTAAACTGGGAGAATCAACAAGAGCTGCTGTCAAACCAGTAAACAGCTCCTCCTCGGTGGGAGAATCAACGTCCTCCATGGGCTCCCCAGCATCGGAATCAATCCCCAACTCTGTGGATACAACTGTAGCCGATGTAATCTCTACCTCCATCCATGCAGAATACTCTGTAGAATGTCCCAGATGCCTAACGGAAAACTTATTCCTCTAACACTGGGCCCAACATGCATAAACCCTGGATCTATCCTTACTGACATATGCCGAGAAGACAAACTCTGACCCGATGCTCCCTCAAAGGGATGAACATCCTGAAATTGGTCAAACTATGCCATCACAGCCAGTGGATGATAAGTGGTCATACCCCTTAAACTAGCCAGAGGGAGATAATCCATGCTAGGTGCATGAGTAATAAATCTATAGGGAGAACTGAGCCCTGAGCACAACAAAATGTCAAATGGATCCTCAATCCCTGTCAAGAACACCAAACAGGAAGCAACGTCTATACACTCTATCGGCTGAAAGGAGTAAGACATGGTTATCTCATGGGAAAAGTAGTACCTATGTCGTCGAAAGGTGCCGATTGGTCTCAGGTGTGACATAAACCACACATATAATAAGATTGAGCTGCCTATACATACCCCTGCAGAATGGGTGTGGCAATACATGGCTGATCTCAGTGTCTCTGCCATAATCATCGGTACAATGGTATGTCTCTCTCTGAGAGCCCTCACTTCCATGACAACACCGATGTCTAAATTATCTATGTATAGTGGCATATACAGATAGGCCACTACACATATCAACAGTACGTCTACCCTGGAAACATGCCACAGGTCCTCCGATGTGCTGAAATCCCCAGAGTTCTGCGCATAACTGTCCAATGAGCCAAATTTGTCTATTAAAAAACACAGGGACACTACATGCCCGGATGTGATCTCATCCTTGGCTACTCTATGCCTCAACCCGGTGAGGGTCATAAACTGTCGGCTCATATCCCCTACAGTTATCCAAGCGCAAGGCATGTCTAGTGGCAAAGCTATCAAACGCTCATACTCCTATAAAGTAGGAGTCAACTCATGGGTCTCAAACCGAAACACCTGCCTCTCCGGTACCCAATGCTCTAGCATGCCCTCTACAAATCCCAAGGGAACCTGGAACATCAGGAGGGTCATAGAGTGCTGCAATAGTTGATATACAATCACCCGATCTGGAGGTGACAAACTATCATACCACGATCTCAGACATGAGGCTACCAATACTGGTGGGGTGTGATCAATGCATCTAACTATCGAGGAAGACATCTGTGTGGGCCATATCATAAGACCATCCAGGGGTCAATGCTGAACATCTCTGGACATACATATATATAACATAATACATGTATGATAAATAATAGATGGCAATATGATGTAGGGAATGGAAAATAGTACATATATTCCTAAGTACATCATCATCTAATACATCATCTCTGTGTACAGCTGGAAATACAAGGAAATGGGGCACAACCGCCCAAACAACTAACAGAAGCCTATTAAAAAATATAACAAGAATGGGGCACAACCACCCAGTATTTAATAGAGGCCTATCAAAAGATATAGCGAGAAATACATCAAAAGAAGCCAATGGTGTTGATGTCTACATCATCTATCATGTCCATCTGATGTAACTCCTCCTGAGTCACTGGATCTCCACCAAGAAGGATATCAGACCGATACAATGGAGGATCTGCACCAGCAAAATCATACGTACCACCTGAAGGGCCAGCCCCTGAGCTGGAATGATCAAAAGTATCCGCCTTTGAAGGTTCTCAACCCAAATGCCGGATGAAAAAATGTGCCCGGTCCAACTTTTGGGTCAAGCTATCAATCTGCTTCAAATGAGTAGGATCTCAGATGCAGGCCATCCAATTCGTCATCATCACGGATCCAGGAACCATATCCCCATGAATCGAGTGGGCGCGGGTCAGGCTTCAGATAGTAATGTGGAGACCACCGGTGAGAATGCCTCTTGAATGAATGGTCCCTCTTACAAAGTAAAGTCGTCAACTCCCATCAATGGGATATCACTGATCAGCGAATGCGACACAGGCCAATAACGCTTGGAAGGAGGACATATCGGTATGTGAATCTCTCATGTAGTGCTCTTGATAGCACGCTCTCCCAAATAGATCTCCCATCCTCCATCTATGAAAGGGGAATCCATTGGGTGGATATCACATGTTCGACACCAGTTGAAAAACCATCCTCAAAGCCAACTGTCAAATGGTCCCCAGAATAGGGAACCCATGTAATGACATTGGCTATTAATAACTCCAACTGTAGGTGACAATAGGTGAAACCCACAGCTATAGGAACCTCCGCCAACATGGAGTGATGCCATCGCCGCCCCCGTGGGTAAGTATTTAAACCTAACACGCTAATGGGATGCAGGCATGGGAGCCTCTCATAGGCCCAAAAATGCCAATACAAAGGCAAACATCTATGGTTAGTCAACACTCTTAACCTATATATGGGAAATCAAAAGAGAAATACTTACCAACAGAAATGGGTAAAATCCTAGCCAAGCCTCTGTCAAGCCATGTAAATGCATGCGCATTCCCCTGAAGAAATAGGCAAATGTATAGGAGCCCCAATCATACTCTCTAATACGGTCCACCTCACTAGTGGTGCTGACTAAAGCGAATGATACCATGGAGGAGTTATCTACTATGAAATAACACCGGAGGATGACCAGGAATAATCACCAAAGAATGCGATCCCTGACTCACATCATTAGGTATGGGCTCACTCAATACCCCACTCATAGCATCTACGCTCAAAGGACCAGCACGTACTGTCCGGCCCTTGAGTGCCTCAGCCAGGACTCTTAGCAAGGATTTGACGGCAGTTGGGGTAATGTTCATCGCACAAGGCACTGGCGCCCCTCCAAACTCCATACCGGTGATAAACCGCCAATCCATAGGCATCATCATTACCTCGTAGTCCAGCAAATGGAGAGACTGAGTCTGGTGAAACCATCGCTTAGAAAATTCCCTGAGGTAACCCCAAGGACAACGATGAGGGAGGATGGAAAAGAACGCCTCAAAGCCCTAACCATGCATAATCTCACGATACTCTGGATGAAGAGTTTAATATAAAGAGTGTATGCTAAACCAGTTCTCTCGAGGCTGGGTAAAGCCGGGAACCTACACCATAAATGCAAATCAACATCAAAACTTTTGTTCCTCATCAATAGGAAAAAGGAAGATCAAACCCAACTTTACCTCGTTCGCATGCAAGTAGATTGAGGGGTGGCAACTCAAATCATCCAAAAGCTCAGGAATCGTCACATTAATGCCTGGAAGATCCCTGCGGGGAGCATGAGCAGCAGGAGCGGAAGCCACAACCGGTACATCTTCATCTTCATCCTCAACATTTGGTACCTCAACCCGGATATGACGAATCATTGCCTTCACCAAATGACGAGGCTGTCAAACTGCACGAGGTTGAGGCACATTAGAAGCCCTCCTCCTCACACCTGAAGTGGTTCTATGGGAACTACTCGACCGATTTAGATCCATATATCTGGACACAAGTCTCCAAATCACCTCAGAAAGGGTGTGGTAAATTCTAACCTAGAGCTTTTTAATGCATTTTATGTCTATATGTATGCATGCATTACTTTAACATATGACTACAGTAGAGTTAAAAATGCATGTCTACCCAATGCCTAGGCTCATGGAAAATTTTTGCCAGTCTCCTATGTAAAAAGGACAATCCACATGCACATAGGCATGACTAGGTGGCCATTCAGTAGCACACAAACCCAAAGTCATAAACATCCTATATGCATAAAAATGTTAAAGTCATAATTCGTAAGGGTAGCCTAATTACCAGGATTACTTTGCTTTATAACCTTTGCTCATTTGTCCTCAAATAGGATAAGAAATAGTAGAAAAAGGTGCCAATTTAACTGTCTCAAAAGTCAAATTTTTTCACATCATTACGTTCAGCATGGTAAAATACTAACATTTACTGTGTTGAATATTATTTTATCAAGTCATATGAGCATGCATATTCACTACTATGTGTTGAGAAGCTGTCGACGTCGGGATTTTTATTTGTCCCTTTTTCGTTACTTATTCTTTGGTGTTCTCATTGTTAGGTGAAATTTGTTTGAAAAAACAAGTGAAAAAGGTCCGACATGTGTAATGTCGACGATTTGACTTTAAGAGTCGCTAGTTGGTATTTTTAACTGGTTGCACCAACGCAATCAAAAAAGGTTTGCACATTGACCTAGTGATGTAACACTGCTAAACGGGTCTGTGAAACCGAGATTCATTTGGGTTCGGGGGCTTGATTATACAGAGGGAAGGTGTTAGGCACCCCCTGACATCCGTGTTGCCACGATGACCGCCACTTTTCAAGAAACTGTTATATGAATGTGTGTGTGTGTGGATCAATGTGCAATTATTTGGAAGTAGTGTGAGGCCTTGTTTGCACCTATATATAAAGGGTTTGAATTTATAGAAAAATTCGGTTTTAAATATGATATAGTAGTGAAGTTTTGTAAAAAGAAGTTTTTCAAACCCTGTGCTCAATAGTAATTGAGACCTTTTCATACCTCCATTTTATTATTAAATGTTCGGCTTGATTGCTTTTATTTTCAAGATGCGAGGCATCCTCGAGAAAATAATATACAACAGTGCCGAACTCCTCATGGGTATGACAGCCATCCAAGGAAACTCAAACACTGTAAATAATGTACAAGCTGCTTACAGCTGAAAAATGTCCATCACGGGAACTGAATCTAGATTTAGTAGCCTGAATCTGTGATCACATGATTCCTAGGCTCACATGATGCCGCAATTTATATGAAAAGCAATAAGTAGTTATATATATAAAAGCTGTAAATATATATATAGACATGATCAACCACCATGAAGCAACTCCATGGGGGATCAGAAATGTAAATATATATATATATATATGTATATATATGGACATGATCAACCACCACGAAGCACCTCCATGGGGGATCAGGAAAGTAAATAAAGCAGTAAATGTGATAAACCAGCACGAAGTAAACTCCAGGCGGGACTAAATGTAAATAAAGCAGTAAAAGGCCTCGAAGTAAACTCCAGGCCTGGCAGAAATGTATATATATATATATAAGCAAGTAAACGCTCCAGACATAAGTCTAGGCTCAATCGAGGCATAACTCCATAATGTTAGTCCATATATAAATATATACATATATAAGTATATATATATATATAGACAGAAAATGAAAACCACGGACCGAAGTCCGGGAAAACGCACACAACACGACTCTCAATGTGTAGAATATTGTGTGCAAAGATGAAGAGAAAGACTTTATAGAGTATGAGAAGGCTTACAGTGGGCTACCAATGCAAGCTTCTATAACTCTATATGGATAAACACTCAGCTCCCGCCGATAAAAATTTAGCTATATGTGAGCTAACAGATGTTTAAAATGAGGAAACCCTCAATATGGGGTGTGTATAAAGCAAATTGGACAGGGCTTCCTCGCCTCTTTTTTTTCAAATGGCCACCCCAAGCCCTCTATTTATAGAGGGGGAGCCACAGGTGTACCTGTGGCTGTTCGGGGTGCCCTGGGCTCTGCGGGTTTTGTCGTCTTGAAGTACGTGCACTCGTGCACTATAATATCCATTCAAACTTGCAGAACTTCAATCCGTACATCCGAACGAGGTATATAAGACCTTCTTCAGACCGCTTGTGTCGAGAGTTATGCAATGACATGGGATTAGAGGTTGTACGAAGTCAGGAAGAGGGGACCATGGCCATGGTCTTTAAGCTTCAAATATATCCGGTGTGCTGTCACGCGTAATAGTCACTCAGGATTGGAATTCTTTTGTTCTTGTAGGACATTGTTGTATATATGTATGTATGAAGTATTGAGACGACGCGCAGGTGTTGAGGTGGCAAGATAACGTTTGACTCCTCACCGGGGTTATCTCTGGTTTGAGTTGAAAGCAGACATTGCTCAGGGTTACATGTGAGATTGGACTACTACAAGTATTTGAATGTTGCAAGGTCATCTCTAAATGTGCCTGTCTGCCCGGTGTTAGCTCAGGATCTGAGGTATGAGTACCTCGATAGGAGGTCTGAGATTGAAGCTGATAGCATGCATTTGAAACAAGCATTTCCGGAGTTATCGCCAGAACTGCAACAACATTCCTTGAGGTTATCGCCAAGGATGAAACTCAGGGTTATCTTCGAGGTTGGAAATGATACTCCCGGGGTGTGTTCCGGGGTTTAGACTGAACTTCTGGTAGTATCCGGAATGGATGTAAGCTGTCTTCCAGGGTTATCTCTGAAAGACGAATCTGCCCTCCTGTAATGTGAGTAACAGGTGTGCAGAAAATTTTGAGTGTCTACAGATGCCTTTCTTTATCATATTCATGCAATGCAAGGCATGGATAGGATAAAGAATCCTAGACACTTGAAATATAACAAGATAAACATGATGCTATGTGCAGTAACATGATGCAAATGTATGATGCATGATGAAAATTATTGCCGGTTCCCCGTTAATCATGTGGGGATGATAATCAGTAATGTCTTGGACATGTGATCCAAGTCTTCAAGGATGTTGACGTTGGGGCTATCACCAAAGTCTTGAATCCTAGACAAAGACTTATATTCCATAGAGGTGCCTCTTGTATACAAGAGATCTATGGGGATAAAGCTTTATCTATTTGAGGATGTGTATAACATATCCCATCATTCTGTGTGAGTTACTGCAAATAGTATGTATTGTCAGGGCTGCCTGACCTCCACTGATGTGTGTATCACCAGATAGATCCCTGCTGGGTGTATTGTCAAGGCTATTTGACCTTCATTAATGTGTGTGTCAATGATTTCATCACGTTGTGGCCCCCGCCGGGGATACTTGGATAAGTTGCTTCAATGGGTTTACTTGCCACTGGCTGATATAATGTCAAGGTTGCTTGACCTTCATTGATGTGTGTATCAATGGTTGAGAATGCGCTTTAACCCCCGCCGGTGATACGTGGATGCTTGAAAGACTTGCGTTGTGACCCCTGCCGGGGATACTTCATTAATTTGTAACTTTGACGTTGTAACCCTCGCCGAGGATACTTCATTAATTCTTAACTTTGACGTTGTAACCCCCACCAGGGATACTTGTTAATTCGTAACTTCGACGTTGTAACCCCCGCTGGGGATACTTATTAGGGCTGTGACCCTGAATTGACGGCATTAGACCTTTGTTAGGTATTTCCGAGCATGATTTATAAAAGCTGAGGCCACTGGTATAGTATACTTTGTATGCAGGTGAATACCAATGAATTATATGTGGAGCCAGTGTTTGGCCCATGAAAACCAGGATTCCAGGCTATTCCACTCAATCGCGTAGCATTTTTATTCCTGATTTGGCCTTTTCAGCTTGTAAAACCTCCTTTGCAACTCTAACTGGAGTGAGTCGGAGGTGTGGGACCCACATAGGGGTGCCACAGGCACACCTACAGCAGCCGCAAGTGGACCTGCGGCCAACCGTGGCTATGTAAAGCTTGCAGGTTATCTTCATAAGTCATTTTAAAGTCATACCAAGAAGGAAAATCGAGAGCTCTTCTTCGCACTCATTGAAGTTCGGGCAACTTTTTCGCATATTCTGCCACCATACAAGCGTTCTTCACTGTCCTGGTAACATATGCATGTATTCTTTTCCAGTTTCTATCCATTAAAAAATGACTTATCACATGAAATGCATTTAGACACATAGTAGTGAATATGCATGCTGATATGACTTGATAAAAAATATTCAACATAGCAAATGTTAATATTAAACCATGTGGAACATAATGATGTGAAAAAATTTGACTTTTGAAATAGTCAAATTGGCACCTTTTACTGTCATTTCTTATCCTATTTGAGGACAAATGAGTAAAGGTAAAGAAGCAAAATAATCTTGGTAATTAGACTACACTTATGGATTTTTTTACTGTGATGTATTAATGTATGTAGGATGTATATGACTGTGGATAGGTGTGCTACTGAATGGCCACCTAGTCATGCCTATGTGCATGTGGATAATCCCATTTACAAATGGGCTATGGAAAAATTTTCCATAACGTAGGCATTGGGTAGTCATGCATTTTTAACTCTACTGTAGATGTATGTTAAAACAATGCATGAATGCATGTAATCATAAAAAATGCATTTTCAAAAGCTCCAGGTAAGAATTTACCACACCCTTTCTGAGGTGATTTGGAGACTTGTTATCCAAATATTATGGATCCGGATCAGCTAAGTAGTTCCTAGAGGACCACTTCTGGTGTACGGAGGAGGGCTTCTGAAGTGCCTCGACCTCGTTCTGTTAGACAGCCTCGTCATTTGGTGGAGGCGGTGATACGTCCTATCCGGGTTGAAGTGTCGGATGTCGAGGATGAGGAGCAGGATATACCGATTGAGGTTCCTGCTTCTGCTGCACGTGTTCCCCATAGGGATTTGCCAGGTATTCAAGTGGCAAACCCAGATCTTTTGGGTGACTTGAGTCGGCATTCTTTAGTCTACCTGCACGTAAATAAGGTATGAAGTTAGATCTTAATCTTCCTTATTTCCTATTGATGAGGAGCAAAGGGTTCTGATGTTGATCTGCATTTGATGTAGGTCCCCGGCTTTACACAGCCTTGAGGGAACTGGCAGCATCCACTTTATGTATCAGGCTTTGCACGATGACTATAGAGCGATTATACATGGCTGGGGATTTGGGATTTTCTTTTCCATTCTTCCCCGTCGTTGCCCCTGGGGTTACCTCAGGGCATTGTCTGAGTGCTGGTTTCACTAGACTCAGTCACTCCATTTGCTGGGTTGCGAGGTTATGATGAAGCCGATGGATTGACGGTTTATTATAGGTATGGAGTTTGGATGGGATCCAGTGCCTTGCACGGTGGATATTACCCCTACTGCCGTCAGATCCTTGTTGGGAGTTCCGGCGGAGGCGCTCAAGGGCATGATTATACGTACAGGTCCTTTGAGCGTAGATGCTATGAGCGGGCTATTGAGTGAGCCTATACCCAATGACGTGAGAGTCAGGGATTACATTCTTCGGTGATTGTTCCTGATGATCATTAGGGGTTGCTTCATAGCAGATAACTCTTCTACGGTGTCCTTTACTTTGATCAGCGCCACTCGACACATGGAACGTATAGGAGAGTATGATTGGGGTTCTTACACCTTTGCCTACTTCCTTAGGGGAATGCGCATGCGATCGCAAGGCTTGATCGAGGCTTGGTTAGATTCTACCCGTTTCTGCTGGTGAGTATTTCTCTTATCTTTTCCCATATACAGGTTAAGAGTGTTAACTGACAGCAAATGTTGCCTTTGTGTTGGCAGTTTTGGGCCTATGAGAGGCTTCCATGTTTGCGTCCTATGATCATGTTAGGTTTAGACACCTATCCACAAGGATGGAGATGGCATCATTCCATACTGGTGGAGGTCCCTGTTGCTGAGGGTTTCACTTATTGCCGCCTACAGCTGGAGTTGTTGACGGCGGATGTCATCACATGGGTTCCCTACTCTAGGGAGCACTTGAGTGTTGGATTTGAGGATGGGTACCCGACTGGAGTTGAGTACAATATTTCCACCCGTAGGATTCCTCTCTTCACATATGGAGGATGGGAGCTCTATTTAGGAGAGCGTGCTATCAGGAGCACTACAGGAGAGATTCGTATGCCGATCTTGCCTCCTTCCAGGCGTTATTGGCCTATTTCATAGTCACTTGTCATTGATATCCCATTGTTGGGGGTTGAAGGTTTTACATTGTCAGAGGGTCCCTGCACTTAGGAGATGTTCCAGCATTGGTGGTTCCCTTGTACCATTGGAGCTCAGACCCGCGCCACATAATTTATGGGGGATATGGTTCCAGGATCCGTGATGATGATGGATTGGCTAGCCTGTGTCAGAGATTCAACTCATGTGACACAGACAACAGTTTGACGTGTAGTCGGGTGGGCGCATTTCTTTATCCAAGCATTTGGGCGAGAGATTCTTGAGGCGCACACTTTTGATCCTTCCAGCTGGGCGGCCCCTCGGTGACCCATATGGCTTGCTTGGTGTAGATCCTCCCTTGTATAGGCCTCGACATCCTGTGAGATAGAGATCCGGTGACTCAGAGGAGGAGTTACATCGTGAAGCAGGATTGATGATATAGACATCGATACCATTGACTTCTTCTGATGTATATTTCTCATATCTCTTTTTGATAGGCCTCTGTTAGACATTGGGTATCTTTGCCCCATTCTCCCTATATCTTTTGATAGGCCTCTGTCAGTTGTTGGGTAGCTTCGCCCCATTTCCCTGTATTTTAGCGGTATAGAGATGTATTAGATGATGATATACTTATGAATGTATGTACAGTTTTTTCATTCCTTATATTATATTGCCATCTATTATATCATGCATGTTATTATGTTATGCATATGTATGTATGTCCATAGATATTCAGCATTGACCCCTGGATGGTCTTATGACACTACCCATACAGATGTCTTCTTGACAGTTTAGTCAGATTGATCATCGTACCCACCATTTTGGTGGTATCTAGTATCGTTTGGTGGTATGATAGCATGTCACCATTAGAGGTGGTGACTGTAGATCATTTATTGTCAAAAGATACTATGCTTAATACTGTTGATGTTTTAGGCTCCTACAGGATTCGTGGAGGGTATGCTAGAGCATTGGGTACCGGAGAGACAGGTTTTTCGATTCGGTACCCAGGAGTTGACTCCTACTCTGGAGGAGTATGCACGGTTGACGATGATGCCGTTGGATAGACCTTGCATGCATATGGCGATTGGAGATATGAGTAGGCAGTTCATGACCCTCACTGGCTTGAGGCGTAGAGTGGTATAGGATGAGATCACATCTGGCCACGTGATATCCTTGCGTTTTCTGTTTGACAGATTTGGCTCTGAAGATAGTTATGCACGGCATTCCGGGGATTTCACCACACCGGAGGATTATTGGCGTTCAGATAGAGTGGATGTATTGCTATTGTGCATACTGTCGTACGTCTACATGCCATAATACATGGATGAGTTGGACATTAGCGTCATTATGGCAGTGAGAGCTCTCAGGGAGGGTCACACTCACGAATCATCGATGATTATGGGCGAGACTCGAGGTCGACCCACATATTCTTCGCACTTATCCCAAGCATGAGTGTTTATAGGAAGCCTCGGTCCATCCGTATGACGTGTGGTTTATGTCACACTTGAGACCGATTGGCACATTCAGACAACATTGGTATTGTTTCACCCATGATATAGGCATGTCATACTCCTTTCAGCCTGCAGAGTGTACATATGTTGCATCTTGGTCAGCTTTCCTGGCAGGGATTAGAGATCCGTTCACTATACTGCCATGTACAGGGCTTAGTTCACCCTACAACTTCATTACTCATGCTCCAGGCATGGATTATCTTCCTCTAGCTGGTTTGAGAGGGATGATCACCTACCACCCACTGGCCGTGATGTATCAGTTTGACCAGTTTCAGGATTTCCATCCATTTGAGGGGGCAGTGAGTCAGCGCTTCGCTTCACACCATTTATTAGCAGAGGACAGATCCAGGTTGTATGCCTGTTGGGATCAGCAAGAGCTGGCTAAGTTTTCTATCAGTCATCCAAGTTATTCTGCAGAGTATTCAGCATGGATGGAGACAGAGACTCCATTGACTATGGTAGTATCCACAGTGCGGGATATTGATTTTGACGATGAGGAGCCTATGGAGGAGGCTGATATTCCCATCGATGGGGATTTGACGGCTGGGTTGCTAGCATTTGTGATGGATTCTCCCACCCCGAGTGCCACTGTTATTCAGTATTCAGCACAACATTTGGAGTAGAGCCTACATCTGATGACCTGTGAGAGAGATCAGGCTAGGGCCTCGATGTTGACAGCTCTTGATGGGAGAGACGCCGCACTGTTAGAGAGGGATGAGGCTAGATCAGCCGGGATGCATTGATTATGGAGCGGGATGTCACCCTATCTGCTAGGGATGTGGCCATTACAGACAGTACTTCAGTGAGATCCCATACGACTGACATCCTTGCTGATATGAGTGCATACATCGATGAGCATCATGCCACCATGTAGTTAGCCTCTAATTTGCTAGCTCGTGTAGATACCATTGGGCAGAAGCTTTTAGCTTTACCTCCTTCTTCAGAGAGGGATACTATGTTAGATCTTATAGTCTGCATACATACAGATCCATAGATAGCTTTGTATTTTCCTGCAAAGACTAGCTTAGCCATTTTGTCATGTACATCACATATGTATATATGAAACAGTATTATGTATGGAAGGGAAATATATTTTGATTCACTTCCCTTTCAGTTGTGCATTGATACTTGTTGGATATTTGCCTGTTTCTCCAGGACTTATGATCTTGATGCATTCTGAACTTATCCTTGATAGGTGGAAATTGAGACGTCGTAGGATCTCTCAGAAGTGATCATTGATTTGTATGTATCCCTACCATCTTTGGTGTCTTGGGACTGGTATTTGTATGTAAAAGTGGAGAGGAGGGTGGTTTTTCCTCTCTAAGATTGACCGCACCACAAATGGTCGCCAATACTTCTATTTGTGAGAAGCCTAGTTAATTCCATCTCTTATGGATTCGTGTTGCTCTTTGAGGCACAACCGCAGCTTAGATGGTCACCGAATCCCCTATTTATGAGAAGAAGTTGGGTAATTCCATCCCTTTGGTTTGAAACTAATGAAATGTGGTGGATTAAAGTTTGATCCTAGTACCGTGTGACAAGTATTTTTCTTCTGGTAGGGGTTAGACTGAACCATAAATGGCTGCCTACGTACTCCTATTGAAGAGAAGATCAAGTCTGCGTAGTTCGAACCTGGTGTAAGAGGTTCAACACTGAATGTGAAAGGCAGATAGGTGTAGAAGCTTTATTGATGAAGAAGGGTGTAGAAGGATTTTTTGTTATTTTTGTTTTTGTAGAGAAAGGGCAGAAATGTTTTTGTTGTTTTTTGTTTATTGCGACTGGGCGATATAACATATGGTTGCCTATGTACTCCCATATATCAGGGAGATCAGGTCGACGTAGTTCGCCCCTCAGGACGAATTACAGCCAAAGAGAAGTATGAATCCCATATACAGGCTATGCTATGGGGAAAAGAAAGTTTGATCCCATGATTGGGACAAAATGCAGGTGTGGAAAAAGTTTGATCCCGTCTTCAGGACAAACTGCAAGCGTTGAAAAGTTTAATTCTGTCTTCAAGATAAACTGCAGGTGTGAAAGGTTTAATCCCGTCTTCAGGATAACCGAAATTGTGTGAAAGTTTGAACTGAGGTGAAACCAGGCTGCTGGTTTGAAGTGTATGTTTACCTGAGGGGCAGAAGAGTTTGTAAAAAGAAAGGGTTCAAAACCGGAATGACTGGTGATTAGATGATCCATACCAGGATGTTTGCTTGATGATATCAGTAGACATAGTACCGTTTCACGGTGTCTGAGTTGATAAGCTGTAGAAATTCATCGCCATCCATTTCTTGTAGTCTGAGAGCACCTCCTGTTAGTACCTCCTTGACAACAAATGGGCCTTCCTAGTAAGGAGCGAATTTTCCCTTAAATTGATCTTGGTTGTCAATGATCTTCTTTAAAGCCAAGTCATGTTGTTTAAACTGCCGTAACCAGACTTTTCTATTGTAGGATCGTGCGATCCTTTGCTGATATAACTGACCATGGAAGATAGCCGCGATCCTTTTCTATTAGAGACAATTTGTGATACCTGTCTTATACCCATTGGTCTTCATCCAACTAAACATCCATCAACACTCTGAGGGATTCCATTTCCACCTCTATGGGGAGCACTGCTTCCATCCCATAGGCTAATGAGTAGGGGGTTGCCCTAGTGAAAGTATGCATGGAAGTTATGTAGGCTAATAAAGTCAGAGGCAAGAGGTCAGGCCATCGTTTGTGATTGGCGGATATTTTCCGCATGATCTTTTTGACATTTTTATTAGCTGCTTCAATAGCATCATTCATCTTTGGATGGTAGATGACGAAGTTAAGGTGTTTGATGTGGAATTTGCTGCATAACTCCTCCATCATTTTGTTGTTGAGGTTCTTAGCATTGTTTGATACAATGACCTCTGGTTGTCCATATCAACAGACGATATTGTTTCTGTTGAAAGCAATGATGACTTCTTTAGTAACCTTGGGGAAGGAGGCTGCTTCGACCCATTTGGTGAAGTAGTCAATCATGGTGAATATGAATCGATGTCCATTACTGGCTTTGGGCTCGATGGGCCCGATCACGTCCATTCCCCACATTGAGAAGGGCCATGGCGAACTCATATTGTGGAGTTCCCTTGGAGGGGCATGGATAACATTCCCATGAATTTGGCATTGAAATCATCTCGTGACGTGATCATCACACTCAGCTTTGAGCATAAGCCAATAATGCCCTATTCTGAGGATCTTCTTGACAAGTATGGGTCCACTCATGTGAGGGCCACATACTTTACATTGGATCTCATCCATGAGCCTCTGAGCTTGGTCTTTATCCAGATATCTGATGAGACCTAATCCTGCATCTCTTTTGTAGAGTGCATCTCCGCTCAGGTAGAATTTCATAGCAAGTCAATGGATCCGCCTCTTCTCAGTTAGGCTCGCCTCAGCGGGTGTAGATCCATCACATAGATACTCCTTGATGTGCTTATACCATGGGTGGTGGATGGGAGGTAACTCATCCGATACTTCTCCCACATAGTTCCCATAAGCTGGGGCCTTTTACAGGGTAATGTGATGCTTGGCATATTTTCCTTGTCAGGTAGGTGAATCAAGGAGGACAACGTTGCTAATGCATCCACAAAATCATTCCTATTGTGAGGAATGTGTAGAAAGGAGATTTTTCGAACTCCAAAGCCATCTATAAAACTTGCCGATGGTAAGGCATCAAATATAATTCTTTGGTTTGATATATTCCCGTGGATTATTTGATTACCAATTCAGAATCCCCAAAGACAGTTAACCGCCTGATGCCCATTGAACGGGAAAGTTTTAGCCCCATGATACAGCCTTCATACACAGCTATGTTGTTGGTGCTGACAAACTAGAATTTGACGGTGACGGGATACTGCTCCCCCGTACCGGATACTAGAACTGCTCCAGCTCCAGAACCTTTTATGTTAACAACTCCATCAAAATACATTTTCCATGTACAGTATGGATTATACTGATGGTGTTGCTGAACTGCCATTACCCCTTCATCAGGGAAATATGTTTCTAAGGGTTTGTAATCCCCTGAGGGTGCGGTGGCCAGTTGATCTATAATTCCTTGACCTTTGATAGACTTTTGTGTCACGTAGACGATGTCAATTATCAGAAGATCAACTCGCCATCTAGACAATGACAATTCAAGATGGGCCATCGAACACATACTTGAGAGGATCCACACGGGATATGAGATGGGTTGTGTGACCATGGAGGTAATGTTGTAACCTCATGGAAGCCCATGCTAAAGCACAACAAGTCTTATCAATCAGAGTGTACTTGTGTTCACTGATGCTAAATCTTTTGCTGAGGTAATAGATAGCTCGTTCTTGGCCTCTATCATCTTTTTTTGCCCGAAGATATGTTCCCCATGGCATTGTCATTAGTGAGTAGATGTGTACATGAATAGGGGAACATCATCCCGGGTGGTACCAAAATAGGAGCATTAACCAGCTGCTCTTTAGTGGTAAGGAAGGCTTTTAACCCTCATCGTTCCATTTCATGGAGGAGTTCTTCCTTAATGACTTGAAGATGGGCTCACAAAGTTGTCGTGAGTTGAGAAATGAACTCGCTAATGAAGTTGATTCTTCCCAAAAATTCCCATATTTCCTTCTCATCTCGAGGAATGGGCATTTCCTTGATGGCCTGGATTTTGGTAGGATCCAGTTCAATCCCTTTGTGGCTGACTAGGAAACCTAGAAACTTGTCTAACTTAACGTCAAAGGCGCACTTGGCTGGATTCTACTTCAAGTTATACTTGCACAACCTATTGAAAAGCTTTTTGAGATGGTCTAAGTGGTCTTCCTCCTTTCGGGATTTGACAATGATGTCGACCACGTAGATCTCTATCTCCTTGTGCATTAAATCGTGGAAAAGAGCCATCATAGCTCGCTGATAGGTTTCCCCGGCATTGATGAGGCCGAATGACAACCGTTTGTAGCAAAGGGTTCCCCAAGGCGTGATGAAAGCAATTTTCTCACGGTCTTCCTCAGCGACAATAATCTGATGGTACCCCACAAAGCAATCCGCAAAGGAGTACATGTCGTATTGAGCAGTATTGTCAATAAGAATGTGGATAAAGGGGCACGGGAAAGCTATCTTTAAGGAAAGCTTTGTTCAAATCTCAGTAATCCACGCAAACTCGCACCTTTCCTTCGGGTTTAGGCATGGGAACAATATTAGATATCCACTCCGAATATGTAGACACCGTGATAATGCCAGCTTGAAATTGTTTCACAATTTCTTCTTTAACCTTTAAACTCCACTCAGGTTTCAATCACCTGAGCTTCTGCCTAACTGGCTTGAATCCTTCTTTAATAGGAAGAAGATGAAGAATAATGTCAGTGGACAAATCCACCATATCTTCATGAGACCATGCAAACACATTCTGGAATTGGGTTAATAGTGTAACCAAGTCATTTCGCTGGTTTGGGGTGAGGTCTGAACCAATCTGGATTAGCTTAGGGATTTCTAAGGTTCCAAGATTGAAAGAAGTGGTTTGGTCAAGGTTGGGTTTAGGTTTGTCTGTGACCCATTCCTTAATCTCCTGAGGTGTCTCAATGTCCTCTTGTATTTCCATCAAGTCTGAGTCCAACTTTGCATCAAAGTTACAAGCCCTTGTGGAGAGAAGGCACCGTCGATCAACAAGCGTGCACATCTAAATTGTAGTCCCAAACAAAATATGCTTTCACTTAATATATGAAACTATTTAACCATACGTAGTGTTAGCATGTATCGATAAAATAACTCGCTAATCTTTGTATAGAAAAGTAAGCAATTAAAGTTATCTACAGGGCAGAGGAATTTTTCTGCCCATTTTACCCTCGTCGACCAATGCATGGAGTGTTGCTCCAATTGTCGAGGGCAAAGTCTTGATGGACTGCAGTGATGGAGGGATTATCATTGTCCTCCTTTTCCCGAATCATAACCATAACATCTGGGCAATCATCGTCTGGGGTGTATCTGTTTGTATGTTCATCATGGACAATGATGCGTATGCCTGACATCATCAAGGCGATGTCATGTTTACGTTTCTCTTCCTTTTCTTCCACTTCGGGATCAGGAATCAGTACCTCTTTTGCTTTGATTGGTACTGGTTTAAGAAACATCATGGCCATAACATGGGCTGGCACCTTTACTGGAGACTGTATCAACTCATGAGGTAAAGGTAGAGAAAATCGTCGTGTGGCGAAAGCTTGAGGAACCTGCTTATGCTTATGAGAATTCTTGTGACTTGAACTGGCAGAATAGCCTAGTCCGGCTATTACAATTTGACTGGACACTTGAACAGGGTGCTTAATACCCTGCTTATCTTTACCATGCCCCTGTCTAGGCTGATGACTCAATGACATCATTTCTTGAGTGGCCGACATAACCTCAGTGGAAATCTTGGGTATGGGAAGTGGCGCTCCAATAAGATGGTATTGCGTGTTACTCACTTCCAAAGCATGAAAACTGGTCGGCTCAACTTCTGAATTGAAGCTGATGATTGGTAGATTCCCTTGTTCAGGACATTCTGGCTCAGCGTTGACAATGACTAGACTGTTATTGACAATGTATTTGAGTTGTTGATGTAGTGTGGAGGGAACGACTCTAGCCATGTGTATCTAAGGTCTCCCTAATAACAGGTTGTATCCTGAATCTATCTTGAGGAAGTGGAATGATACATTGAATGTATTTGGACCAATCCCAATTGGCAGCTCAATCTTTCCGATAGAATTTCGTCGGGACCCATCAAAAACTTTGATCACTGTATGGCTATTTTGGATCCGTTTGAGATTGACATTCATCTTCACCAAGGTGGCATAAGGACATATATTTAGAAATGAACCTCCATCTATCAAAACTCCAGCTAGCATATACCCGGAGGACAAAACTGCAATGTGTAATGGCTTACAATGACCGGTCCCTTCGGGCGGTATGTCATCATCAGTGAAGGATATCACATTGTTTTTGAAAATGTGATCAACCAAATGTTGAAATTTTTCCACATCCACTGATTTTGGCAAGTAAGCTTCTTCCAAAACCTTCAATAAGATCTTCCGGTGATCCTCGGAAGAGAAAACCAAGTCCAGTATTAATATCTAATGTGGAGCTTCTCTTAAGATTAGAACAACCTTGGCTTCATTATGACCCATATTGCGGAGGAATTTTTCAATCTTCTCCATGAGAATCTTCCCCTTTGCTTTGAAGGTAGGCTTCATAACCCGCTGAGGAAGATACAGTGGATTTTCCTTCGACACTGTAGCAATAGTATGAGACATGGATCCTTCAGCTTCTCCATATTTCTATGGAACTTTGTGTAAGCTGACAACAGGATATTATGGTCTGAAGGGTAAAGAAATTGGCTCTGGTGTAGCCACTTTCAAAGGATTGTCAGCTCCTTTGAGTTGAATTGCTTGTATGGGAAATGCTTTGACAGTCTCATCATCCATTTCGGATATAACTTCTATGGATCCCTTCCATTTATTAGGATATGTATTCCCACTCTCGAGTAGCACAATGTCATCATCTGCCAGCTGCAGGACACCGCTATCAATAAGATTCTTAATGAGATGGCGGAGTGCCCAGCATTCTTCTGTGTTATAACCGCGAGAATGTGAATGATATTGACATACTCCATCAAAGTTGAACCGTCTTGAGCGGGGATTGATTGGAGGCGGAAGTGAGGTAATTCTTCCTTCATTGATCAGCATTTGAAAGATCTCCTCCATAGATTGGCCCAGATAGGTAAATTCCCTCTGATTGGCAAAATCCCGACGGGCTTTAGCATTTGCTCTCTTTGCAACCTTATCCTCCATAGTTTCACTTTCTGAAGGTGATGGTGGAGCATTTATAACAAAAGGAAGGGGATATGCATGCTCCTGGCTGATTAATTGGCGTGTGAATTGATGTTAGTGGGTCACCAGTTCTGCCAATTGCTCAATTTGCTTGCAAAGATCTTTCATCTTTCGTTCCATAGTAAATTAGAACTTTGCGTAATCCCATATTCCAACACCGTCTTTGATGGTCTGGGATGATTCACCATTAAAACTGTAACTCTATCCAGTGCTCCAACTAATCATGTTGACCTCTTCTTTTTTGTGTTGAGGAAGAGGATTGTCTTGCACATGAGGTTGATATGGCTTGGTGACAACCACGATCTCACCGTTGTCTATTAAATCTTGGATCTTATGTTTCAAGGCTCAACAATCTTGAGTATCATGTCCAGGTGCTCCGGCATGATATGCACACTTCCGAGTAGCATTAAAACCCCTCCCATTAGGGTTTTCTGGTGGAAGAAGACGTGTGATTTTCTTCTGAGTAGTCAGAAGAACAAGAATATTCTCGAGCGAGTCCCCTAAGGGTGTGAACGTCCGAGGGCGCTTTTCATCTCCACCTTTAGGCAATGGAAGGTTTGAAGATTATGCTTGAAAAGGGGTGTAGTTTCTCCTTTGTATAGGCATGTTCTTATTGCCTTTTTGACCTTGTAGTTTCAAGGAAACATCCTCCTCGTTCTTTTTATGGACCCTCTAGGGGTTATTTCCATAAGATCCGGACTGGATGTGCTTAGCAATTTCTTTAAGAGCGTCTAGGTCTTGAATTTTACCTGACTTCAATCCCATCTCAGCCATCTCTCCGTGTTTGATTATTTCAGAAAATAGTTTGCCAATACCAGCCAAGACTCTCTCATAGAAAGGAGCTTCTTGTACGTCTATGAAAGTCATGACCATTTTTGATTCTGTCATGGAAGGATTAACTTGAGCAGCAAGGCGCCTCCACCTTTGAGCATACTATCTGAAAGACTCATTAAACTATTTCTTGAACTTGGTAATTTGATACCGATCAGAAGCCATCTGAGATTAAAAACTGTATTGAGTGAGGAAGGCATGAGCTAGCTCTTCCCAGCTATGGATCTTTGAGTTGCCTAATCTGGTATACCATGAACAGGCTTTTCCAGTTAGACTCTTCTGAAACAGCTGCATTCTGAGCTTCTAGTTTTCTGTGTAAGATCCAAGTTCTCCAATGAACACCTTCAAATGGGTGTAAGGATCCCCTAATCCGTCATACTTTTCAAAATCAGGGGTTTTAAATTTCTCTGGATAATGAACACCAGGGAATATGCAGAGGTCAGAATATGAAACACTTCCATGTGTTCCAATCCCTTTGAGAGAGTAGATAGTTTCCTCCATTTGGAGTACCTTCTTCCTGATATCACCGGTGTCTAGATCTTCTTTGAGATGGGTGTTTTCAGGGTCTTTGTTGGTCGTATCGAACTGAGGTTCTGGATTTATTTTATCCAAACCTTGTGTTCCTCCTTGTGTAGAGGATTCTGTATATGGAGGCATCTTTGAGCCTTGAGTAGACTGATGCAATTCTTTAAGCAAGACATCCAAATCTGTAATTTGCTTACTTAATCCGTCAAATTCTTCTCGAGAAATAGGATTAGACTGGTCAGAAGAAGACATGATTGGCTGTAAGCTCATGGCCTTTTTGTATTTTGAGCGGGTAACAGGCTCAATGATTTCACTATAAAAGACTTATGTAGTTTAGTCTTAGGGATAATGTAAATACTATTTATAATGCACCCATTTTAGGAATATTGTCTTGCAAAAATGGGTGTTATTTGATAACATGTATGCACAAAATATTCTTCATATTTTCCATTACATAAAGATGATCAAGGAATAAAATTATAAGTAAATGCTTTTCCAAGTAATTAAAAATGGAAAGCATGAAGAAACTTTCCTCCGCATTTGGTTTATCAGAGGTTGACCTATCTTAGGGTTACTCTCACGGATTTTTTGCATGAAGGTCCCCAGATCATCGCAATCTACTTGACGAGAAGTTAATCTGGTCTTTCAACTGGAACGAATCTGGGTGGTGCCTTTCCTGAGCCTCGTTGGAATTAGTCTCCCTACGAGTCCAGTAATCAAACACCGACAGGATAACCTCCTGGTGGAGGAACCACACAACATACATTCACATACAATGTGTCTCACCGTTTATGAAAATGATGACATTTAAAGAAAACTAATATCACAGATAGATATAGTACAGTGCAGTAAGAAAAATGCATTCGTACACATTCATCATAACTGTAAATACAACATTCAAACACAAGCATATAACAGTTTTGAAAATCTTGTAATAGCGGCTTAAGCCCTCTTACTGGAGTTCCCCAGCAGAGTCGCCACCTGTCGACGTCAGGATTTTTATTTGTCCCTTTTCGTTACTTGTTCTTTGGCGTTCTCATTGTTAGGTGAGATTTGTTTGAAAAAACAAGTGAAAAAGGTTCGACATGTGTAATGTCGACGATTTGACTTTACGAGTCGCCAGTTGGTGTTTTTAACTGGTTGCACCAACGCAATCGGAAAAGGTTTTCACATTGACCCAGTGATGTAACACTGCTAAACGGGTCTGTGAAACCGAGATTCATTTGGGTTCGGGAGCTTGATTATGCGGAGGGAAGGTGTTAGGCACCCTCCGACATCCGTGTTGCCACGGTGACCGCCACTTTTCAAAAAACAGTTAGATGAATGTGTGTGTGTGTGGATCAATGTGCAATTATTTGGAAGTAGTACGAGGCCTCGTTCGCACCTATATACAAAGGGTTTGAATTTATAGAAAAATTCAGTTTTAAACATGATATAGCAGTGAAGTTTTGTAAAAAGAAGTTTTTCAAACCATGTGCTCACTAGTAATTTAGACCTTTTCATACCTCCATTTTATTATTAAATGTTCGGCTTGATTGTTTTTATTTTCAAGATGCGAGGCATCCTCGAGAAAATAATATACAGCAGTGCCAAACTCCTCATGCGCATGACAGCCATCCAAGGAAATTCAAACACTGTAAATAATGTACAAGCTGCTTACAGCTGAAAAATGACCATCACGGGAACCGAATCTAGATTTAGTAGCCTGAATCTGTGATCATATGATTCCTAGGCTCATATGATGCCACAATTTATTTGAAAAGCAGTAAGCAGTTATATATATAAAAGCTGTAAATATATATATATATATATATATATATATACACAAACATGATCAACCACCACGAAGCAACTCCATGGGGGATCGAAAATGTAAATATATAAAAGTGGTAAATATATATATATATATATATATATATATATATATGGACATGATCAACCACCACGAAGCACCTCCATGGGGGATCAGAAAAGTAAATAAAGCAGTAAATGCGATCAACCGCCACGAAGTAAAATCCAAGCGGGACTAAATGTAAATAAAGTAGTAAAAGGCCTCAAGTAAACTCCAGCCTAATAAATGTGTGTGTATATATATATATATATATATATATATATATATATATATAAAAGCGATAAAGAACGCACTGATGTAAAATCCAAAGCTCATCTGATATGTCGACAAATTAATTATATATATATATATATATATATATATATATATATATATATATAAGCAGGTAAACGCTCCGGATATAAAATCCAGGCTGTAATGACCCCAAAATTCATACAATTTAATTCTCAACTTCGGTCGTTAATAACACATCTACCTTCTGATTTTACATCATTATTCGATGTTAAACTTAATAATATGCGGAATAATTCAAACTTTTCTATCTTCTTACATTAATTCCCTGAATCAAAACCTTTATCATCTACATGTCTTTGAAACATATATAATCCATGATTCACTTCATCATAATTATTATATCAAATTTTACATTTTCAATTCGATAACCTTTGCATATCAGATAACTCAAACTTTAACTTTACAACTCAACAGAAAACTATACATCATAAAACATTTAGTACATCACATGAATCTTAATCATGGTGTAAAGAAATAACAACTTTAGCTAAAATATTAATCTTTGTGTATTGTTGATCGATTTCGCAATCAATGAATACGTGCAAGTATACACGGTCAACAAGTAATAAAGTGATAAGAAAAGTATCGTTCCCACGAGGAATTATTTAATAAAAATCACCAAGTACTAATTCTTAACCAAACTAATTTTATTTAAACAATCTCAAATCTTGATTTTTCTAATTAAGAAAACTAAATTAACCAATTAAAACTAGGTTACTTTATAAATGAATTCAAATAAATAAAGGCTAAGACTCCAATATCCCCAATTATGAACTATAAACCAATTATCCAATTATCCTAATTATTATGTCTCATCGAATTGTTAATGTGAATTCTCAAATGCCAAAAACCCTCTCTCGAGTGATCAATTGCCTTCTATTTAACCCAGATTAATTTTGCTATATCTCTATGCAAAACAATTGAATTAAACTCGTTACAATCCTAATTCCTTATGTGTTACATTCGGCAAATAGATATTCTCATTGTATTCTTAAACCTAATTATTCACTGTGCAAATAACTAAGTCACATGTCACCATGCCCAGTTCTAACCCTAGAATTCCTTTCTCAATTCCTTCTAGAGTAACAAGGTAATTACTGATCAGATAATTAATCAATAAGCACGAAGCAAGATGAACAATTCACTTCAACATAAATAATTAGAACAAATCAAATAATCAATTCATAATCATAAAAAGTTCAATTGAAATCTTAATGAAAGAGTTAGTTCATAATTAATGAATTAAAACCAAGAATCCACAATTGAATAGACATTAAAAGATAAAAGTATGATGAGAGAAGAGAATAGAATGCTGTCAAGAACTGATCGCTCCCTCTTGCTTCGCTCTCGATCTTCAAATGTTCTTCAATTTGCTTCAATCTCCAATGGCTAATTAAGAACTAGGTTTATGTTCTAATCTAATGGAGTGTATCTCTAGTCTAATCTATGTAATCTGATCTTTATTTCATGTCTTACATCATGTATTTATAGGTTACAAATCCAATTTTGAGCTTAAGAACAAACCCAATCCAATTTGGAGTCAAAAAGGTGTCAAAATTCGTCCAAAACACATCCAGTCAAGACTCAACCTTCTTCCTCAAAGACCCAAAGGTCTTGGAACGATGCTAAGACATCGCTTTATAGCGCCTTTTACTGGAAAATGAACTAAGAATAGCGCGCATCCTTTATAAGTTTCGACATTTTACTCCGACGTCCTTTGGGAAAATGGCCATAACGTCTTCGTTCGAACTCCTATTTTGATGAATCAAGATGTTCCGAAAAGAGGAAAAGTAGATCTACAACTTTTATTCTTGGAGTGTTTCGAAATAAGGTCTGTAGAATTACTCAAATTGGCTCTGAAGTGACTGTTGTGTAAATGGCAAGCCAAAAACGCGAATCTAGCCACCCCAAACGTCGATCCATGTAACTTTTGTCCCAATTCCTACAAAACAACATAAAACATGCTTGAATAGACATAAACACAAAAAACTAATCTAAAAGACTTGAGAACAACAATAAATTAAGCCCGAATGTATCCAATTCATGTGTATAAAACTCACTCATCATGTATTATTTTTGATCCACGGCATTCAAGTAGCACATAGTGTTACCTTCAATCCTTAACCTGAAAAAATGGTTATTTGCAAGGTTGAGCTCGATGACCAAAGAAAAATCTAATAGTTTTTTATGCATCACGAAAGCACATAATAGCATGCTCAACATATATCTCATAAACATTGGACTAACATAACATACATGTTACAGTTCACATAACAAGTATAAAGATGTATAAAGATTGAGTTCCTTACTCAATCAGAATGCTTTACTCAATCAACGTAGTCATAAGTTGACTTTAACATTTCATAAATTCAACATATATATAAGACGTCATGCTCTTTGCAATAAAGATTTAAAACAATCAAATTCACATAGCAAATAGGAACTGAAAGACTTGCCTTGATCGTTGTTTACCAATAATAGTTTAACAGCTTACAGTTATCTGCACTTCACGTGCCCTACACAATTATATAGTCATACACATGAACTATTAGTCACATAGCAACGCATAATAGTTATAATGTAAACTTTACTTTATATCTCATAACTCTTCCTATTATCAATACACAATGTTCAATTTTATTGTGTTAACTTTCGACTTATATCTCACTATATTTCATATTCGAAGTTCATTCAAGTGTTTAAGTCTTTCTAGGACTACTTATTGGTTTTATATTAACCCTATTCAATATCTTATAATATTCATTTCATTTGATTTAAAACACTTTTTATTAACACTTATCACGGCGTTTCGACATTTATTCGTCACACGCCCAATTTGTCTCTCTTGTGTGTGCTTAGTATGCGTATTCAACTTATATAATATATCATTTATTAATGTTAAACATCATTATACTTCATAATATTCATGTTCTATAACTTATAACAACATCTATTATCGTCAAGAGCACTACACTTGTATACGTGCATGCCCGACGCCCTCCGATTGCCTCCAAAAACACAACAGTCCTAAAGATGACCATGTTGACCTGTCCTAGAGACCTCAAATGAAAACATTTAAAGAATAAAAGTTGCAAGACTATTCG
Source organism: Panax ginseng (assembly GCA_020205605.1). Classification (NCBI taxonomy): domain Eukaryota; kingdom Viridiplantae; phylum Streptophyta; class Magnoliopsida; order Apiales; family Araliaceae; genus Panax; species Panax ginseng. The sequence goes on along the minus strand of CM035130.1, from coordinate 119,891,286 downwards.
TCCTCGTTCCGGATCATCTTGAATCGCCTTAATCGGAGTTCATATGAAAACGTTATGGCCGTTTTACCAAACTATGTTCTGTCAGATTTTTTTAAACTTTGGCTTAGCAGGATACCCCCCCCCCCACCGGGGTGGGGGTTTTTACACCGGGGGGTCTGCCGGGGCGGGGGTCCCTTCTACAATTTGCGAATTTATGCTCTGTAACTCTACAAAAAGCCAAATTAGGCCTCCAAACTCCTTTCTAACAACCATACCAACCTATCTAAGGTGTAATAAGTTTACAGAAACATAATCTAATGTTTTCTAATGTGTTTCTAGCCATCTAAACAATATAAACATCAAAGATTACAACATTTAATTTTACTATTTCTCTTATTACCTCTTCTTTTGACATTATAGCGAAATTATTCACTGTGAATTCGTTTTACATCCGTTTTAACTCGTTCAACTTGGGTTGTTTTCGTTTTTCCAAGTACTATCAGAATACATCATCAATTTAAGGTTTTCATCATGATTTCATAACTAAACTTTGATTCCAACTAAGCCATAACATACATAACATGAATTCATTGACTATACTCACATATAAATTTATGAAAATAGTTTCACAACAACTAATTTATCATATAAACTATATATAAAAATTAATTCAACCTCTATAAAGATTTTACAGAGAATTTTGGAAGAGAAGACAACCACAACTTTTAGAATTTTAAAAGGGTAAGAGGATACCTTGTATGCTAGAAGGTGAAAATTTTCTCCCTTTGATCAACAAGACTTCTTTTCCCCAATTCCTTTCTCAAAATCTCTCTAGGATTCTCTCAAGTTTTCTCTCAATTTCTTCTTTTCTTCTTTTTCTTTCTTTTGAGTCTTTCTCCCTAACTTCTAACTTACGCACTAACAAAAATATAACGTATAATAATAATAATATAGATATTAAGTATGTAAATTTAATTGACATCAGTTATCAAATTTTAAAAATCAAAAGCCATAAGGCTTGTTTGGCTAACATAATTAAAATTAATAAATTAATCCTTATACCTTGTTTGGTAAAACAAGATTAAAATAAGAATTTTAAAAGCTCTAAGGCTTTGTTTGGTAAAACCAAATTAAAACTCTTTTAATTTATTTTCATAAGTCATTTATAATATAGTTTATTGTCCCGCATTGTTTACTTGGATTTCCATATCCAATCTTAATTAAATAAACTAATTACCACATACTAAATAAATTATCCACTTAACCAAATATCACAAAATTATAATTTCATTTTAATTTTATTTAATAACTTAATATACCACCTTAAATTATTAAATTAAAACAACAATATAACATCTCATGTTATATTACAACTCTCTAAATTATAAATTAATTTAATTTAGAATATTATCTAATGAATTTAGATTCATAAATATTTACTAGGAACTATTACATCAATAAAATATTTATCTAATCAATTTCATCAATAAACACATCAAATAAATATTTATATTTTAATAAATATTTAATATTATAATTGAAATTTTGGATCGTTACATCCTTCCCTCTTTACAATGATTTTGTCCCCAGAATCACAACTCAAATAATCAAATCGTCACATTCTTCACTCTTTTATCTTAATTAAGTTAATTTCTATAACTCATGGATTATTTACTTACTAATAAATAATCCAATAAATATCTACTAAACAACAAACACATTAATTAAAAATATTTATTTAATTCAATAAATATTTAAAATTATAAATAAAATTCTAGATTGTTACATTCTTCCCACCTTATAAGGATTCCGTCCTCGGAATCACCGAAACCCCACCTTCCTCAGGTTTATGACCAAATCTCTTCGTTGAATAACTTAAACACATGACCTTAATATAAGTTTTATATTTCCTACTACATTCATTACTTCAACAAATTCTAGGTTTTATTAAATAACTTTCACTTGAACTCAATTATATTTTGAGTATTATATACTCTGTAACCCATTCATTAATCCTTTACTAAGGATCGTTATCATAAAAACTCGGGATATTACATTCACCCATTCTTCTAAGAATTTCGTCCTCGAAATTTTATCTATTAATCTTTATTCATTCAATCTATCAAAATAGATTTTACGTTAATACTTTATTCATTCATTGGGTTCTACAACCAAATTCTTTCTCTAAGTATCTTTCTAAGATCATCATATTCCTCACATCTTCGTCTTCTAAGAGTTTCACATTTCTACTCTTTCTGGAGTTTCAATTCCTTCTTAAAATTATTATGTTTTGCTTAATTTTCTCATCCTTTCCACTTTCACCTTTCAGAATAACAAGAATCTTCCACAATTGCTCAATAATTGGGAAGCGATATGAACAACAGGAATTTAAAAGATTCCAAATCATGCTGAGGGTCATAAGACCTTGAACTTCGTCCATGGTTATAAGTACTCTTTCAACTTAAACCTTAACAGTCATTAGACTATAAGGACTCCCGTACTTAGGGTGTTAAGCCCTTCATACGATGTATTGTGCACAAACATTTAAACGCTATGCGTATGTCCATAGTTATAAGTAATCTTTCAACATAAACTTTATCAGTCATAAGACTATAGGGACCCCTCGTACTTAGGGTGATCAGCCCTTCGTACAATGTATTGTGCACAAACATCTAAACGCTATGCGTAATCCCCTATATAAGGGTTGTTCATCTCAGCTTTTCAACATCCAAATCCGCACCAAAATAATTTGGTTTGGCATAACTTTTCAAGAAACACTTGAATGTCATGAACATATTTCAATATTCGTCTAGCTGAATCAAATAACATAGACTTTTACAACAATTCGGACATCAATCGAAATATACATATACATATATATATATTCTCATATCTTAAAGAAATCTTAAAATATTTTTTATGACGCCATGATACCGCATCGAATTTACAAATTCATTGAGGATTCTCATTATTTGGTGATTTTATCATACTACATCATACCATAGTAATGACTATCCTTAGATCACGCCCAACACTAAGTAATACTGCATTGATGACTCCATCGTTTTTATCATCTCTGCACCAGGTTTCATGATGCATTGATGATATATAAAAAAAATATTTTGATATATTTCAAATCATTTTTGTCTAGCTAAAGCAATTAGCATAGACATACGAATAATAGCACTGTTTTTAAAAATTCTTTGGTTCACTAGTGTGACCCAACATTTATTTTTCAAAAAAATCAAAAGTATAACCATTGGCACGAATTCAATAAATTTTGAAAGTCTAGCATAGCTAGTAGATTTAGAATATCTAAGTATCCATCAACTTCAATCATTACTCCATTACTTCATTACTTAACCATTCTATCAATCTTCAACTTCATTGATGCTCTCTATACTATAACCATTTTCTACCCAATATACGTTCATCAAACTTACCGCACATTAGAAGTTTAGGAACTTGCCACAATAATATGAGTTTATGAACTTATCCTAGTCAGACCATAGGCGTCCATTCGCTGAGGGGTTCAAAACATACCATATTATTCTGAGGCACAAACTTACCATATGCATTATTTTTAAGAACCAAACCTAATCCTAATAATATTTGACTAATCTTAATAGTTTTTAACTATCAAATATACACATGAGAAAAGAATCACCTTTTCGCCACATATACATTGATAGCGCGACACCAACATTCCAATGATTATCAATGTGATAAACTGAGCACGAGCACAAAACCCTCCCCTATACAAAGGTTTGTCCAACTCAGCCATCACATGAGTCCTCAATTGAAATCCCACCTAACTCTATCTTACTCTTAACAACTTACCCTTAACTTGCTCAATATGAATTCCTCATATCGTATTATCTATAACTCCTCGTGAGTTTACCTCGTACTATATCATAGTACATTACCTTCATAGCATCAAGCTATAATTATTCAAACATTACAAACCATCTTTCTCTTATAACTTAAACAGATCACGTCGTGATCTTATTCTATAATCATCTCCCTTAAAATTCTTTTCTTCACTCGTGATCGTTTTGTTTTATGATCCTCTTTCTTTCCCTTTTTTATCATACGTATCCATTTTCTATACTTGGTATACACCAAGTCACTAATAGTTTTCAATATGGGTATGTTGAAAGTGGTTTCCACAAACAACCAACAAACTAGGTTCGAAAGTTGTTAGTTCAGATATACCTCCGGCCCATGAAGGAATCGTTTAGCCCGGATACCATACATCAACTATTAAAGAGTACAATTGTACCATACTTAAATATAACCTTCTATTCTTAACTTCTTTATTATTCTCTTCTTATAGACATTGTCTATTTATTATCACCTTACATCCTTATTATTGGAGTTGGGTAACCCCACATTCATACTCCTTATAACTCAGCGGGATTCTTCTTTGAATCCTCTCACGCATGTTTTAATCCCTTCTTTATAAATTTCTTAAATTACTTCTTATTGTTCAAACTCTATCTGAGTTTATTCTTTCATTATCTTCACCTTCCTTCTCTAAGGTTATAGTCTAAGGTACTCCTACCTAAGGTTTATAACCCATGACTTTGATACCAACCGTAATTTAATTCCCAAAATTAATACAATTTAATTCTCAACTTCGGTCGTTAATAACACATCTTCCTTCCGATTTTACATCATTATTCGATGTTAAACTTAATAATATGCGGAATAATTTAAACTTTTCTATCTTCTTACATTAATTCCCTGAATCAAAACCTTTATCATCTACATGTCTTTGAAACATATATAATCCATGATTCACTTCATCGCAATTATTATATCAAATTTTACATTTTCAATTCGATAACCTTTGCATATCAGATAACTCAAACTTTAACTTTACAACCCAACAGAAAACTATACATCATAAAACATTTAGTACATCACATGAATCTTAATCATGGTGTTAAGAAATAACAACTTTAGCTAAAATATTAATCTTCGTGTATTATTTTTGATCCACGGCATTCAAGTAGCACATAGTGTTACCTTCAATCCTTAACCTGTAAAAATGGTTATTTGCAAGGTTGAGCTCGACAGCCCAGCAAAATCTAACAATTTTCATGCATCGCGTAACACATAATAGCATGCTCAACATATATCTCATAAACATTGGACTAACATAACATACATGTTACAGTTCATATAACAAGTATAAAGATGTATAAAGATTGAGTTCCTTACTCAATCAGCATCCTTTACTCAATCAACGTAGTCATAGGTTGATTTTAACATTTCATACATTCAACATATATATAACACGTCATGCTCTTTGCAATAAAGATTTAAAACAATCAAATTCACATAGCAAATAGGAACTGAAAGACTTGCCTTGATCGTTGTTTACCAATAACAGTTTAACAGCTTACAGTTATCTGCACTTCACGTGCCCTACACAATTATATAGTCATACACATGAACTATTAGTCACATAGCAACGCATAATAGTTATAATGTAAACTTTACTTTACATCTCATAACTCTTCCTATTATCAATAAACAATGTTCAATTTTATTGTGTTAACTTTCGACTTATATCTCACTATATTTCATATTTGAAGTTCATTCAAGTGTTTAAGTCTTGCTTGGACTACTTATTGGTTTTATATTAACCCTATTCAATATCTTATAATATTCATTTCATTTAATTTAAAACACTTTTTATTAACACTTATCACGGCGTTTCGACAGTTATTCGTCACACGCCCAATTTGTCTCTCTTGTGTGTGTTTAGTATGCGTATTCAACTTATCTAATATATCATTTATTAATGTTAAACATCATTATACTTCATAATATTCATGTTCTATAACTTAGAACAACATCTATTATCGTCAAGAGCACTACACTTGCATACGTGCATGCCTGACGCCCTCCAATTGCCTCCGAAAACATAACAGTCCTAAAGATGACCATATTTACCCTTCCTACAGACCTCAAATTAAAAGACTTAAAGAACAAAAGTCGTAGGTCTATTCGTCTCCGTTCTGGATCATCTTGAATCTCCTTAATCGGAGTTCGTATGAAAACGTTATGGCCGTTTTACCAAACTATGTTCTTTCAGATTGTTTGTTTTTTTAAACTTTGGCTTAGCAGAATCCCCCCCTCCCCGCCGTGGCAGGGGTTTTTACACTAGGGGGCCCGCCGGGGCGGTGGTCCCTTCTGCGATTTGTGAATTTATGCTCTGTAACTCCGCAAAAAGCTAAATTAGACCTCCAAACTCCTTTCTAACAACCATACCAACCTATCTAAGGTGTAATAAGTTTACAGAAACATAATCTAATTTTTTCTAACGCATTACTAGCCATCTAAACAACATAAACATAAAAGATTACAACCTTTAATTTTACTATTTCTCTTACTACCTCTTCTTTTGACATTCATAGCGAAATTCTTCACTGTGAATTCGTTTTACATCCGTTTTGACTTGTTCAACTTGGGTTGTTTTTGTTTTTCCATGTACTATCAGAACACATCATCAATTTAAGGTTTTCATCATGATTTCATAACTAAAATTTGACTCCAACTAAGCCATAACATACATAACATGAATTCATTGACTATACTCACATATAAATTTATGAAAACAGTTTCACAACAACTAATTTATCATATAAACTATATATAACAATTAATATTTTCCCGAAGTTGGTACAACTCTCTACTTAGAACTTATTCGTGTACTAATAGTTTACAACAGTATATTCAACCTCTACAAAGATTTTACAGAGAATTTTGGAAGAGAAGACAACCACAACTTTTAGAATTTTAAAAGGGTAAGAGGATACCTTGTATGCTAGAAGGTGAAAATTTTCTCCCTTTGATCAACAAGACTTCTTTTCCCCAATTCCTTTCTCAAAATCTCTCTAGGATTCTCTCAAGTTTTCTCTCAATTTCTTCTTTTCTTCTTTTTCTTTCTTTTGAGTCTTTCTCCCTAACTTCTAACTTACGAACTACCAAACATATAACGTATAATAATAATAATATAGATATTAAGTATATAACTTTAATTGACATCCGTTATCAAATTTTAAAAATTAAAAGCCATAAGGCTTGTTTGGCTAACATAATTAAAATTAATCAATTAATCCTTATATCTTATTTGGTAAAACAAGATTAAAATAAGAATTTTAAAAGCTCTAAGGCTTTGTTTGGTAAAACCAAATTAAAACTCTTTCAATTTATTTTTATAAGTCATTTTATAATATAGTTTATTGTCCCGCATTGTTTACTTGGATTTTCATATCCAATCTTAATTAAATAAACTAATTACCATATACTAAATAAATTCCCCATTTAACAAAATATCACAAAATTATAATTTCATTATAATTTTATTTAATAACTTAATATACCACCTTAAATTATTAAATTAAAACAACAATATAACATCTCATGTTATATTACAACTTTCTAAATTATAAATTAATTTAATTTAGAATATTATCTAATGAATTTAGATTCATAAATATTTACTAGGAACCATTACATCAATAAAATACTTATCTCATCAATTTCAACAATAAACATGTGAGACCCCGAATTTTATGAAATAAAAGTATTCAATTTTTCTATTTTGGTGAATAGTTAAATTGATAAAAGTTTAAAGTTAAGTGTGACATTTGAAAATTTTTCAAAGTGAGTGATGATGAAGTTTTGTTTTATTAGTATTATTAATGTAATAAAACAAATTTTTTTTATATAAAATGTAATACTTTTATAAAGTTATTCTATAAATAGAATATATTATATTTTATTATGCATAGTGTTGCATAGTGCCTCAAGATAGTATTTTTTGCATAGTAAAATCTTTTTATATAAAATGTAATACTTTTATAAAGTTATTCATTATATTAGATTATAAATAGAATATATTATATTTTATTTAAAAGATTTTGCTTTAAATATGGGTCATTCCAATTAAAAGTAAATCAAACTGGACCGCTCATGAATTAGTTATTATGCGGTCCATTCTTCTATAAATGAAGCTCATTCCTTCATTATTTCTTACTTAATTCAATAAAACTCTAGAGAGAAACTATAGAGAGAGTCTTCTTCCGTAATCTCGAGCGTATTTCTTTAGAGTTTAAGAAAGCTTTGAGCGTAGTGCAAGTTTTCTTCGAGTATATCCTCGCCCTACCAGTCGAAATACTCTTCTCTCAAAGGTACGGGATATTATTTGTTGTACCTATAAGGGGTATTATTTCTTTTATATTCATGAAGAGAACTTCTATTATTCCATTCTTTATTATTCTGTTGGAATAACCTGTATACGTAGTATACTTGGTGAAATTCTTCTGTTATTCCATTCTTTATTATTCTCGTTGGAATATCCCCGTCTCAGACGCTTTTACGCCGGACCGGTTACGTTATTTATTATTCCGCTGGAATAACTCGTCTATGCTAAGTACCACATGCATGGTGATTTCATTGTTATTCCATTCTTTATTATTCTCGTTGAACATCCCGCTTGGGCATGTAATTACGCTCGACTGGTTCCATTATTTATTATTCTCGTTGAATAACTTGTCTACGGCAAGTACCGCATGCATGGTGATTTCGTTGTTATTCCATTATTTATTATTCTCGTTGAATATCCGCTTGCATGCGTATTACGCCTCGACCGGTTCCGCTTCTTTATTATTTTGTTTAATATCTCGTTCGTATGCTTTTCACCGACCGGTTCTCGTTTCTTTATTATTCTCGCTTGAATTACCTGCCTATGCAATCTATCTCATGTATGGTGAATTCTTCTTTATTTCATTCCTTATTATTTCGTTGAATAACTCGCTCACGTGGATTACCACATGCACGGTGAATGATCCTTTCAGATTCATTCCTTATTAAATTGTGGAAATGATCTTTTTACGTTGATTATAATGAGTCATAATAAAAGCATTGGACTGATGAAAATCATGAGTATATGTAGTATTAGTAAGTTTTATGATGAGTTATGTTGGTAATTATGTAAAAACATGAATGTTTCTTAGAAATCACAAAGGGTTGAAAAATCAGATTTTGGTAAAAATGGAACATGAAATTCAATTGACCATATATCCTATTATATTTCGAATTTTTGAGTGTGGTCAAGTGCTAGAGTTAGATCTATGAGTTTCCTAACTTATCCAAATGGAATCACTGGAAAAGGTGTTGTAGATTTTTGTGTGGACTGATTTTAGCAAAGTTACCTAAAAAGTGAAAATGGGAAAAAATAATCGCTGTAAATTTTAAAAGGGCATTTTCATCCACTTAATTTGTGAGAAAAATTCCGGCCTTTTGGAACATGAAAGTATATGGTATAAAGTACTTCCCGTCCAAAAATGAGCTCATTCCGACTTAAAATGAGCAAGTTATGACAATTTCAATATTTAGGTTTTTCTGACAAAAAACGCTATAACCGGAGTTCTATAACTCTAATGACCATGAAATTTAAACTGGAAGCTCACGTTAACATGTGTAAGATCCTACCAAGATTTGGAAATTTCTAGAGTTAAACTTGAGGTAGCTAATTTCTTAAGGAATTAATTAGAAATTAATTTTTGAAAAATAGTAAATGAATTTTAAAAATTTCAAGAAAAATATATGTTCATTATGGGACTATATTCTGCTAAATCCCAGAAAAGAAATATTTTTGGGACTGATTTGGTATTTTTCATGAAAATGGTTTAGTTCCGAATATATGAGTTAAATATGTTATGTGAAGTAACAAAGTTGGAAAATAGGATTTTATGGCTTGGAAATCCTATATAAGGTATATGCATATTTTTGATGAGGGATTTAATCATTGGTGATGAAATCTTATGAGTATGGCATTTTTGAATGATTAAATGTATTATTTGATAAAGTGTAAACAATTGAAATAAATTGTTTATAAGTTTAAGAAGTGATTAAAATATTGTTATGATACTAATAATATTAGATTATGAGTGGTTGATAATATTTGGATAAATTTAAAGTCTTTAATATTTATCCTTGTTTTCGTTTGATTAATACTTATATCATTGTCATCATCCTCATGTATATATTATGTTGAAAGTCATATGTGGCCTGTAGTGCATAGATGGACTTGGTATGATTATGACCAGAGATTATTTGGTATAATCATGACCGTAATGTTACAAATGATGTGAAAAAAGTCCTCATTGGCCGTAGTGCATTGATAGACAGTTTTTGGTATGATTATGGCTATGGATTCTCTTCGGCCAAGGGTGCAAAGATGAATTTTTTATGGCATGATCAGGACCGTTGATGAAAACACAATTATCTTTGGCCCGTAGTGCATGGATAATTCGTGGTCGTGATACTAAAGAATATCATTGGCCTATAGTGCAGGGATGAATTGATGATGTGGATTAATTATTGAGCTGAGTCTCAGCAATGAAATATTAATTCATGGATGTGATAATAAGGAATATCCTTGGCCATAGTGCATGGATAATTCATGGATGTGATATTAACGAATATCCTCGGCCGTAGTGCATGGGTGATTCGATGATGTGGATTATTTATTAAGCTGAGTCTCAACGATAAAATATTGATAATAATCTTTTAAATTCGTAGAAGATAGTAGATATCATGCTCTACTTGACTCTTCTAAAATACAGTTGTATGTCTTTGGCCTGTAGTGCAAAGATGAATTGTTAATGAATATCTTTGGCCGTAGTGTAAAGATGACTTTATTAGTATGATTATAAGCAGGGATTGTGATTTGGTATAACCATGATTTTTGATGTTTCAGGTGAAGATAGTTGATGAAAATTATCTTTGTCCTGGGTGAAAAAAAAAACAATTCAGAATCACAATTATGATTATGAGTTATTCATATGATTGTGGACAGGAATTGTTGATTGACGTTACAGGGATAAAACATTATTGGTGGACTTTTAACATGGAGAAGATAATAGACCTGATGGTCTATTTGACTCTTTGAATGGATTGCTCGTTCTGCTGCAACTATGGTTGAAAAGTTTTATCATCTACCATATGTTCTAAATCTCTGATTTATTATTGACAAAAGCTATTGATAATTTAATTATCTTTAGTTATGATATTCTTTATTGGGCTAGTTGTGCTCACCCTTTTGCTTCACAATTCCTTTCAGGGTAATAAGAGTGTAGCCGGGTCGAAAGGGGATAACAGGGAATAGAATCGGTGGTCTATAGTCATTGAGGTTCTCCCTAAATAGTATGGAAATAATTTTATTGAGAACTTTAGATAAGTGTGTCGTATTGTATACGTCATTTGATATTTAATTTTGGTGAACCAAATAGGGTGAGGCAAACCCAACTTTGGAAGGGTGTTTTGTCACTATCATACAAGATGTCTAATGACATACAACCTCGTGTTATCATAAGACAGGGTTGTGCACATCCACTTGCTGAGTATATCTACGAGCACTACCTATATGATCTTAGAGTTTATTTGAAATATAATTTTCACTTGGAGACAGTGGAGATAGTTATATGTCAAGAGAAGACTCACAATTGGAAGGAACATGATAGTAATCTTCTCATTTTTCTTTGGGGTCTATTGGGTCAACCAAGGATAATTCTCTAGACATATGATATCTATCATAACTTAGATTCATGGCCTCCCTATCTCTGAAGGTTTTCTTGAGCACTTTCCAAAGATTTTAATTTCTAAAAGCAGCTTTTGACCTGCACCTTTATGTAAGGTGCAATTGTGACATGAGTCGAGTTGGTATATGTATTTGTATTTAAACTCACAAGAAGATACATGTCGTATTTTTGCGACGACAGCCTTGTATAAATGAAGTTGTAAATGATTTTTACAGTGTGATATCTGGCGACTCAAGATGGGTGATGTATACCTATTTTGGGGGCGTCACAAAACACATCAAATAAATATTTATATTTTAATAAATATTTAATATTACAATTTAAAATTCTGGATCGTTACATCCTTCCCTCCTTACAAGGATTCTGTCCCCAGAATCACAACTCAAATAATCAAATCGTCACATTCTTCACTCTTTTATCGTAATTAAGTTAATTTCTATAACTCATGGATTATTTACTTACTAATAAATAATCCAATAAATATCTACTAAACAACAAACACATCAATTAAAAATATTTTTTTTATACAATAAATATTTAAAATTATAAATAAAATTCTGGATTGTTACAACAGGCTCATCAGATATGTCTGACAACAATTATATATATATGTATATTTATATATATAAAAGCAAGTAAACGCTCCAGACATAAGTCTAGGCTCAATCGAGGCATAACTCGATAATGTTAGTCCATATATAAATATATACATATATAAGCATATAAGTATATATATATAGACAGAAATAAAAACCACGGACTAAAGTTCGAACAAACGCACACAACACGACTCTCAATGTGTAGAATAGTGTGTGCAAAGATGAAGAGAAAAACTTTATAGAGTGTGAGAAGGCTTACAGTGGGCTGCCAATGCAGACTTCTATGACTCTATACGGATAAACACTCAGCTCCCACCGGTAAAAATATAGCTATATGTGAGCTAACAGATGTTTAAAATGAGGAAACACTCAATACGGGGTGTGTACAGAGCAAATTGGACAGGGCTTCCTCGCCTTTTTTTTTTTTTCAAATAGCCACCCCAAGCCCTCCATTTATAGAGGGGGGGAGCCGCAGGTGTACCTGCGGCAGCCGCAGATACACCTTCATCATCTCAAAGTACGTGCACTCATGCACTGTAATGTCCGGTCGAACTTGCAGAACATCAATCCAAGCATCTAAACGAGGTATATAAGACCTTCTTCGGACCGCTTGTGTCGAGAGTTACACAATGACATGGGATTAGAGGTTGTAAGAAGTCAGGAAGAGGGGACCATGCCCATGGTCTTCAAGCTTCAAATTCTATCCGGTGTGCTACCACGCGTAATAGTCACTCGGGATTGAAACTCCTTGGTTCTTGTAGGACATTGTTGTATGTATATATATGTATGAAGTGTTGAGACGATGCACAGGTATTGAGGTGGCAAGATGACGTTTGACTCCTCACCGGGGTTATCTCCGGTTTGAGTTGAAAGCAGACGTTGCTCAGGGTTACATCTGAGATTGGACTGGTGCAAGTGTTTGAATGCCGCAAGGTCATATGTAAATGTGCCTGTCTGCCTACCCATAGAGCGTGAAATCAAATTTTGTATTGACCCCAGTACAAAACCCATTTCTAAAACCCTCAAGTATTTCTTCACCCAAAACGAACGTATAATGCGCCAAAGATGATTGCTCAAGCTGTTGAAGGTTACGACCATTCAATATCACTATGGAAGAGCGAATGTGGTAGCTGACGCGTGAGTAAAAGATCATATGCATTTACGAGTGCGATGTTGTTAACACGAAGACCCATTTCGTATAACTTACAAATGATGAAGATAGAGTTAAAGACTCTAGGGACCCACGTGAAGATAACAAATATACGATTAGAATCGACTTTAATCGATAAAGTTAAAGTCGCTCAAGCTACAGACTCAAATCTGATGAATGTGAAGAAGAAGGTTCAAGAGGGCGTTATTCTAAAAGCAAGAGTCGATGAAGAGAGAAAATCTCAACCCTCAATTTAATTGGCCCATTTGAAATACTTGATCAGGTAGGAACTGTGGCATATAGACTCATTTTACCGCCAAGTATGTCGCGTGTTCATAACATTTTTCACGTATCGATGTTACGTAAATATGTGGATGACCCGAACCACATTATTGAATTAGAACTAGACGAGAAAGCAGAAGATTTAACATATGAGGAGATACGTGTTACAATCTTGGATAAGAAGGATCGTATTCAACACTCAAATGTTATACCTCAAGAGTTAGAATCTGAAATGAAGTCAAGGTATCCTCATCTCTTCGGCTTACCAGGTACGTACGTAAATTTCGAGGATGAAATTTCATAAGGAGGGGAGATTGTGAGACCCCAAATTTTATGAATAAAGATTTAAATTTCTCAAAATATTTTTTTAATATTATGGTGTGGATTTGATATAATGTTATAGTTATGGGTAGTATTTATAAATTTTGCAAAGAATACAAGTTGTTATAAAATATTCGTTTGGTCAGGGAATATTCTTTTTATCGAGGAATATCCATACGACGGCACAATCATTGGTGAACCCCACAACGGAAGTATTGTTGTATTTAGAAAATGACAAAATTATCTTTTTATAATAGCGGAAGTGTTACCGTTAAAACAGTTGAACTACTCAAGAGTAAAAAAGTACAAGAATGTCTGGCGTGGATATAGTAGCACACCAGTATTGATTATTGATGCTTACGTAAGAAGTCACCAATTATACTCAATTATTACACAAAGAATTGTTGCATCATATCTCTCATATTATTGATTCAATTATTGTCACAAGATCATCTCGCATTATATGATATATTATTAAATCAATAATTGAGACGACAAAGTTATTCATATTATTAAATTGTAATATTTACAATGTCTAGAATTTCATCAATGAGAGGTTTGGTCATCTAATTGCGCGCCAATAAGGAGAAATCCTTATCGAAAAGCCCCATCTTTCCTGGGAACGACCTGGTTGTTAAATATTGCGAATTATAACAATAATGAATAAATGTTATTAAAAATCAAATTTGAGTTCGGAGTTGAATTTGGAGATGCGGATGTGATATTTGAGTCCGGAACGATGAAATTAGTAAAAATAAACTATAAACATAAAATTTTCTGGGGTTGACTTTTTGGTCAAAAAGTCAACAGTTAACTTTTTCAAAAAAAATCAAACTTTGAAATTTAAAAAATTATATTGTTGATAAAAATAATTCCATTGTGTTGGGATTATTAGTGTTAGTGGAAATCGACATTTATTTCGATAATAATTGATGTCTGGAGGTTATATTGACTAATTAGGTAATTAACCGGAGAAATGAGCAATTAATTGCTATTAATTCACTTGATTATAACTATTTGTTCACATGTGTTTACTATTGATTCACATTCTTGTTACTATTAGGGGAGTTGGTGCAAGATTGATAATACTTGCATGACAAAGTTAAAAATGGAGGTATAGATTGAGGTACTATACTGTAATTCATATTTTCACATGTCTAGAACTATTGATTCACATGATTTATTATTGATTCACATGATTTACTATTAAGGGAGGTGGTGCAAGTTTGATAATACTTGCAGGACTAAATTAAAAATAAAGGAAAAGTGGAAGGTATTATACTGTAATATTCTGAGCCCCAAAACGTGCAATTATCAAAACTATATTTTCCTATAAATAGAAGCTCATTTCTTCATTATTCTTCACCAATTCACTCAAGCTATAGAGTAATTATTATAGAGAGAAATTATAGAGAGAAAGAAGAAGAGAAGTCTGCTACCTCTCTACTCTAGTATCCAGTCTTTTTCTAAGGTAAGGGGTATTATTTCTTTCATATTCATGAAGAGAGCTATTGTTATTCAATTCCTTATTATTTTGTTGGAATAACCTGTCTATGTGAAGTACCGCATACATGGTGAAATTCTTCTGTTATTCCATTCTTTATTATTCTATTGGAATATCCTGTCTGTGCGTATTACGCATGACCTAGTTCCATTATTTATTATTCTGTTGGAATAACCTGTCTGTGCGGTCTATCGCATGCCTGGTGAAGTCTTTTATTATTCCATTCTTTATTATTCTATCAGAATATCCTGTCTGTGCGTATCACGCATGAACTGGTTCCATTATTTATTATTCTGTTAGAATAACCTGTCTGTGAGATCTATCGCATGCACGGTGAATTCTTCTGTTATTCCATTCTTTATTATTCTATTGGAATATCCTGTCTGTGCGGATTACATATGACCTGGTTCCATTCTTTATTATTCTGTTGGAATAACCTATCTATGTGGATTATCACATGCATGGTGAATGATCCTTCGTATTCATTCATTATTAAATTGTGGAAATGATCTGTCTACGTGGATTACCGCATGGTAGGCGAAAATCCATTTTCAATTTCATATATTCTATTATACTCAGTTGGTTAAAGTTTTGGCTTCTATACTCCATGAAATTAGTGGAATATCCCTGATATTTGCGCTTCATCCAGTATCTTTTCATGGAAATATTCTTCTGAGTATTCATGAAATTCACTCTACAAAGTAGTATCATGTTGACAATTTGGACATTATTGATTTCTGGATAAATTAGATTATAAATCTTTAAAAATTTATTCTTGAACTTGTTTTATTGAATTCCTATATCATTGTCATCATCCTCATGTTTATATTACGTTGAAAGTCATATCGTGGCTTCAGAAGTGCATAGATGGACTTGGTATGATTATGACAGTGGATCATTCTAGTATAATCATGACCGTAATGTTACAAATGATGCGGTAAAAGTCATCATTGGCCTGTAGTGCATTGATGGACAGTTGTTGTCATTATCATGACCATTAATGAATACACGAATATCCTTGGCCCGTAGTGCATGGATAATTTGTGGTCGTGATACTAAAGAATATCCTTGGTCAGAAGTGTGTGGGTGATTCGATGATGTGGATTATTTATAAAGTCGAGTCTCAAATGATAAAAGTGATGAAAAACTTTTAAATCATAGAAGATAGTAGATTTTATTCTATACTTGACTCTTCTAATGGATTGCTTGTTCCACTGCAGTTAAACTTGATGTTTGTTATATTGTATCAGTTTAACACTGTTGTAGGCTAATGATAATTTATTCTTCACTATCATTGTCATAATATTTCTTACTGGGCTAGTTGAGCTCACCCTTTTGCTTTCATTGTTCTATTCAGGAAATGAGAAAGTAGCAGGGACTAGTCGGGGAACAGAGTGATGGTCCTAGATGGTGCATTAGTAGCCCTCACTATTATGTGAATTAGCGTAATAATAATGTAATGAGGACTCCATTGAGTGTGAATATTGTCTAGATGACAATATTTGTATTAAAACTCACAGCATATGTTTTGTCATATTTTACAAGACTGTTGTATAATTAGTTTGTATTTGTATTCAGTACCATGTATCTGGCGACCCAAGATGGGTGATGTATACCTATTTTGGGGGCATCACATCAATAATATGAGATATTATGTTATTTCTACTTTAGCAATTATTGAATAAAATATTGAGTGACTTCTTACGTAAGAATCAATAATCAAAGATACTGTGCAATACCGTGTTCTACTGTGCAATACCGCGTACCACTGTGGAATAACGCGTATTACTATACTTTTATCACCGAGTATTTCAACAGTGTAACGGAAAATTCTTGCCGTTATTTTACAAAAAGGTTATTTTTGTCGCTTTCTATATCCGACAGTTATTCAGTTATGGGGTCCACCAATGATTGCGCCGTCATACAAATATTCCCCGATAAAAAGAATATTCCCCGATCAAACGAATATTTTCTGACAACTGTTTACTTTGTAAAATTTGCACATATTACCCATAACTATAACATTTATTAAATTATCACCTTACTATTTAGAATAATATGTAATGAAAATTAAATCTTTATTCATAAAAAGTTGGGGTCTTTCAAGAAGATAAAACTACCGACATCAAATTCCCGATTTTATCGGTGTTGATCAGCATATTTCTTCTGCCCATCCTGTGCAGCTATCAATCTTGCCTGAATCACCTTGAAGATATCAACAGTTTGTTGCACCAATTCTGGACCTAACAGCTGTCGTTCACCTACTTCGTCCCAGCATAACAGAGTTCTGCATTTCCTGTCATATAACGCTTCGTAAGGTGGCATATAAATACTCCCGTGATAACTGTTATTTTAATGACCGTGAATTTTAAACTCATTATTAATTAAATATGTGATTTAATTTTTAATGAGTTAGTTTTGTGAGTTTTTTTAAGCCTTATGTAGTTATGTGAATTTATGAAATGATTAAAGGGAGTCACTAATAGTTATTTAAATTGGTGGACTAACCCTAAGAGTTTGATATCAAAGAATTGTTAGGATTCTTAATGATTAAATATTTAAATTTATTTGAATATAGTGGCATGATTTGAACATATTGATTCATTTCAATTATGGGTATATCACCATTATAGAAGTTAAATTATCTCATATAAGATTTATGTGGTGATAGAAATTTGAATTGGCTTGAAGCTAACCCATTTTGGCATTGCCAGGGACCGGCACAGCTGAGCCCTCCCAGCAGTACAAAATGGTGCAGCTACGCCAGTGTCCAATATGAGAAAATTTAGTTCTGCTGTAGAAAATGAAATGGAACACTTTATTGACATTAATAAATCATATGGAAAAAGGTACATTATGTTACTATGAAATATCAAGTAGTACAAGAAATCCTATGTGATCCTTTAAACAGAAATAATTAAATAACAGTGTTATTTTAATTGCGTGTATTTAATATACATGGATTTTATTATGTGGGTACCTAAATTAACCCTTAAGTTCCTAATATGGTAACAATTGTACATTAAGATTACATGTTGGGAATTATAGTAACCAAACCAAGTTTGTTGCTGAGATTGGATTTTTGTCCCAAAATGAGTGTCACCAAGTACATGAACAGTAGCCTACATTTGAGTTACGTAACTTCCATATACGTAAAACTTAGGCAATGATTTCAAGGCCAATGACCTGATGGGGAGTTGTTGAACCACTCCTTAGCAATCAGTGTGTTCTTCCTTTGCACCATGAGCTCCAACATTAGGGTAATGGCAATATCTAGTCCAAGTTCCCTCTATAAATACAAGCTCCAAATTCAGTTTTGTTGTTTGTTAAAGTCTAAGATTGAGAGTCCTAAGTTGCTGAGAAATTTTGGAAGCATACTCAGTGTGTGAGGGGTCTAATTCAAACCAAGGAGGTATAAATCTTAACTTTCATTCTTAGTTGGGTTTTTGTCAATTTCTTGAAATTACTTGAAATTCTTTGTTAGTCAAAGTGAATTGGCATGCTATAATGTGTTTAAGAAGTAGTCTTGCATATATGAACTCTTAAATGATGGTATAAAGCATGTTTAAATCAAGGAGAATGGTTGATGTTTGATACTCTGCAAAATAGAGTAAGTTACTGCTTCTAGTGCAGGCCTGGTGCAGCCAGGACAACACTTGGCTAGCTTTAAGGACTTTAAATTGGTAGGACCACCAGAATTCTGGGGAACCTTGGATCCAATTAAAGCCCAGACATGGATAGAAGAAATGGAGAAGGTGTTTGACGTCGCACGAGTGGCTGAAGAATAGAAGACGAGTTTTGCCACTTTCATGATGAAGGGCGAAGCTAACTATTGGTGGAAAGCCAATAGGGGCCGAACAGACGAAGGAGTTATTCCTTGGGATAAATTTAAGGAGCTATTCCTTGAGAATTACTTCTCAGAGAATACGCAACAGGATATGGAAGTTAAGTTTCTGGAACTGAAGCAAGGTATTATGTCTTTCGCAGAGTACGCGGCAAGATTTAACGACTTAGCCTGATTCGCTTCACATCAGGTTGACATGGAGGCCAGGAAGGCAAGGAGGTTAGAATTAGGACTGAAACTATGGGTGCAGAAAGCAGTGGTTGTATTGAAGATTAAGACTTACTCTGATGTTTATGAAAGGGCTATCATTGCCAAAGGAGGCAATGAAGCCATCGCTCGATTCAAACAAGAAAAGAAGACAGGTCAAGAAGGACAGAAAGGGGGAAGCAGCGGAGGCAGCAACCCCAATAAGCGTAAATGGACAGAGAGCCAATCCTTTGGAGGTAATAAGTCTGTGGGAGAAGCTAAGAAAAGAATGAAGTGCAACAACTGTGGGAGGAGTCACTCGGGGGAGTGTATGAAGGGAAAGAGTGTCTGTTATCATTGCGAACAACCGGGGCACGTGGCTCCTCAGTGTTCGAATAAGCAAAAGGGAGGATGTTTCTCGTGTGGGGCCACATATCATCAAATTAAGGACTGCCCAAAGAGAAAGGGCGATGCAGCTAGCGGCAACTGCAATAACAACAACAATGGATCGAACATTGAGGTCACCCACCAAGCCAATGCACCAATGACACGAACGCTCAACATACGACGCAGACAGATGCGGTGGAGTCTAAGGACATGGTGTCAGGTATCATTCTAATCAATGATATAGATGCATACGTGTTATTTGATTCGGGTGCTACCTGCTCTTTTGTTTCCGAAGAATTTGCTAAACAGTTAGACTTACCCCATGAGAGATTAGAACACCCTATGAATGTAGAAGTAACAAATAAAGAAATTATCCCCGTAGAATACATTCATAGGAATTATTATACCGAATTGCGAGGATTTAAGCTCAAAGTGGATTTGATAACGATTTGTTTGGGGGAGTTCGATGTAATCCTTGGAATGCATTAGTTATCGGTTCATAGAGTAGTAATAGACTGTAAGAAGATGTGTGTACACCTTAAGACTCCGAATAAGTCAAAGGTGGTATTTTATGGTAGTAAATCGCCGAGACAATCTCATTGTCTGACGATGGTGCAAGTGCAGAGATTGCTTAGGAAGGGTTGTATAGGTTATTTGGCTCATGTGGTTGATACTCGACGAGTTGAGGATGAACTGAGTCAAATACCTATTTTAAGGGATTTCGTTGATGTCTTCCCAAATGAGATTCTGGGATTGCCACTGGATAGAGAGATTGAGTTTGTCATTCATTTGGCACCAGGGACAACACCGGTATATAAAGCGCCGTATCGTATGGCACCGGTAGAGATGAAAGAACTGATGGCTCAGTTATAAGAGTTGTTAGATAAGGGATACATTCGACCGAGCGTATCATCGTGGGGAGCACCAGTTTTATTCGTAAAGAAGAAAGATGGGTCGCTAAGACTTTGTATCGACTATCGAGAGTTGAACAAGGTCACCATTAAGAATAAGTACCCGTTGCCCAGGATAGACGATTTGTTTGATCAGTTGAAGGGGGAAAAATACTTTTCAAAGATTGACTTGAGGACCGGTTATCACCAATTGAAAGTGAGGCCAGAGGATATTCCAAAGACGACATTCAAAACTCTGTATGGACACTTTGAGTTCCTGGTAATGTCATTCGGATTAACGAATGCGCCAGCAGCATTTATGGATTTGATGAATAGAGTGTTCAAACAATATATATATATAAGTTTGTTGTCGTATTCATCGATGACATTTTAGTGTATTCAGAGACGGAGGAAGAACAAGTCGAGCATCTTTGGATAGTGTTGGAGACATTAAGGAGAGAGAAGCTGTATGCAAAATTCTCCAAGTGTGAGTTTTGGTTGCAAAGAGTGCAGTTTTTAGGACATGTTATCGACAAGAATGGTGTTTCGGTGGATCCAACGAAGGTAGAAGCGGTTATCAATTGGGAGCAGCCAGTGACGCCGACAGAAATCAGGAGTTTCTTAGGATTGGCAGGATACTATCGAAGATTCATTCAAAATTTTTTGAAATTAACATCATCATTGACCAATCTTACCAGAAAAATAGTTAAGTTCATTTGGAGGGAGAAGTGTGAAGAGAGTTTCCTAGAATTGAAGAAGAGGCTTAGTCAAGCACCTGTGTTGGCTTTACCGGATAACACATGAGGATTTATAGTGTATAGTGATGCGTCACACAAGGGTCTTGGTCGTAATCTTGATGCAACACTGGCAGAGTCATTCATCACAGACGCTTCACGCCGCTTAAAAGATTATGAAAAGGGATATCCGACTCATGATCTAGAGTTAGCAGCGGTAGTTTTTGCCTTAAAGATTTGGAGGCATTATTTGTATGGCGAGAAGTGTAAGATATATACAGATCACAAGAGTCTGAAGTATATCTTCACGCAGAGAGAGTTAAACATGAGGCAGCGCCAATGGCTAGAATTGATCAAAAATTATGATTGTGAGATTCTGTACCATCCAGGCAAAGCAAATGTAGTGGCAGATGCCTTGAGCAGAAAAGGAAGAGAGAAGTTATTGAAGTTGACCATTCAAGATGAATTGGTGAAAGATTTTGAATGACTAGACTTGGAGATTAAGTATCCGATGGAGACCAATGAACAATTATTTACAGTGACAGCGAGTCCGACCTTATTGGATAAGGTTAAAGAAGCACAAGAGAAGGATGAAGATTGCAATAACATCAAGAAGCGATTAACTAAAGGTGATGAGTTGAAATTTAAGATTGATAGCACTGGACAACTAAGATTTGAAGGACGAATTTGGGTACCGCTAGTACTAGAATTGAGAGAGGAGATTTTGCAAGAAGTGCACAGTACGAGATGCTCGATACACCTAGGAAGCACGAAGATGTACCAAGATTTGCGTCACCATTTATGGTGGCCAAACATGAAAAGAGAGGTTGCAGAATGCGTAAATAGATGCCTAACTTATCAGAGAGTCAAGGTAGAGCACCAACGACCAAGTGAGTTGTTACAACCATTAGAGATTCCAGAATAGAAATGGGAGCACATCACAACGGACTTTGTGGTGGTACTTTCGGCAACGCAGAAAGGGCACGACGCCATATGGGTGATAATAGATCGTTTTACTAAGTCAGCTCACTTTTTGACGATTAAGATTAAGTATAGTTTGGACCAGTTTGTTGGAAGAATGCATATTGTGATTTGATGTTTAATGTAAATGCTCATGATTATGTGTAAAGTCCTTCGAGGAATATATGTACAAGGACTTAGTGATAGATCAAAATTATTAGGTTGATCTTAGCCTTTAATGCTCACTTGTATAGATAAAGAGATCAAATATGTTAGGTTGATCTATGGCTAGAAAGAAATAGATAGGCCTTGAAGAGAATCGTAGTCTATCCGGCTAATCAACAGATTGCAGAAGCCAAGGCAAGATGGTAGAGCTTAGAAGATTGTAGTGTATTTTCCTTGAAGGACCTCTTCAGAAATAGTAGAGTGGTCCAGACGTTTGCCGAAGCTAACTCAGAGATCGTAGTGTGCTCTCGGAAACGTTGAGTCTATGAGACAAGCAAGTGATGATCGTCGTGTGAAAAGATCGTAGTGTGCAAATGCTTGCGAGAAATCATAGTGTTCTCTTAAGAACAAGCACCAATATGACAAGACACTACGATATGGATAGTAGAGTGTCATCTGCCTTGTGTAAGAAGCATCAAGCCCTACCTTTTGTTTGAAGATGAATTCCAACAAATATGGAATGGGTTTTGAATGTTGAAGCACTGACCAGTCCCAATGGTACAAAAGATATCCTTAGTATTGATCAAAAGGAACGTATTCAAGAAGCTAAGAAAAGGACCATTCAAGGAGGAAAACACCTTCTCGTGTGTTAGGTGAGAAAGCGATCGATGTGTCGGTGGGCGAGTGAAATTCAGAAGATGTGCAGAAAAGTCTCCATCAAAGTTCAGAAAGGTCAAACGCATTTAATGCTTCTTCTAAAGGCTTCAACGGATAGATTTCATGATCACATATATACAGAACACAGACAGATGAGGAATAAGAAGCAAGCATTGAACAAAAACGTGCAAGAACACTCAACGCTCAACTCTACGATCTGAGAAAAAGAAAGCTTGCTCAGCTACTCAATTCTTTCAAACAAGTTCTTAATAGCAACTGAGTAGCACCAATCACGATCTCAACAACCAATCAACTGAAGTGAGAAGTTCCAAGTCTGAAGGACTTGAAGATTTCTAAGTGAACTGTAAAGAACCAAGTCTGCTGGACTTGAAGAGTTCAAGAGTGAACTAAGAAGTGTCTAGACTGATGGTCTAAAAGGAATCTATAAGATTCAAGAAGTGTAATAGACATCCTTAGTGGATTTCCTACTCTAGGAGTAGAAGAGTGGATTAGGAGCTTTTAGTGCTCTGAACCACTTAAAACTATTGTGTCCATTATAACTGTTATAACTGCTATAACTGTCATAACTGTCTCACTCTCATTAATTCAAGATATCTCAAAGAAGGTTTATCATATACTCATTCCACTGTGCATTAATCACAATCATACTAACGAGTTTAAAAGAAAAGTTTTTAATTATCTATTCAACCCCCCCCCCCCCCTTATTGATATCTATTGTGCCTCCGGGAACTAAAAATTGGTATCAAAGCAGGTTCTATAACACAGCTTACAAAGCTTGAGTAGATCCAATGGAACACTTACCAAGCGAATCAAAGACTGGAGGAGGCAGCAAGCCACCTATGTGCAACAAAGATAAATTTGTTAACTGGAAGGTTAAGATGCAAGCTTACATGGATTCAATAGATGAAGATCTATTTGAAACTATTCAGAATAGGCCCTATGTTCCTACAAAGCTTGCACCAACTACAGATGACCCAAACAGAGCACAGATCAAGGTCAAAGAAGAATGGACAAAGAATGAGAAGAGAGCTGTCCAACTCGACAAAAAGTCCAAAAACATCTTGTTCCAATCTTTAGAAGATGATCTGTTTAAAAATGTGGTCAATAGCAAATAGCAAAAGAGGTTTGGGAAGCACTGCTCATTATGCATGAAGGAACAAAAGAAGTCAGAGAAAACAAACAATCTCTCTTGACTCAGCAATATGAGATGTTCGCTCACGTTCAAGGAGATAACGTTACTGCTACCTACGAAAGATTTAATGTACTGCTCAACTCTCTACGAGCCTATGGAAGATCTATCCCAACAAAGATCTAATCATAAAGTTCATGAGAGCTTTACCAAGCAAGTGGGATGCCAAAACCACGGCCATTAGAGAATCGAAAAATCTATCAAATCGAATGTTTTGTGTGCTACAGAGTTGGCCACAAGGCTACAAAGTGTCATTATAATTCCATGCATGTGAGACCCAAAATCAAGCAGATTTGGGTCCCCAAGGGTACTAACATAGTAGGACCCATGCAAGTATGGGTACCAAAATGAAGGTTTAATGTTACCTCAGGAAAAGAGCTCCACGAACACAACCTGGTATCTGCATAGTGGATGTTCAAGACATATGACTGGGAACAAAGCCCTTCTATCTAACACATAGAGAAGGAGGGTCCCTCGGTCATCTTTGGAGATAATGGCTCTGGAAAGACAAGAGGCTATGGCTCAGCTGGAAATGGTGCGGTATCCTTCAGCAAAGTGGCCTATGTGGAAGGACTACAACACAATCTTCTAAGCATTAGCCAACTCTGCGACAAGGGTCATCAAGTAGCATTTCTCAACAATCAATGTCATGTCCGAGACCTGAAGACATCTGCTGTAACTACACGGAACAAGAGAAGGAAATGTCTACACAGTAAATCTTGGAAAACTGAGCTCAGACGAGACAATATGCTTTCTGGTTAAAGCATCCGAAGAAATGAGTTGGCTATGGCATCGAATACTGTCTCATCTTAACTTCAAAAGCATGTCCAAATTAGCTTTAAAGGATCTAGTTGCAGGCCTACCCAAGTTCAATTTCATTAAAGATAGGTCGTGCAATGCCTGTCAACTTGGAAAATAGACCAGAAGCACATTCAAGAGCAAAACTGTCAATTTAATCGACAAGCCTTTGAAGTTGCTACATATGGATCTTTTTGGGCCAATTCCAACAACAAGCCTTGGAGGAAAGAGATACTCTCTGGTCGTAGTCGATGACTTCACCAGATTTACATGGGTGTTCTTTCTAACCTCAAAAGATGAGACAACTTCCCAGCTGATCAAGATGTTCAAGCTTGTGATGAACGAGAAAGGAGAGAAAATCAATGCTATAAGGAGTGATCATGGTAGAGAATTCGACTTCTCAGAAATGGAACAATTCTGCATAGACAATGGCATTAGTCACAACTTCTCACCTCCACGAACTCCTCAACAAAATGGAGTTTCTGAGAGAAAGAACAAGACATTAATAGAGGCTGGAAGGACTCTACTAGCAGTAGCTCATCTGCCTGAGTATTTCTGGGCAGAACCGGTCAACACTGCATGTTATACTTAGAAGAGATCACTCATACACTCTACAATTAAGAAGACTCCCTATGAACTGTGGAAAGGAAGAAAACCTAGTGTCAGCTACTTTCATGTCTTCGGTTGTGCATGCTACATTCTTAACAATGGAAAGCAATACTTGACAAAGTTTCAACAAAAATCAGATGAAGGAATCTTTCTTGGATATGCAACAGACAACAAGGCCTACAGGGTGTTCAACAAGAAGACACTGAGTGTTGAAGTCTCGATTCACATCATCTTTGATGAAACAGACTTAGACAAAATAATGCCTCAAGATACTGCAACTAACATTTCAAACACTACGAACGAGGTCATCGAGCTCAACACTACGATCATAGTACCAGACAGTGAAATCGTTGAGCAGGGGAATGAGATCGTAGAGAGGCCTATGCCAGACAACGAACCTCCACATCAAGAAGAAGAAATAGATCTTGAAGATCTAAGAAAAGAAGGCATAAGAACTGATGTCCCAACAGGAAGAAGATGGGCAAGAGATCACACTCAAGATCTAATCATTGGAGATCCGAATGCTAGAGTCAAAATAAGAGCTGCTACTATAAATGAATGCTTCTATCTAAGTTTCCTATCTCAAATAGAACTGAAGAAGATAGAGGATGCTATGGAAGACTCTAGCTAGATAGAGGCCATGCAAGAAGAACTTAATCAATTCGAGAGAAGCAAAGTATGGAGATTTGTTCCAAGACCAAAGAACCATCTTGTAATTGGAACCAAGTGGGTTTTCAGAAATAAGATGGATGAAGATGGAGTCATCACCAGGAATAAGGCAAGACTAGTGGCCAAGGGCTACTCTCAGGAAGAAGGAATTGACTACGATGAGACATTTGCACCTGTTGCCAGATTGGAAGCCATAAGAATATTTCTTGCCTTTGCTGCTCACATGAAATTCAAGGTCTTTCAGATGGATGTCAAGAGTGCATTCTTGAATGGAGAACTTCAAGAAGAAGTTTATGTAGAATAGCCTCCAGGTTTCATCAATCCATCTCTTTCTAATTATGTCTTTAGATTAGACAAAGCCTTATATGGTCTTAAACAAGAACCTAGAGCATGGTATGAAACACTGACTAACTTTCTTATTGAAAATAGATTCATTAGAGGTAGAGTAAATACCACACTATTTCTTAGAAAGCATAAAGAAAAAGTCCTATTAGTTCAAATATATGTTGATGATATTATCTTTGGGTCTACTGATGAAAATTTATGCAAGAGATTCTCCAAGCTTATGCAGAGCAAGTTTGAAATGAGCATGATGGGTGAGCTGAACTTCTTCCTTAGATTGCAAGTAAGCAGACTGATGAAGGAATCTTTATCAACCAAGCCAAGTACATTAAATACTTACTTAAGAAGTATGGCATGGAATCAGCCTCTCCCATGAAAACCCCTATTGCTCCTGCAACCAAGCTTGACAAAGATGAAAAATGTAAAAGTATTGATATAACTCAATACAGAGGTATGATAAGCTCTCTTTTATATCTAACTGCCAGTAGACCAGATATAATGTTTGCAACATGCATTTGTGCTAGATTTCAGGCTAGTCCTAAGGAATCTCATTTAACTGCTGTAAAGAAGATTTTCAGGTATCTCAAAGGTACACCCCACTTGGGGCTTTGGTATCCCAAGGAGTCCTCATTTGAGCTAACAAGATACACAGATGCTGATTTTGCAGGCTACAAAATTGATAGAAAAAGTACCAGTGGCACCTGTCAATTGCTAGGAAACAGACTTATGTCCTAGTTTAGCAAGAAGCAAAATTCAGTATCCACTTCAACTGCAGAAGCTGAATACATTGCTGCTGGCAATTGCTGTGCTCAGATCTTATGGATGAAAAATCAGCTAGTAGATTATGGGTTTGAATTCAAATCCATACCTATTCACTGTGATAACACAAGTGCAATTGCTATAACTCATAATCCTGTCATGCATTCTAGGACTAAGCATATAGAAATAAGGTATCACTTCATTAGGGATCATGTGCAAAATGGAACTATATCTTTACAATATATCCCTACTGAAAATCAACTTGCTGATGTCTTTACAAAGCCCCTAGATGAATCCAGATTTAACAAGTTAATAAGTGAGCTGGGCATGCTTAACTTACAACCTTGAAAAATATGCTCTAGTATGTGCTAAATATACAGGTTTAAAGGCTATGCTCGAAATCATAAACATGATCAAAGGAAGTCCACAATTGTAGAACCAAAGTGTCACAAAATGACAACAATCGTAGTAAAGATTCAACGATCGTGGTGCAGACTCAACGATAGCAGAGCTACATCAACAAAACCAAAGGAGCACCCTATAATGATCAAGCATAAAACAAAGCAATCTCTCTCTATTAAGTACCTCAGGGACAAACCTAACCTTTGACTCAATCAATGAGGTTGGCCCTTCCTGAGCTACCTTAAATTAAGAAGAATGCTAAGTTCATCACAAGGACTTGATCAGACTCAACGATCGTAGTTCAGACTCTACAGCTCAGACGCGACGACTACTACACAGACTCAATGATGGTAGAACAGACTCAACGATTCCAAGGACCATCTCAACGATCGTAGTCCTACTGAAAAATACATTAGCTTAGAAGGAGTTAAGGGCAATTCAGTACAATCGTTCTTTGTCAAATTCGTAGAGCCAAACAAAATTTGACACTTGTCCCACTAAGCAAAATGGAGAGAGGGAAGCTACAAATACAAATAAAAATCGTCTTTTTGAAATCTAAAGTTCAAAAGATCATCTCTCTCTTCCTCTCTCAAGCAAAAACCCTAAATCAGTAGAAAGCTCAGTCAGTCCCACTTCCTGTAAAGAAATCAATGGCAGCTTCCAGTGTAATCTCCAGCTACAGACTCTGCTTTGACGAGTTCAAAATAGCTTAACCCAAATTTCACAAGACTCTGTTGCTACTAAAGAAAGCGGGTCTAAAAGAAGCTCTGGGTACAGACACATTGATCTACCCGAAGTTGGTAAAAGAATTCTACAATAATGGGGCATTTGAAAACAACACCATCACTGCGAAAGTCAGGAACGTTGAAATCAAACTAAGGGCTGAAGACATCAATCTAGCCCTAGGTCTCAAATTTGAAGGGTATCCATCCATAGATGGCATAGACTTCCATAAGGGGCTCAAAAAGATACATCATAATAAATCACCTTCTGTCAAAGCATACAAGAAGAAGGAGTTTCCACAAAGGTATGAATTTCTAGTTGATATTGTTGGAAAATGTATATGTTGCAAGAGCTCAGGTCATGACTCTGTGAATGAGGTGCAACTCAAGCTCATGACTGCCATATGTTATGAAATACAACTTAACTATGGGGCTCTATTACTTGAATGGATTGGGAAGTGGTTAATCAGCTCAAAGAAGATGAAGAGTTCTCAGAAGATGCTCTATGGGTGATTCATAAGCATTATCCTACAGGCTGCTCTTGGTGACTTAATTGAGGACGATGAAGGTGAAGCCATCAATCCAAATCGTCGAATGACCCAACAATTATTTAAGAACTAGAAAAGGAATCCAGCTAAAAATGTGAGGATGATGTCTAAATCCAGTGGAAGAACTGGTGAAATAAAGGAATCAGGAGTGCCAGGAAACATGTCAGTTGTCAAAGAAACTGAAGAAGAAGCTAACAAAGAAGAACCCATTGCTTTAATCAAAAAACGCAAAGGGAAAAGGAAGCTGAAAGCCAGAACTACAGAAGAACCTCAAGGATCTACTACCGATAAGCCCGTAGAGTCCTCAGACATTGAGACTCTAAGGATCCTAAGAAGGAAGCAACAGCAGGCTGAGGCAGAAGAAGATAGAGCAACCATATCTCAGCTGCTGAAGAAGAATAAAATCAGCCACAAGACCAAAAGGCCATCAATCTCTTCGATCGTAGAGTCTCTGCCGATCGTAGAGACCAGACCAAACAAGGAAGTAGCTACAACAAACACATTGGCTGATCAGAAGGACAAAACTAAAGAAAGTCCTGAGGCTGTGGCTCAGCCTAGGAAAACAATAAGAAAACTAGTTAAGAAGTATATCCTTGTTAATGAAGGAGTACTCAAAAAAGAAGACAAAGAGCTGGCTGCTGAACAGGAACTGTCCAAAGAAAGTCAAATGGATAAAGCTCAAACTGAGGGGGAGACACCTGAAGATCTGATGATAGAGGATACACCTATTGAGAGGGAGATGGCTGAAACTCCCATCATAGGAAGTGCCCCAGTTGAGGGGGAGCTATTGATAGTACAAGAAGATGATCACAGTGAGGGGGAGGCTCATGACATCTCTATGATAGAAGAAGAGATTCCGGGAATAAATGAAGAAGAACCAGTGCAAGAACATCATGAGGCCATTGAGATAACGAAATAATCCAACGAAAGCAGAAAAGAGGATGAAGGTGATGAAGTAGAGATTATAGCTGTGGGCATTGATGGGCACAGAAGAGCCAACAATGAACAACTGTTTGCATATCTACCTATGATGTCGTTCCATCAAGCTCAAATTCTAAACTCTTGGAGTCACATGTTTTGGAGCTTCAAAGAGTATCCGGCCATCTCAGTGCTAGCTAATGGATTCCCAAGGCGATTCAATTTTGCCAAAAAGCTTATCACCAACAATTCTTCCTCAAAGAACAAACTTGAGGTACTATCTATCCCAACTCTTTTCAGAGTTAATGACTTGGCATCATCCTCATTTAATCAATTTTATGAATTCCCACGATGTTTGGAAGTGATTCTTCATCCACTAAATCAATTTTCAGTTGCAGAATCCCAAAATTCTATAACTGAGGAACCAAATGCAACCAACTTCATAATGCTCCCATATCCCTTCAACTCTACGATTATAGACTCTAACCCTAGTAAAGAGTCCCAAGTCCAAATCGTAGAGCCCCCTACTATACACACCCAAACATAGGCCCCTCCATCAGATATTCCCTCCTCATCCAGCAATGAATACTTCAGTCTTGATCTTTCCCTCTACTCTTTGCAAGATCAATTCAAGGGCACATCAACTTCCTCCTCAAAATTTCCCAAATTGGATGAAATCCTTTCAAAGTTGTCCACAAAGGCTGATCTGTCAGCAATGTCTATGAAAGTGGTCAAGGAACTCGATGAGAGCCTTGAGGATCACACTGCACTTATTCAGCTGAGATTAACATCAATAATCAATGCTGCAAATAGTCTTCCAAGCTCCCTAAGCTCTGAGCTCTCTAAAACGCTTAAGGAGATCATCAAAGAAATGCTTCAAAGCATAAAAGACAGAGATGACATCCACTTTCTTGCAGCTAAAAGACATAGGGATGTTGTCTTAATCTTATAGAAGACTCAAGAATCTCAAAATAATCTAATGATACAGAGCATCAAAAGTCTTCAAATTGCAGTCAAAGAATTTCAAGACTTCTCCATGGGACAAATGCAGCAGACTGAAACTGTCCTAAACATTCTTCAACGATGTGAAACTCATTCTAATTCTTTGATCCAAGAAAATTATGAGGACATTTCCCAAACTCAGAGTCAACTCAACGAGCTTGTCTAAGGAGTCACTCGCCTCTTCGAAGACATTCAAACCCTTGATGCTAACATAAAGGGGGAGAATAAAGGAAAAGAAGATCAGGGAGGTCAGGAAGGCAAGGACAGAGGCAGAGGACAATTCCAAACTTAAGCCTCGAGGAACCCACCTGCAAGGAAAATCACCCAGCAGACTCCACGATCCAGCCATCAGGCTCAACAAGCTAATCAACAGGAAGTTTTAATGGCTCAACTATTAAGGAGTCTAGGGCCAACTACCAGCTTTCATGAGGTGACAACAACATACCTAAAAATGCCAATTGGAGATCCTGCATTCATGAATTGGCATGATCACAATCCTAGACTAAGCCCAAGTGAGCTGAAAGATTTGGCCAGAAGAGATGAAGCAAGCAGAAAGAGGAGAGCTGAGGAATATGCAAATCCTCCAAGAAGCAAAAGGCTGAAGAAATAGAGATAAGTTGAGTTTTAAGGTGTATTGATGTAGTCAAACTTAATTGTAATATATGTCTTCATACATCAATAAATTCATGCATATTCTCTAGAAATTTCAGCTGCTCACTAAAATACTAAGTCATGTTTACTTTGCTGCAACTGCATATAAAATTTAATAATCATGACAACAAATCTCCTTGGTTATGTCAACATTAAATAGGGGGAGATTGTTGAAAGAATGCATATTGTGATTTGATATTTAATGTAAATGCTCATGATTATGTGTAAAGTCCTTCGAGGAATATATGTACAAGGATTTAGTGATAGATCAAAATTGTTAGGTTGATCTTGCCTTTAATGCTCATTTGTATAGATAAAGAGATCAAATATGTTAGGTTGATCTATGGCTAGAAAGAAATAGATAGGCCTTAAAGAGAATCGTAGTCTATCCGACTAATCAACAGATTGCAGAAGCCAAGGCAAGATCATAGAGCTTAGAAGATCGTAGTGTATTTGCCTTGAAGGACCTCTTCAGAAATATTAGAGTGGTCCAGACGTTTGCCAAAGCTAACTCAAAGATCGTAGTGTGCTCTCAAAAACGTTGAGTCTTCAAGATGAGCAAGTGATGATCGTCGTGTGGAAAGATCGTAGTGTGCAAATCCTTGCGAGAAATCGTAGTGTTCTCTTAAGAACAAGCACCAATATGACAAGACACTACGATATGGATAGTAGAGTGTCATCTGCCTTGTGTCAGAAGCATCAAGCCCTACCTTTTGTTTGAAGATGAATTCCAACAAATATGGAATGGGTTTTGAACGTTGAAGCACTCACGAGTCCCAACGGTACAAAAGATATCCTTAGTATTTATCAAAAGGAACGAATTCAATAAGCTAAGAAAAGGACCATTAGGCAGAGGAAAACACCTTTTCAGGTGTTAGGTGAGAAAGCAGTCTGATGTGTCAGTGGGCCAAAGTGAAATTCAGAAGATGTGCAGAAAAGTCTCCAGCAAAGTTCAGAAAGGTCAAACGCATTTAATGCTTCTTCTAAAGGCTTTAACGGATATATTTCAAGATCACATATATACAGAACACAGACTGATGAAGAATAAGAATAAGTATTAAACTAAAACGTGCAAGAATACTCAACGCTCAACTCTACGATCTGAGAAAAAGAAAGCTTGCTCAGCTACTCAATTCTTTCAAACAAGTGCTTAATAGCAACTGAGTAGCACTAATCACGATCTCAACAACCAATCAACTGAAGTGAGAAGTTCCAAGTCTGAAGGACTTGAAGAGTTCTAAGTGAATTGTAAAGAACCAAGTCTGCTGGACTTGAAGAGTTCAAGAGTGAACAAAGAAGTGCCCAGACTGCTGGTCTAGAAGGAATCTGTGAGATTCAAGAAGTGTAATAGACATCCTTAGTGGATTTCCTACTCCAGGAGTAGAAGAGTGGATTAGAAGCTTTTAGTGCTCTGAACCACTTAAAACTACTGTGTCCATTATAACTGTTATAACTGCTATAACTGTCATAACTGTCTCACTCTCATTAATTCAAGATATCTCAAAGAAGGTTAATCATATACTCATTCCACTGTGCATTAATCACAATCATACTAACGAGTTTAAAAGAAAATTTTTTAATTACCTATTCAACCCCCCCTTCTAGATATCTATTGTTCCTCCGGGAACTAACACAGTTAGCCGAATTGTATGTTAAGGAAATTATCTTAAGGCATGGGGTGCCGGTATCTATTGTATCATATAGAGATCCGTGATTCATGTCAAACTTCTGGAAGAGTCTTCAAGAAAGAATGGGGACATAACTATAAATGAGTACCGCGTATCATCCGCAAACCGATGGACAGAGCGAGAGAACAATTCAAACACTTGAAGACATGCTCCGAGCTTGTGTGATGGACTTCAAGGGTAGTTGGGAGGATCACCTTCCATTAGTAGAGTTCGCGTATAAAAATAGTTATAACACCAGTATTAGAATGCCGCCGTACGAAGCACTGTATGAGAGGAAATGTAGAACAGCCTTATGTTGGGACGAAGTTGGAGAACGTTAACTGTTGGGACCAGAGTTGGTACAACAGACGATGGAGATCATCAGGGTGATAAGAGCATGATTAGTAGCAGCTCAAGATCGCTAGAAGAAGTATGCGGATTTACATCGCAAGAAGAGAGATTTTGAAGTAGGGAGCTATGCATTTCTGAAAGTATCTCCCTGGAAAGGGAAGATTCATTTTGGGAAGAAGGGCAAGTTGAGCCCTAGGTTTATAGGACCGTTTGAGATTCTGAGGAGAGTCGGTGAAGTGGCGTACGAGGTAGCATTACCTCCTGAACTTGAGCACATTCACAACGTGTTTCATGTGTTAGTATTACGGCAGTATAAACCAGACTACAGGCATGTTATCTCCTATGAACCAATTTAAGTCAAGAAAGACTTATCGTACGAGGAAGTTCCTGTCCAGATACTAGATAGGAAGGAACAGAAGTTGAGGAATAAGATTATCCATTCCGTTAAGATTCTCTGGAGGAACCACGCAGTGGAAGAAACTACGTGGGAGATAGAAGAGAAAATGAGAGCGAATTATCCGTTTTTATTTGAGTAACCTTATTTTTGCAATTCCGAGGACGGAATTTTTATAAGGGGGGGAGGGATGTAATGACCGTGAATTTTAAACTCCATATTAATGAAATGTGTGATTTAATTTTTAATGAGTTAGTTTTGTGAGTTTATTTAAACCTTATGTGGTTATGTGAATTTATGAAATGATTAAAGGGAGTCACTAATATTTATTTAAATTGGTGGACTAACCCTAAGAGTTTGATATCAAAGAATTGTTAGGATTCTTAATGATTAAATATTCAAATTTATTTGAATATAGTGGCAGGATTTGAACATATTGATTCATTTCAATTCTGGGTATATCACCATTATAGAAGTTAAATTATCTCATATAAGACTTATGTGGTGATAGAAATTTGAACTGGCTTGAAGCTAACCCATTTTGGCACTACTGTGGACCGACGCTAGCGATTAGGCGCCTCAAAGAAGATAAAATGGCAAGCAATGCAGCCAAAGGTCCAATCTGAGAAAATTTAGTTCTGCTGTAGAAAATGAAATGGAACACTTTGTTGACATTAATAAATCATATGGATAAAGGTACATTATGTTAATATGAAATATCAAGTAGTATAAGAAATCCTATGTGATCCTTAAAACATAAATAATTAAATAACTGTGTTATTTTAATTGCGTGTATTTAATATACATGGATTTTATTATGTGAGTACCTAAATTAAGCCTTAAGTTCCTAATATGGTAACAATTGTACATTAAGATTACATGTTGGGAATTATAGTAACCAAACCAAGTTTGTTGTTGAGATTGGATTGTTGTCCCAAAATGAGTGTCACCAAGTACATGAACAGTAGCCTACATTTGAGTTACATAATTTCCATATAGCTAAAACTTAGGCAATGATTTCAAGGCCAATGGCCTGATGGGGAGTTGTTGAACCACTCCTTAGCAACCACTGTGTTCTTCCTTTGCACCATGAGCTACAACATTAGGTTAATGGAAATATCTAGTCCAAGTTCCCTCCATAAATACAAGCTCCAAATTCAGTTTTGTTGTTTGTTAAAGTCTGAGATTGAGAGTCCTAAGTTGCTGAGAAATTTTGGAAGCATACTCAGTGTGTGAGGGGTCTAATTCAAGCCAAGGAGGTATAAATCTTAACTTTCGTTCTTAGTTGGGTTTTTGTTAATTTCTTGAAATTCTTTGTTAGTCAAAGTAAATTGGCATGCTATAATGTGTCTAGGAAGTAGTCTTGCATATATGAACTCTTAAATGATGGTATGAAGCATGTTTAAATCAAGGAGAATGGTTGATGTTTGATACTCTACAAAACAGAGTAAGTTACTATTTCAGTGCAGAGCTGACGATTCTTGCGCCTTATTTGTACTAGGGAAAAGACAAACAAGGCTGCACTCCAAGAATCGATTCTTTGGTTTTGTTTTGAGTTATGTGTTGCTAGCTTGGTATCATGACTTAGATGCATACCTATAAAGGAGTGTAGCATGAGATATAAGCTTTCTTATGTGGTATGATGTAATCAACTTGGATTAGTAAGAAAGTTTGTATCAAAACATAAAGTTTTTTAAAATAAACTTTGAAGTAATACATGTTTTACAAATTCTGAACTTAGTGACTCATGTACATGACTGATTTGGAACCTAGATAAGCAGGATGTGTGATTCATAGCTATTGTAATGACCCAATATTTTCAATAAGAAATTTTGCGATTTATATATATATATATGGATGAGAATATGTGCAAAGTAAAGTATATGTATATATGTGATAAATAAAATTATTAGATGAATAATTATGAATAAAATCTTTTAAGAATTATTGATCATTATAGATTATATTCTTATAATAAATTAATAATTTAATAAAGATATTTATTATTTATTTTCCATGAAAATATAATTATTGTATATATGATATGATTATTATAATATGTATTTTATTATATTAGTTAAGTTAATTATTTTAACTTAATTAATAAGGGTATGTATGAAGGTTATGTCAGATATGAATTCAAAACCCTAAGTCTGGATTTTGAATATGGAATGAGAATATTAATATAATATTATTCATATTTCAGTGATATAAATATGCCTGATATGTGCATGTGTGGAACAGTTATAGTAAAACAGTGAAAAACCTTAGCATTACCGATAAACTACAATACAGAAGTCAACTATGACTATAAGATTTGCTAAGTTATGTGTTATGTAATTAATGACTTTTATTATGTTTAATGTTAATTAGATAAACCCTAATCAATATTTAGAAACTCTAATTATTAATTTAGCAAGCTTAATGGAATTTGGTATTTTATGAAGCCTATTTTACAAGTCTAAAGTGATTAGGAAACCTAATTCAATTAGGGAACCATAATTCACATTGTTAAAAACTAAGATTCCCAGTTTAACCCTAAGTACATAATCCTAGAAATTAAGCTTATCAAACCTTAGGGTTAAACCCTAAGAGTTAAAACCTAATGGTTGTGAGAAGTTACCAAGTTGCCATTCACTTTATAAGTCAAATGACTAAACTACTCTTTTGATTATTTTAATAAGGTGGAGTGTAGATCTAGCCCTAGTAAGGAGTTGGTGACCAACTCTAGCTAGCCATGTGGTCTAGTAATAAGCTTTAATCATTCAAAATATGATCAGCCATAGAATTACACCATATTATACATAGATTATGAGAGAGAGAATGTCATATTCAAGCCTCATTTGATCACAACACTCAACCAAAACTCTCTCAACTCCAAACCTTCAAATTATAGTGTTGGACCAGTCCCTAATCAAGCCCCACTATCACTTCTAGCAGATCAGAAAGTCAGAATCAAGAATTGGTTCCTTTATAAAATTATTATTTTATTTAATAAATATAGAAAATTAGTTTTAAATTACTAAAATACATAATAAATTACTAAAAATTATTTTAAAGCCTCGGAAATTAGTTTTAATTATTTTGAATATATTTCATTAATATTTATTATTTTGAAATATTAATGATATTTAATTTATTTAATTATAATATTAAATAAATTACTTAAAAATAATTTTAATACTTGAAAAATCATTAAAAATTATATTATGATATAAGAAAATATTTTATGTTATTTTAATGACTTTTAATAGAATTAATGATTTAAAAATTATATAAAATGATTTAAAGGTTATAAAAATATTTGAAGTTCTAAAATATAACTTTTGATGTTTTGTCATGAAAATTATTAATATTTTAATATGAATGATATTAGATTTATTTAATAATTATATTAAATAAATTAGTTTAAAAATGATTTTAATATTATAAAAATCAAGCTAAGGTGTTTACAAATATTTTAAGTTATAAAATATAAATTTCAATATTTAAAGGTAAAATTTATTAATTATTTAATATTAATTGATATTTGATTTATTTAATAATTATATTAAATAAATAGTTTAAAAATGGCTTTATTGATTGAAAAATCATTTAAAAAGGATATAAATTGTTTAAAAATATTTGAAGTTATTATGTTTACTTTTTAATATTCTAGTGAATAATACCTTAATATTTAAATATTAATGGTGATTATTTAAAATGATTTTAAATATTTTAATAATCATTTAAGGGTAATATTAATACTTTAAAATATTTTGAGTTATGATAACTAACTTTAATATTTTGGCAAAGGTTTCATTAATATCTTAATATTATTTAAATATTAATGATAATAGAATTATTTAATATTTAAATTATTTAATAATAATTCCAGAGTTTGAAAAATTATGATAAATTATACTAATGAATTATAAATTATTATAAGTCATATGATTGATATTTAAATTATTCATAATAATATTTAAGTCACAGATTAGAGTTTTACACTCGATAATTACCCAATAAAGCCGTCGGTACACCGAAATGCTACCGAAATTGATCTGAACCTATATAGGTTGACTTGATAAGTGTTTGTTGGTGATTCAACGTCTGTTAAACTTATGTGAGAATGTGATTAGGTTATGTTGACTGTAAATAATAGTACAATGTGTTATGATATGTTATTCTAATCAATAGAACAATCTTATGAATGATAGGTCATTGAATTAAAGATAAAACTAAGTTCACAGAATCGTAAACAAAGCAGTATCAGCAAGTATCTTTACCTTTGCATTTTCTTTATGCAATGTACATGAGTAAGAAAGTTTCAGAATCATATTATTATTGTAACAGATTATTAACCCTATTGTTATATATGTTATATCCGATCATTGATTATCAACATGGTACTATATGGTAATTCAGATATATATTTTGTTCATAAATTTCTAAATATGGTTATTCAAGTGTCCCCACTTGGATAATCATTGTATTTAATCACATGTTGATATATATATATATATATATATATATATATATATATATATATACTTATTGATCCCAATATGTATACGATAATAAAGAGTCGTCTAAGCTATTTGACCAGCCAGACACAGATTTAGAAATATTATTGAATATGATAAAACCTTTTTGTATCCAATCAAATTGTTTTGGTTCAGATTCTAGACTAAGTATGAACATCCCGATCAAGGGAAAACTTTTATGCGCCCAAGGCGGACAGAGTGAATGATAATATCATTCTTGCATGTAGTATTGATCAATACAGGGCCCACGAGATGTACACCCTCGTGCCTGTAAGTTATGACAATTTACGGATGAAGTTCTACTAAACCTATTCAAAAATTGAGAACAATGTTCATAGTATGTCACCTAAACCCTATTAATAATTAGTACGTAGTTTCAAAAAAATTGGATAGAGAGTTGTTATGTTATTATTATCGGTTCAGATTACTTCACAACTATTGATTTGTTGTAGAAGGGTAGTACAAAGAATACATTTAATCATTTCAGCTAATATTTATTGTTTACTATTACTTGTTGGGCACTCAAATGCTTATCCTTACTTAATTTAAATGTTTTCAGTTGAATATGATCAGCCAGAGGGCTCTGCCAAGAACAAAGGGAAAGGAAAGTTATCAGAATAAGTTTGTGTTATCTTATGTAATAGCTAGACTTAAATAAGATGATTATATTTATTATCTATCATGTAATGAAATGTTGTAAGGTTGCGTACCTGGAATTTAGACAACTCTGATAAGTAAATTAAGTTTGATATTTATTTTAATTTCGCTCATAGAAATGGTATCGTAAAGCATTGAGTTAGGGTTTCAAGTACTGAATTTTGGGGCGTTACAACTATTGTATCCATGACCAACTTGATAAGCTTTGTGCTAGAACTAGTTTGAAAAGAAAAGCTTAAGTACAATAAGGCTAATGAACATGAACACTAAGAGATTTAGATTCTGATCTTGAAAGGAGGTTAACATGACGTAACTCTTTATGATAAGAGTTTTGAAGTTGTCTTATATATGTTATCTTTCATCATTCGTGTTAAAATGATTCTAAAGATAACCTTGAACGTGTTTTCAAACTTAAGTTGCATATTATATGAGTACTTAGATACCAAAGGATTGAGGTGTCATGTTATGGCTATAATATCCCTAGACATGGTACATATGTATTGAGCATGATGGTTACATGATTTTTATATTTTAATGACATATAAATTGTAAGTCAAACTTGTGGTAATGAACTCAAGGATGATCAGGTGTTATGTGTGAAACTCTAGCATGTACGTATGATAAATTATATGTGTAATTAGTGTGTTAGAGTTGATTTGAAGTCGGAGACAAAGCTCAAACACAGGTCCGCCAGGGATGTGCCAGAATGCGCCATCCCTAAGCCTAGACCAGAGCGAATCGCTACTGTGAATCCGCAGATCTTGCCAAGATTCTATTTTTGGTTCTAAAGTTTCAAGGCATGCTTATATGATTACTTTACCTTGTAATGTATGATAAATATGCTTTGTAATGTGTCAAGAAGCATGCTATGTGAAGACTTGATTATTTTAAGTGTAGACTCATAATAGTGTACACATACTAATTGAAATGATCGACTTGATAACGTTAGGTCATTTCAACGCAAGTAATTAAAGCTAGAATTTATTGTAGCTGAGCAAATAGGCAAGTTTCCTCAATTCTTATTCTTTTACTTGAGCAAGTTTCGTGAATTCTTACTCTTTTACTTGAGCAAGTTTTCTAAACTTACTCCAATTATTATTGAGCTAGTTTTCTTTAAACTTCACTCTTTGATTGTGCAAGTTCCTTGAACCATACTTTTTTTGTGAAAGTTTCCTATCCTTCTCATATTGT
This sequence comes from Panax ginseng, assembly GCA_020205605.1. Taxonomy (NCBI): domain Eukaryota; kingdom Viridiplantae; phylum Streptophyta; class Magnoliopsida; order Apiales; family Araliaceae; genus Panax; species Panax ginseng. The sequence goes on along the minus strand of CM035130.1, from coordinate 119,850,591 downwards.
ATTGAGTAGGTTGTTGTTGAAATTGAAAGTTATTCATTTAAGCTTGAATCTTATTTCCAAGCATGTTATTAAGTGGTTTAATTACTTTACAATTATTCCACATCGATATTATTGATATGCGCACTTAGTGCACTTGAGTTCGTACAGTCTTGGACTTGTACATCATTTAAAGTTCAGATAATTCTTGAACTGTGTGAGATAGAGTTTGAACCTTTATTCGGTCAGACAAGCGTATGAAGTTTTATAAAAGCTATCCAAACCTATTGAGGGTAAGGATTCTTAGACTGAAAGAACACCCCTTTCTATGATAGGGGAGTATCAGGTATCTAATATAAGATACAAAGAGAAGATTTTAATGTTATGCATATACATAGAGTACGTGAGGCTGATCCCCTCAAGTACTTATTCTGTAGCCAATAACCAAAGGGTCTATTGATTCCATTGGAGTGTTATAGTTCAAAGTCTACTCGACTTGCATTTATTCTAAATACAATCATTATTTTTGCTTATGATATTCATATTGGTTAATCCTTCAGATATTTATATTATTGAATCCATTGCCAGATATTTTTCCATTTATCATGATATATCCTTATTATTGTATTTAAACTTGTTGAGCAAACTTGTTGCTCATCCTTTCTATATCATGAATATATTGCAGCTAAGCTCGAGACCTCAGGGAAGGACAAGGGTAAAGGAAAGATGTAGAATAGTGGCAAGGAGCAGACTTTACCTTGTGCTTAATTTAAATTACTGTTATGTAATATGAACCCTAATGATTATTTTAGGGTATATTTGTAAGATGATATTAAGGTTATCGTATCTTGGGACTAGTAACACCTTTTGAGTGAATGACGTACATTTATTATTTTTTGCATTTTAGTTATCATATTTTTTTTAGAGGTGGATGTTTGTATTTTATCGTGATGACCGAATCGGGGTCAGAGGACCCGGATTCGGGGGTGTCACAGTTATTAGAAGAAAATTCAACCAATGGTAGATGGTCATCCCAATTCCCTTTAAAATCCATAATATATGCTCTGAGCATATCCTCCAATGTCTGGATTGTCCTCTCACTATGTCCATCTATTTGAGGATGATACATTGTGATCATTCTCAACTGCGTTCCCAAGCATTCTTATAATCATTTCCAGAACTTTAATGTGAAACGTGGATCTCTATCTGATACAATGGACACCAAAACACCGTGTCTTGAAAAGATTTCCTTCACGCACAGTTTGCCAACCGATCCAGGTTAAATCTAATCTTGATTGGCAGAAAGTGTGCTGACTTCGTCAATCGATCGACAATCACCCAGATTGCATCGTAACCTTACTGAGTCATTGTAAAACCTACCATAAAATCCATTATGATATTCTCCCATTTCCATTCCGGTATCTCTAAGGGTTGCAGCAATCCGCTTGGCCTTTGATGTTCAACTTTAAATCCTTTTTCATATTTGACTATCAAAAATGATGTTTGAGATCCTGGTACATTTTGTACTTCCAAGGTGAATCGAATATCGTGAGTTATGAGCCTCGCTTAAAATTTCCTCTTTAATTTCTAGTACTAGTGGAACCCAAATTATCCCTTCGAATCGAAGTAACCCTTCCGAATCAACTTTAAATTTGTTTTCCTCACTTTTAGACACTTTTCATCTTATCTTTTCACAATTTTTATCCTGGAGTTGTGCATTTTTCACCTTATCCACCAAAATTGAACTGCTCCCTATTTGGAACAATTTTTCATCTGATTCTATCGGATATTTAATTTCCAACTCCATCTTGGCCATTTCTGCTACAAGCTTTTCTTGAGCAGTCAACATCATTAATTTCTCTCGTCCTTTCCAACTTAAGGCATCGGAAACAACATTTGCCTTTCCGGGATGATAAAAAATATCGTAATCGCTGTCGCATATTCAAATCTTTCTATGTAAAAATATACTTCAGACTTTTATGGTTTGTATATATCTCACACCTCTCTCCATAAAGATAGTGTCTCCAAATCTTCAGAGCAAACACTACCGCAGCCAACTCCAAGTCATGAGTTGGATACCCTTTTTTGTAATCCTTTAATTGACATGATGCATACGCAATAACCTTGCCATTCTTCATAAGCACACAACCTAATCCTTTATTTGATGCATCATTATATACCACAAAATTCCCTGTATCATCAGGCAATGACAACACAGGTGTTGAACTCAATCTTCTCTTTAATTCTCGAAAACTCTCCTCACACTTCTCCGTCCAAACAAACTTAACTTCCTTCCTAGTTAAATTCGTCAACGGAGTTGCGAACTTGGAAAAGTCTTGAATAAAACGCCTATAGTTACCTGCCAATCCCAAGAAACTTCTTACTTTCGACTGTGTCTTCGGCTAATCCCAGTTTATTAAAGCTTTAACTTTCGATGGATCTACCGAGATTCCATCCTTATCAATAACATGCCCAAAAAATAGCACACATTCTAACCAAAACTCACACTTTGAGAATTTAGCGAATAACTTCTCTCTCCTCAATGTTTCCAACATCCCCCTTAAGTGTTCAACATGTTCCTCCTTGGTCTTAGAATACACCAATATATCATCGATAAACACCACTACAAACTTATCTAAGAATGGTTTAAACACCCTATTCATCAAGTCCATAAATGCTGCAAGTGCATTGGTTAAACCAAATGACATAACCAGAAACTCATAATGACCATACCGAGTTCTGAATGTTATTTTTGATACACCCTCCCTCCTTACTTTCAACTGATGATATCCACTACTTAAGTCTATTTTTAAAAAGTATCTTGCTCCCTTCAGTTGATCGAACAAGTCATCGATTCTTGGTAATGGATACTTATTTTTAATCATGACCTTATTCAACTCCCTATAATCAATGCAAAGCCACATTGATCCATCTTTCTTTTTAATAAACAACACCAGCGCTCCCCACGGTGACACGCTCGGCTGAATATACTTCTTATCTAATAATTCTTGCAACTGTACCATCAACTATTTCATCTCTACTGGGGTCATTCTATATGGGGCTTTAGAGATCTGGGTCGTTCCTGATACTAAATTAATCACGAACTCGATTTCTCGATCTGGCGGAAGTCCAGATAAATCGTTTGGAAATATGTCTGCAAAATCTCTAAAGATTGGTATCTCTTCTAACTTCACACTCTTCTTCTGAGTATCGACTATGTAGGCTAAGTATCCTATACATCCTTGTCTCAGTAACTTCTTGGCTTGCATCACCGTCAGACAACTTGCTTGTCAAGGTGACTTACTAACATAAAACACCACCTTTGACGGAGTCATAAGGTTAACATATTTCTTTTGGCAATCAATTACTGCCTCGTAATTGAATAACCAATCCATTCCCAGTATAACATTAAACTCCCCAAGTTTAATTGGTATAAAATCTACCGTCATCCCATGACCCTTTATATCTGCCCTACAATTCTTGTATATAAACCTAACATGAATCACGTCCCTATTCGTGATTTCTATTCTTAAAGGGAAATCTAATTCTTCTTGTGGCAAATCTAAGTTCTGAGCAAAATCATCAAATATAAATGAACAAGTAGCACCCGAATCAAATAGCACATAAGCATTAATACCATTAATTAGAATGATACTTGACACCACATCCTTTGACTATACAGCATCTTGCACGGTCATATTAAAAGTTCTAACAGTGGGTCGACTTGATTGTACTGGCCCAATGATAGTTAAAGTACCACCACTGTTACTTCCCTTATCTCTGCTTACTCCTCCCACTGTCTTCTTAGGATAATCACAAGCCATGTGATCCTTTGACCCGCAAGTAAAACCGGCTCCCTTTTTTGGACTAAAACAATTTTCTGCAATGTGACCCTTTTGGCCACAATTGAAACATACTCGTTTACCCTTTAGACACACACCAATGTGGTTCTTTTCGCAAGTAGCACAAGTTTCAAACTTTTTCTTTTGTTGACTTCCTTGTTGTCCTCCCACAGTTGAATTTTCATTCCATTTCCTTTTCTGGTTGTTACTTCTAGTATTGCTTTCACCAGCCTTGTTTTCATTCTCATTCTTTCTCTTCTTCTGTTCTTGATTATATTTGGTTAAGGCATCGCTTCCACCTTTCGTGATAATTGCCTTTTCCAATATTATTGTAAACGTGTTTAACTTGAACATTGAGACCTTACTATACAGCCAGGGCTTCAACCCTTGTTTGAACCTTCTCACCTTACGCTCATCGATATTGACTTGGTACGGAGCAAATCTAGCCAGCTCATTAAACTTTGCAGCATACTCTGGCATAGACATGGTTCCTTGCTTCAATTTTAAGAATTGAACTTCCATCTGGTTCTGAGAACTCGTCAGTAAATACATCTCGAAAAATATTTCTTTAAACCTATCCCATGCTATTACTCCCTGTCCCCCACGAACCTTATTCGCCTGCCACCAATAGGTAGCTTCAGACTTCAACATAAACGTCGCAAAAGCGGTTTTCTGATCATCATTGACTCTAGCGATATCGAAAACCTTCTCCATTTCCATGATTCAAGTTTGGGCTTCAACTGGATTCACAGGTCCTTGAAACTCTGGCGATCCAACCACTTTGAAGTCCTTGAAAGTCGTAGCTTGAGCTTATGGTTGATTGGCAAGTGCTCCAATTAATAAAGTCACCAACTGTTGAACCGAGTTAGCATTAGCCTCATTATTGTTATTGTTAGTAGACCCCTCAGGAGGTGGTTGTTGGCGTGGTTGTGGTCTTCTATTTAAAATATACGCTTATTAGTTAGTTACTCAATTTCTTGAATATTTAAAGTTCAACTTAAACATTCTAAGATTAAAGCTTAACACATAATATTTCAATAAACTTCAACATTTTATTCATTCATCAAGTTTTAAAACATCATAAGGATAGAATCTCTACTATCTACATCAACTTTCCTGAACTTGAAAAGTTTCAGGATATCATACTCATCTCAACCCATTATTTATCTCAAAATAAGGGATTTACAATTTATTCAATCGCATATTTAATCACATATTATTATTATTCTTCATATCTTGGCATGTTAAGACGTCAAGAGGCTTCTCTACGCTCTTCTTCCATAATATGATATGTCATCCTACGATCCATCATGTACCATAGCAAGTGTAATACCTGAGAATTTTCACGTATTATTAAATAAATATATTAATGGGAATAATCAATACGTATTATTCAATTGATGTGTATCAAGAAATGTAAAGTGACTATGAGATTTGTGAAATGCCTTGTGTGGCATATTGTGAAATGAGGGAGTTCATTAAGCGAATTAAAACGAGAATCTAGAAGATTAATCGTGTTGATCATGTGATTTCATATGTAATCAATACGCTCATAGACTTGTAGTAACACTTTTGTGGATGTCAATTCATGTCGTATAAAATGAGTTTAATGAAGAAAATTGGCACGGGTTGAAGCTAAACCAGTCTTGGCACTAATAGGTATAAATGCAAGTAAATTGCCTTATCCCAAAGATTACAAATCGCGCGCAAATTGCGCCAAATGACAGTTGGAGAAAACTAATTTGTTTCACTTTGGAAATAAAATATAACAATTATGTGATGTGTGTGAAATTAATAAACCATGAAATAAAGTGCGCAATTAAGTAATATTAATTGTTAATTGTTATATTAACTAATGGTTAATGGTTATGGTAGAATATTGATCTATTGATAATATGTGATTGCAATATGTCTATAGATAGAATAAGAATTATATAAATTAATGGTTATGGAGATCCATAAATACATTAATCATGGAAGGGGATAATTTATTTATTTGACATAAAACAAATAAGTAAGTTATTAATATAATAAGGATTATATTGATTGTCATGGGCATATGAGCAATAATTAAAAATTTAACTATATTATATAGTGTGGTGTGACATTTATGTGACTATATATTAAGCCTTATAAAACTATATTGTATGAGGCAATGTGATTAAACATATTGGAACTATATGTTATAAATACATTATGAAATATCTATGTGACAATATGCATGTGGGTATATATTAAAATAATATACCATGAGCATATTGTAAACTATTATTTTAATAAAGTGTACTAGTGTGATAAAATGTACATGGATTATACGTATGTTATATTTCCATATTACATCTACTACCTTGAAACATTAATTATTAAAATTGTGACATAAGTTATCATGTGGTTATGTAAGTAGTAGAGTTGATTATGGAACTACCCGGACAATAATACCTGACTGCATTATTTTATTGCATATAATTAATGTACATGGATTATATGATGTGAATATATGTTTAATCCCTAAGTTCCTAATATGGTAACAATTGTACATTAAAATTATATTTGAGAATTAAAGTAACCAACTGAGCTAGATTTAAGCACGTTGCTACAATATAAAAATGTTCGGTTACTCAAAAAGCACATGAACAGTAACCTACCCTCTAATTACATAACTTCCAAGATAAAATCATTGGCTAGAAGGATGGCTGATGTTGGGTAGTTAAAAACTCTTAGATAACCAGTGTGTTTACCTTCTACACCATGAATTCAACCTCAGTGCTAAGTCATTATCCAGTCTAAGTTTTCATTATAAATAGCAGTCTAAATTTCAAGTTTACGTTGTTGTTCTTGGCTACTAAAACACTGATGACTTGAGAGTAAGTGAGTTGTGGTTCAAAGAAGAGCTTAGCAATCTCAGAAAGGAGTAATTAAGTAGACTAAGCTTCAAAGAAGAATAATTCCATTCCTTGTTTACAGTTTCTATTAAATAGAGTTCATAAGTATTGAAATTCCAATTTCTTGATTTCATGAAAATAGATGTTATATGATCATATAAGCATGTTGCAATTGATACATGTATGTTTAGGAATGAATTCGTGAGTAATTTCTATGTTTGGATTTGAGAGGTTGTTGTCGAGGTTTTATCGTTCTAGCTTGAACAGTCTTGTACAAGAATTGCCGCTATCCCTCACCTCGCTTTTACTGGGTATTCATTTTCAAATCTAATCAATGTTAGTCACTCATTATGTCATATAATAGCATGCAAACATGTGTAAGGGGTATATATAACTATATGAACCTAATGTGAGCATGTTAGACTAGCTTAGCATGATTAAAGAAAGTGTGTAGCTTAAAATGGATTTATGACTTTAGAAATGAACTTAATATGTATGTATGCCATGTATGTATACTTATTTTGCAAGTATGTTAATATAATTTAGAAATACATGAATAAACCATTTTCTTGTGTTTATGTGATTAGTAAGGAAACATGAGCATGTTGAACCTACTAGTAAGCTTTGAATATGAATATTGTCAAGCTACCTTGAGGTCTAGAATCTGAAATTTGTGATCATGTTTGATGACACTTTTAGACTCACTCATGTAGTATAATCATAGATATATCATGCTTGTGTGTCATATTTCAAATAAAGCATGAACAAAACATATTTTCAACAAAAGCGGTGTTAGTTTCACACATGTGTTATGAATACTCACAAGCATGTCTAATTTGAGTGTTATAACTATCTTGTATATTTAGAGAGTAAGCATGATAGACTTTGTGGTTTTACGACCTTGAATGTCCTTAACTTGTTGAAATGTTTAATTTAGAAATATATTACAAAAGGGAACCTAGATTGACTTGAGAAGCATGAAAAGACCCTTAACATGACAAATATATCATGAATGATTGTTTTGAGCAAGCCGGATAGAAACCACAAGGCAAAACAGTGGAGTCTTGGCATAGCCAGAGGATGGCGTAGCAATTGCCTTGCCTTGGCCCTAAAGCTTAGCCATGGCAAGAACAAGGCCCACCGAATCTGAGATTCTGCAATCTGATCTCTGGCAGTTAGCTTGTATGGTCCCTATATTACTAGAAATGGTTTAAAAATCTACTAATACATGTTTACAAGTGATGCTTAGATAATATATTGGTGTTTGCCTCGTAATAGAAAGGTCCATGGGTAAAAAGGATTTACAATTTGAGTATTCTTAATTTACTCATAAGTGTTTGATCATTCTTAATCTAAAATCTGATTTTGTACCATTTGTGCATACATGAATCATATTAAGCTTGAGTAAAGACTGTGTTAGCTAACGAACATATTGAACATATAATACGCTATAAATAGGATTCGAAAGTGTTGATTTCGTAACGTGGATAAACTACGCTTAAGGCAAGTTCCTTGAACCCTACTTTTATTGTGCAAGTTTCCTAAACCCTTGCATTACTTTATTCGACGCATATCGTAAGCAATTACTCGAACCTTACTCTTTATTTGAGTCTTATTAAACTTGTGCAATTATTGGTCGTACAAGTAGAACTATGAAGGAGACTTATTTTGAAATGAAATTCAAATTTTGATAACTGTTCATGGATATGTTTAAAGAGCTGTCTAAGCCAATCGATTTGGCTAGACTATTGATAATTGATCAAAAGCTATCCAAACCAAATTAATTTGGTGTGGACTCTTATAACTGAGAAGAACAACCCTCTTAGTAGGGGAATATATATTGTCGGGGAACCGACGTGCGCACATGAGAGAGACTAAATGTTATGCATGACATAGGGTACTTTAGGATGATCACATGTTGTACTCGTTTTGAAGAATTATCAGTGATATTACTGTTAATTCTAGGAGAAGTTCATAGTCCTTAGTGACTGCTCAGTATTCATTACTTTGAAATCTTGAGTTGATAAACATTTACATATTATTGGTATTTTGTCCATAGTGACGATCATTATTGATCATTGATACTTCCTAATTGAGCTATCATTATTAATCTATTCTTGATAAATTGGGAACTATATTGAATACCCTTTTTCTATATTACTTGCTGGGTAATTTGTGCTCATCCTTGCTTTTAAAAACCTTTCAATTAAGGCGGAACAGGGAAGTGTATTCTGGCAGGACAAGGGAAAGGGCAAGGCTACCGACTAGCTTGTCCCTTTTATGTTTAAGATTATTATGTTGTATTAAGACTGTTTTCAGGTTATGTTTAAGCTTAGTAGGATTATGTAATAAGTCTTTAGTCGATATTATTATGTAATCTATTAAGTACTGTAGGTTACGAGACTTGGGGAAATAATTATAATAAATCATTGTATATTATTCTAATTTAGATCTTCCGTTGTGAATGTGTAATTTTTGTTATTATGGTTTTACCATGAGAACGTGATGAACCAAATTTGAGTGGCTAGGTGGAGGTCAAAATTTGGGGGCATCACAGGTTGGTATCAAATCTATAGTTATAAACCTAAGGAGTGAGTGTCCTTAGATTATAACTCGGGAGAACTTAGAGATTAGGAAGGAGATAAAACTCATGTAGAGTTTTCCTTGAGGGATTTAGTGTGTTATAAAATGTAACTTCATTCTATACAATGAACTTATGTTTATTTAACATTCTGACAAAGTTGTTGTTGTCTTGTCTTATGTTGGTGATTGTAGGATGACTGACATGGGAGGACCTAGCCGAGTAGTAGAGGAGGAGCCGCGTGATATCCACGTAGTTTATGAGGCACCATTGATAGGAGCCTATTTCAGTAGTGGCCCCTATTGATGATGATGATGAGGAAGAGGAGATGGAGCCATTACTAGAGGAGTCTGACCCTGAGGAGGAGCCTATGGAAGAGGAGCCTAAGCCTATGGACGACTCAGACGAGGCTACTTTTGAGGATCAAATGTTGGGAGAGTATGAGGAACAGATTTTGGAGTTGGGATGTAGAGTAAAGGAGCTAGAGGCTGAGTCTAGGGAGAGGGAGTCTGTGTTCCAAAAGTTGAGGGACGAGGACCATTAGAGGAAATTTGCAATGCAGGAGATGGAGGTTAAAATTGCTGACCATAAGGAAGCAAGGATCCAGTTGGGAGCTTTGTTTCACTCAGCGGTGGCGAGAAATGTTGAGATGGCAGGAAAGCTGGAAGAATTAGAGCAGAAGGTTTTGAGTGAGAGGACGGAGAATGAGGCTCTCCGAACTCAGTTAGAGATGGAGGTGATGGATAGGATTCACTTCAAGGAGAAGTGGGAGGAGGCCAATGATAGGGTAGATGATCTAGAGGATGAGGTGCAGTGCAAGAGGAGGAAGATGAACAAGATGGGTTATGTTTTACGCATGGGCATGGAAAGATTGATTGATGGGGTAAATCATTACCCAGCTGAGTAAGGACAGACCCGGTATACCATAAGTTGAGATATGGTAATGCATATCACACAGAAGGAATATCATAGCGTCGTGGAGCGTGGGATGTTAGATTAAGTATAGAGGATGCAGACTAGTAGTTGTAAATTTTTTAGTTATGTTTAATATGTTGTTGTAATCTTAGTCTTTTGTGTAAGATGTGAGATAGTGGTAAACCCCCAAACTTCTAAAAAATGTTGGAGGGGTAGTAAGTTAGTATGTCCCCGTCTTTTGTGATATTAGGGGATATGTGTTATCATTTATAGTAGTATGCTAGAAAAGAACATGTGATGTAACCATTTGGCATATGAATATAAATGAACTTATTTAAGAAATGTGTTATAAACCTGTAGTTCTTTTCAGTTGGGAAATGTCTAAGTGTGATAATTAGATAATAAAATGAAAATTTTGTGATGCAGATCATGGCACCAAGACGTAGATTGGATGCACTCGAAGAGTCTGTTAATAATGAGTGAGAACAAGTTGATCCTATTTAGAGGTTGGTAGATTTGTTAGGAGAAGCTCTTAGGGGAAGAAACAAACCTGCATTCACCCGCTCCCCAAGTCTGTCCTAAAGGACATCCTTCAAAGACTTTTAAGAGTGTAGGACCCCCGAGTTCAAGGGAACTATCGACCGATAGAAGGCAAGCAAACTTAGATCAAGGAGATCGAGAAGGCCTTCACTATAGCTTGAGTGGGTGAAGACCAGAAGACAATATTTGCCACATACATGATGAGAGGCAAAGCGAACTATTGGTGGGAAGCTAATCAGCAGAGATCAGGAGACGGAACGATAACATGGGAGAGGTTTACGACGTTATTCTTTAAGAACTATTTTTCGAAGAGTATGAAGAGTAGGATGGAAGTGAAGTTCCTAGAGTTAAAATAAGGTGATATGACGGTGGCACAATACGCAGCTAAGTTTAATGAACTAGTGCGATTTGTGGAACACCAAGTTATGGATGAGGAAAGAAAGGCAAGACATTTTGAACAAGGGTTGAAGCCGTGGTTGTATAATAAGGTATTAGTCTTCAAGATTGATTCTTTCACAACATTGTTAGAGAAGGCAATCATCGCGGAAGGTGGCAGTGAGGCCTTAAATCTATATCATAAGGAGAAGAAGAACAAGAACACTGGTAGTGAGCATCGTGGAGGAAGCAGCAGTGGAGGGAGTAACGCTCTGAAATCCGGTCTGTTTTCACATCCAGATTTTGTACGTCACGATCCCAACCTCTTCCAAACATACATCATTATATAGCTAAATATAACAACATACATCCTCAAATCCCAGGTTCTAACACCTTAAAACCTCTTTCATTACAAATAATGATAATTACATTATTCTTTACATCTTGCACAAGTGACTTTTATCCACCACCAAGGATACATAATCATTTATTAAACTATTCTATAGTTTAATTCTATCATTCTATATTACAAGTCTTCACTTGATCTTCACGCTCATTCATCTAATGAATGACACTTCTTCTGGATACCGATCAGCTTGATCTTTCCGGGATCCTTAAGTTCTTTCTAACATCGATCGCTGAAAATGTTTTTATTTGAAGCAAATGTGAGAATTCAATTGCCCAGCAAGTCATAACAGTTGAACAAACAACTTCAAGAATTCAAACATTCTTTTTAGACTTCAATAACTGAACAAAGGTTATGAAGCAACTTGAATAATAGGAATAATCTTGATTCCTATCATTTTAAAACATTAGCTACATTCACTTTGAAATACTTTCATTCTCTACTCTTTTTCATACACATTCTGTCTGGCTAGAATTAATAGCATAGACTTAACAATAACGGTTCATGTATAAACAGAACATGCTCATATTGAACAGTTCAATCACAGAACAGTTCATATCATAGAAATACTGAAGTGTTCAAATTGTGGCTCAAGGCCTCATACATTCAAACACATTATACAAATATCACACATTCGCACATAGACAGAACTTCTCTAGTTCAACATCTGAGAAGTTTTAGAAACTAGCATTCATTTAAAATATGAATGAAGTTAGGAAAACTTGCCTTACGCACAGCTACAGCTTATAGTTTACGCTGAACTACTCATTCCAATTCCTATGTAGCACATAAGAAAATAACACATACACCAATTAGTCATATATTTGACTTTACGCATTGGTTTACTTAACTTTACTTCTTAGGGTTCACGTTCTTACAAAATAAGTTTACGCGACCAACTTCCTTTACCGGTTAACGGCTTCATGACATACGGAGATTTCTTACTTAATACGTTCATCATCTTTGATGATTTACATTCTTATCTTCTTCTTATAACTCTCCTAGGACTTAGCACACATCGTTTCTCTACTAGTAGTCCATATGGTACTCTGAGTGGTTTCCCACAAATAACCAACAAACAAGCTCCCGTATCATCTACAATGCCCATAACAATGAGTTAGATCGGTTGCCAATTTTGTATATACCTTCGCTCTCTGAAGGAATTGTTTAGCCCAACTTCCATATGTCAACCATCAAAGGTTACGATTGTACTAGAACCTAAATTCATCTTAACTTACCCGAACTATTAAACTATTATATTCGTTAAGTCAAATTCTTATTCCTTATGGCTTTCTGACAAATAAATGTCATACCTCGGGATTTATTCTTATCGTCCAAGTCATGCATTCTTTTGTATACTCAGAACGATCATTCCATAATCATTCTACACATTTATAGCGTTAACCATTTTACATTACCTTATTCTTATCTTACCACGCCCGGTTCATTCGACTAGGAACGTCATCCAAGTTATAAACATTAACTCGACTTCTTTTACGTTATATGTACTTGTCTTTAATTCAACTTCTTTACCGTTCACAGGTTTACTCATTGATCTTCATTACCTTACGGTCAAACCATACACGGGGTGTAGGTTCTACCCGTTTAATATTCGCGTACACTTAACCTTCACGTTGGTTAAAGTGTTCAACGGTTACATTCCCTTCTAACATTCTCATCCGACTCACTACCTTCATCAACGTCAAAGTCATACAACCAATGTATACTTAGAACGTTTGCCCGACGTGCATACGATTCACAAGGATCGTTTATGTATTCAATGATTACGTTTTTTGCCTCTTAATTCTATTCAACCTTCATCTAAGTTTAATTACTTTCATTCATTACTCGTCACCTGAACCCCATGTTCATTATTCTTTCCAAATGTCAAAGCCATACGGTTTGTTGTATGCTAAGACCGATCGTTCATCGCAATAACGTTGCGTTCACAGCGTTCAAACACTTTACATTCATCTCTCATTTGTGAGGTTTGTAATATTCAAGAACGCAATCAAATTGCACAAAATATCGGAAACGTGGAAAATCAGAGTTTTAAAATTTTACAAACCATATACCCGGATCACTCTTTATGCACAATTATTAATTAAACGAAAAAGAAAGAACAAGAATCATACCCTTGAAGATCCGAGCTTCCTCAGGTACAAGTTCACCTCCAATCCTTTTCGCGTTCAACTTGAATTCACCGGGTTTGATTCCTTCCTTTGATCAACGTTAGCCACCCAAGTGTTTGGCCTCTAGAGGTGATCCACCAAGGAAGAAGAAGAATTCAAGAAGATGGGTATTTGGCAAAACCCTAGTTTTCTATCTCTATAGAAAGGTCGTACTCTCCCAACTATTGGAATTACGTCTGTTGTTAAAGTCAACAACCCTCTCACCTATAATAAGACTCCTCTTATTTATAGATGTAGACAACCCTCCTTAACAATTAAGAAATTAGATTTTATTTAATTAATTAAATTCTTTTAATTAATTAAGCTCCCTAATCTTATTAGGGATAATTAATTAAACTCTTTTAATTGATTTAACCTCCTAATCTTATTAGGAATATATGAGATTACTTTATTAATTAATTCCCAAACTCCTTTAGGAATTAAATAATAATAATAGTAATAATAATAATAAGACTCCTCTTATTAATTTATATTTAATATTTCCAAAATATTAAATAATAATATTAAGCTATTTAATTTATTCTATCACCATAGATTAAATTAAATATATTTAACTTATTATTACGATTATGTCATTTACTTCTTAAATAATTATTCTTCCTTTTATGGTGTGACCCTTTAGGTTCTCCATATTAAACCGGTTGTGAATAAATCAATTAGAAAAATTCTAATATTATTTAAATAAATAAATTAAACTATTAATTTATTTAAATAAATAATATTTATTCTACAATAGGGATAAGCCTCCCTAGCGATCAACGACTTTCCAGATAATATAGATTTCAACATTAATCATAAAAGAACCTTTGAGTAATTAGTTACCGTACAATTCAATCCTTCCACCATACAGTGTCCCAATTAAATATAAGACATGGAATTACTGTCAAGTCTTATTTTATTTAATTATATGTATTTCGACTCTTAAATGCACAACTCAAATAATGCAAATTAGAAACTCCTTTCTAATTTCATTCTCATTTAGCCAAGGACTCTTGGGTTGTCATTTATCGAATCACATAGGACATTTCTCTTCTTTTACTAAGTGGTAGATTCTTTATTGATCATACATTATCTCCATGTATAACTTATTATACTCAAGCATACCCTTTGATATACCCTAAGGGTCTTAAGTCAAAGTATAACTCATCATACACAAGATACTATGATGACCTCAAGTCCAAGGATCACTTGTACTACTATCACTATAGGAATTCCTATTGACAGGAAAGTAAAACTCCATTAGGTATTCCTTAGCTAGCCACGTTCAGTGAACTTATTCTCTAATAAGCACCTACATACTTACTTTAGTGTCTCCACAAAAATGATCATGACATCAATCATCCTCATCCAATGAGCAAGCAACGTATGTACCAATCTATCTGGATTCACTAATCCCCAATTTAGTAATCCAACGATTGGGAACTATTTTAGTTTTAAGCTTTCTTAGAATTTAGATCTCATTAGAATGATCATCATCATTATTCTAAAAGCATTACTTAAAACTATGGGTTTATCACATATTATAAAACAACATCATATAGATAATTAAAAGCCTTTAATAAATGAATACTTTTTATTAATAAATGAATAATATTGTTACAAAGTATATGCTTTATCATCAAACATGATTGGCTTGTATGCATACTACTTTCAATCTCCCACTTGCACTAAATCCAATCGTCATGGTATCTCATACTCTTCTTCTCTAAGTGACGATTATCCTGCTGTTGGATAAGCTTCATTATATGGATATGTAATGTTGTTCTTAAGAGTCCACTATCTCTATAGTGATTTCCCATCTTTCATTGATTCTTATAATCAAATGAAAGTGCCACAACACATGTTTAGATCCAAGATGAGACTTAGGAACTATTCCTAGTTCTGTAATGAACTTTTAATCCAAACAATCAACTTGCAGCTTCATTTATAGCTATATACTTTGTCTTTATCACTAAACCAGCAACTCTTTGATGTTTGGAACCTTTCCAATTCACTGCACCACCGTTTAAGGTAACCCTTTACCTTAAAGTGGATTTTCTGTCATCTTGGTCTGTCTAAAAAAAAATTTGAGTCTGTTAAGCCCTCCAGTTTTAATTTAGACCCACCATGAATATGATCACATCCTTAGTTCCAGTTAAGTACTTTAAGATGTTTTTCACTGTCTCATAGTGAACTTCTCCATAATATGACTGATCAACATCAGGTCTCGTACATTTCATTGCATACATGATAGTTACTCATGCGATCTCTCTTTTTGGAGTCTTTGGGGACTATTAAGAGAGATACACTCCATGGCTCATCAATATGAGACATCCTATGGAGTTTGCCATGCTAAACAACTTTAGCATCAAATGAATATATGTTCCTTGGGTTAAGCCGAGCATCATTTTTAAATCAATCTATATAGATTTGCATCCCCAATTAAGATAGTCTTCCCAAATCATTCACGGAGTAATGTTTAGACAACTTTATCTTTACTGATTATAGCATTGGTATATTATTCCTCATCCGTAGTATATCAACATATAATATTAGAAATTTCACGATGCTCCCACTGACCCTTTTGTACACACTAGAACTCTTACCTCATCGTATGTAACTCTGGATCATCATCTTCTATGATGCGTACCTCATCATCATCATCCATGATGAATCCATACCTCCCAGGTATCTTCGGTACTATTCTAGATTTACGATTCGGTTGTGGTACAATAGGTCCATCTACAGGTTCCTCTTATTTGACTTATAATGTTTTATGGATCTTGAACTCTTCAAGATCTATAATCCTCCCACTAGCCCCTTCAATGATAAACATCTTTATCTTAGAAGGCAACATGTTTCTCAACAAACACCTTTTGCTAAGTAGGATTATAGAACATATGCCCTAAACTTACTTTTAGGATGTCCCACAAATCAGCATTTACTTGTTAAATTTTGTCCCAAGCTTATCCTTTGAAACCTTTTCACATAAGTTGGACAACCCTTATCTTAACATGCTTAAGATTAGAATCCTCCCCATCCATAACTTTTATGGAGTCTTGGGGTATAATTTTGAGGTTACCTTTTAAGTAGATATAAATGACCATTTCTAGGACATGATCCTGAAGGATTTGGAATGTCGGTAAAATCATTATGGACCGCACCATGTCCAACAAGGTACGATTTTTCCTTTCAGATACATCAATCAATTATTGCGTATCAGGAGGCGTCCATTATGAGAAAACCATTTGAGATGGTCTAGAAACTTATTGCACAAGTATTTATTCCTTGATCTAATCAAAAAATCTTAATACTTTGCCAATTTGTTTCACTTCTGAATTCTTTGAACCTTTCAAATAATTCAAACTTGTATTTCAATAAATACATACATTCAACTCTTTGAATGATCATCTCCTTTTCTTATACTAGTTTGTTCAATTTGTAAAATTATTTTTCACGTAAGTAAAGTATACAAAATCCATCAAGTAATATTCCAGTTCTATACAAAATATTATTATTATAAATAGAACAACAATTGTTCTTAAATATAATACCAAAGATTTCATTGTCCAATAATAAAATGGAAATAATGTTTCCAATGAGAACTGGAATACAATAACAACTTATTGACTTAATAGACTTGCCCGTAGGCAATACTAAACAATAAGTTCCTATGGCTAATGTAGCAACATTTGCTTCATTTTCCACATTTAGGATAACTTATCTTTGTTTAGCTTTCTACTTCTGCTTGTTCCCTTCATAAATCTATATTTATGATAACCAAAGCCGGTATCAAATACCCAAGTAGAACCTTGACTTAAAAAAAATTATTTTAAATCATGAACAAATTTGTATTTATAACCAAAACTTCACTAAGCTTCTTTGGTTAGCCTCTGCAAGACGCTTCTCGTAGTTTCTTTCCAGTGTCCAGGCTTATTGCAGTGGAAGCAAACTCCTTTGCTATCCGTATCAGTTTTGTTCTTATTATCCTTTGTTTTTGCCTTTCTATTTACTTTCTTTGAATAGTTCTTCTTTTCAGAAGATCCTTTGACCCCTACCAGTAAGACTTGGTCTTTCTTGGTTGGAAAGTGACTCAACATTTTGAACATGTTAAGCAAATCAGCGAGGCTGATATCTAGCTTGTTATTTTTCCCCAATAACCGAATACTTTGTATCAGAAAATCGTGATATTTGATTCCATCCATAAATCGATTTTCTTCCCTATGAGTTCTAGTCTCAATAAGAATGCTAGTTCTTACTGTTCATATATTATGTTATGATATGAATATACCACACCAATTCATTTTGTATGGATGATGAGATTCCATTGATACAGAGCCAATTCCAATAGACTTATTGGAGGGTCCCATTGGCATGCATCCAGTAGGAATTGAACCTACGAATTCGCCAATTATGAGTTGGGCGCTCTAACCATTCAGCCATGGATGCCATATGAAAAATTCACAACAATTGTGAAAGGAGTCCGGGGTGAGTGCAAGATCAAATCTTGGCTCAACTCTCCATCCATGACAAAACCCGTTGTCCTAATTGATCAATCAAATTGATTATCATTAGGACATGTGTCTGTACTGTAGTGCCTTCGGTCATTCTAGATCGGAAGAGCTCCTTAGATATCTGATATCTATCAGTCCTACTTTCCTAACCATCAACTACTTGATGTGTAGGAATATAGTAGGAGCATCCATAGTTTCATGCTGACGTTGAAGCTCGTTACTCATGGATGCGAGCATGATGCATTGAGCCAACTATGCATCATCTTGCCACTTTCTAAAAGTAGCAATATCTTCCTCAGAGGCATTGTCTGCAACCATTGCAGGGATAGGCGTATTAAGGACATAAGATAGCTTTTCAGCCATGAGAACTATTCTAAAATTCCTTAACCAATCAAAGTAATTGATTAGGTTAAATAACATCTAATATGTTTCGCAGTGATAGTAATTTAGACATTGTAAAAAACTGTAAATGAATTTGTAATTAACAACATTTTAACATACATTCTTTTATTAATTGCCAAAATAATTTAGGTCTTGTTTTAAATTGGTATCTCCCACTATTTTCTTCAAACTATATTACCCTCAATATATAGTTCGGCAAAATCTAATTAAAGATTTGCTAGTGAGAATAAGGATCCCATTTCAAATGTATATAGCCTTGTGTGTGCACAACAAACTATATATAAATAAATAGGTAGACAACTCTTGTCAATTACATCAACTATGTAACTCCTTGTATTTTGCCTCTTAAATCATAATGGTCAAGTGTGTGCACATCCGAGCTAAAATGATTTAAGTTAAGTCAGACCCAACATTTTCATATAAGTGAAGAGAAAACTACAGCCCTTGTGTGTGCACAACAAAGCAGTAATGTTTAATTCCTTATAAACATCATATGTAATAAAAACAACATCTTAAATATTTAATACTTGCCTTGTGTGTGCACAACAAACTCATATTAAATATTTAATACTCTATTGTTTCTATCATGCTAGAAGTCGACGTTCGATATTCCAAATTTCTTTGAACGTTACAACTTAATATAAAATTTTGAGGGGTTTGTTATTAATTTGTCTCATCTTGTTTAGCGTGCATGCACATATATATAAAATACGCGTCATATTAATTGACATGCGAAGCATGTTTGCATAAATATATATATATATATATATATATATATATATATATATATATATATATATATAGTATAAGCATGCATATATAGAATACTATATTCTACCCGGATTGATTATGGACTTTATTCTAGTTTGGTTCACTAGAGCCACCAAGTGAACCAAAAGGTCAAACCCTAGGGGTGCAAGAATTAATATTTAAATATAACTATTACATTTAAACCCGGGCTCCAATACAAACGGGTCTTCACGCGCTCCTTGCTCCTCGATCTCTAATTCTTCAAAATTAATTCTAACTATTCCTATTACAAAACTATTTAAAATAACTAGAAACCTTGATCAGCAGTCAAGGGAAAGTATATAGGAGGGAGATAGAATTTACATTAAAAAAAAATTAGAGAAGACGAGGTACGCAGACCCCATTTAATAAAACCCATACCTTCATGCATCCAACTAAAATAAAATCCAATCACATTGGTCAATAGTCCATAATCAATCCCATTTATTATCATACATATCACCATATGCATCAATAAATAACATTCATCTCATGAATAATAAATATTTAATATATATATATATATATATTGATATCATTTAATGGGCAAATTTAGTTAGTATAAAATCTACTTTTGAATCAAAATAAACTCCTTTATTTTAATCCAAATTTAAATCAAAATAAAATTATTTTTATTTTAATTTATCCAATTTTGAATAAAATAAACTATTTTATTTTAATCAAAATCTTTAATTAAAATAAACTCCTTTATTTTAATTAATTATGGAATCCAATTCCATGTTAAAAAAAAAATCCTTTATTAAAGGAACCACGGATTCTCTTTCCTATTCACAAATAAACTCTTTTATTCTGAATAATATGAAATCTTATTTCATATCTAAATAAACTCCTTTATTTAAGGAAGTTATGATTCTCTTTTCTATTCACAAATAAACTCCTTTATTTTGAATAATATGAAATCTTATTTCATATCTAAATAAACTCTTTTATTTAAGGAAAGATGAAATTCAATTTCAACTCCAATTAGTTATTATGGAATCCAATCTCAATTCTAATTAGTTAGCATGAAATTCAATTTTAAAATTAAAATAAACCTTTTTATTTTA
This sequence comes from Panax ginseng, assembly GCA_020205605.1. Lineage (NCBI taxonomy): Eukaryota > Viridiplantae > Streptophyta > Magnoliopsida > Apiales > Araliaceae > Panax > Panax ginseng. Next base: position 119,830,131 of record CM035130.1, on the reverse strand, counting down.
ATTATAAAATAATTAATATATATATATATATATATATATATATATACTGTACAGTTCAGTGAATGATTCATGTACTATATATATCAAATATATTTCGTACATGGAATCCAAGTAAATGAATCAAGTGGCCACGTTTTTGAAACAAAAAGTTATCCTGCACCTTTTTTAAAAAAAATGGGTCCACGTTTTTTGTTTTTTGAAACAAAAAATTATCCTGATAAATTTTTAATAAGGAATTAAGGATTATATCATGATATATCCTGAGCCAATGATGTCACCCTTACCATTAGTAAAGTAATGCTTCTGAATATTCCTTAATTGTTAACAATAGTAACTATAACGTTACCTGGTATACATATAACGTTAATAATAGTAACTAAAATCTTCCTGAAGCTTATAACATCCAACCGTACATTGATATATATTATAATACTCAGAATCACGTGAATCACCAGAAAATCAAAACTGATTTTGCGATTTTTTTATAAATTTTATACAATAAAATTATGCTCAATTAAATTGTTCTAAACACATATCAATATACATATCAAATCAAAACAATTAATAATTTTCATAAAGGTTTGGCTCTGATACCACTGTTAGGTTTGTAATATTTAAGAACGCAATCAAATTGCACAAAATAGCAGAACGTGGAAAATCAGAGTTTTAAAATTTTACAAACCATATACCCGGATCACCCTTTATGCACAATTATTAATTAAACAAAAAAGAAAGAACAAGAATCATACCCTTGAAGATCTGAACTTCCTCAGGTACAAGTTCACCTCCAATCCTTTTCGCGTTCAACTTGAATTCACCGGGTTTGGTTCCTTCCTTTGATCAACGTTAGCCACCCAAGTATTTGGTCTCTAGAGGTGATCCACCAAGGAAGAAGAAGAATTCAAGAAGATGGGTATTTGGCAAAACTCTAGTTTTCTATCTCTATAGAAATGGAGTACTCTCCCAACTATTGGAATTACGTCTGTTGTTAAAGTCAACAACCCTCTCACCCATAATAAGACTCCTCTTATTTATAGATGTAGACAACCCTCCTTAACAATTAAAAAATTAAATTTTATTTAATTAATTAAATTCTTTTAATTAATTAAGCTCCCTAATCTTATTAGGGATAATTAATTAAACTCTTTTAATTGATTTAACCTCCTAATCTTATTAGGAATATATGAGAGTACTTTTATTAATTAATTCTCAAACTCCTTTAGGAATTAAATAATAATAATAGTAATAATAATAATAAGACTCCTCTTATTAATTTATATTTAATATTTCAAAATATTAAATAATAAATATTAAGTCTATTTAATTTATTCTATCACCATAGATTAAATTAAATATACTTAACTTATTATTACGATTATGCCATTTACTTTTAAATAATTATTCTTCTTTTTTATGGTGTGATCTTTAGGTTCTCCATATTAAACGGTTGTGAATAAATCAATTAGAACAATTCTAATCTTATTTAAATAAATAAATTAAACTATTAATTTATTTAAATAAATAATATTTATTCTCTGATACAGGATAAGCCTCCTAGCGATCAAGCGACTTTCCGGATAATATAGATTTCAACATTAATCATAAAAGAACCTTTGAGTAATTAGTTACTGTACAATTCAATCCTTCCACCATACAATGTCCCAATTAAATATAAGACATGGAATTCTTTGTCAAGTCTTATTTTATTTAATTATATGTATTTCGACTCTTAAATGCACAACTCAAATAATGCAAATTAGAAACTCCTTTCTAATTTCATTACGCGCCAAGGACTCTTTGGGTTGTCATTTATCGAATCACATAGGACATTTCTCTTCTTTTACTAGAAGTGGTAGATTCTTTATTGATCATACATTATCTCCATGTATAACTTATTATACTCAAGCATACCCTTTGATATACCCTAAGGGTCTTAAGTCAAAGTATAACTCATCATACACAAGATACTATGATGACCTCAAGTCCAAGGATCACTTGTACTACTATCACTATAGGAATTCCTATTGACAGGAAAGTAAAACTCCATTAGGTATTCCTTAGCTAGCCACGTTCAGTGAACTTATTCTCTAATAAGCACCTACATACTTACTTTAGTGTCTCCACAAAAATGATCATGACATCAATCATCCTCATCCAATGAGCAAGTTAACGATGTACCAATCTATCTGGATTCACTAATCCCCAATTTAGTAATCCAACGATTGGGAACTATTTTAGTTTTAAGCTTTCTTAGAATTTAGATCTCATTAGAATGATCATCATCATTATTCTAAAAGCATTGCTTAAAACTATGGGTTTATCACATATTATAAAACAACATCATGTAGATAATTAAAAGCCTTTAATAAATGAATACTTTTTATTAATAAATGAATAAGATTGTTACAAAGTATATGCTTTATCATTAAACATGATTGGCTTGTTTGCATACTACTTTCATCATTACCATGTCATAGCATCGAAATGTTATACATTACGCTCGTCAATCAACATCTAAGGAATCACCATCAAAGCAATCCCTCACGTTCGATTATCGCGACTACGGTCCCCGGATATTGGTTCCATAACCCGCGTCTACATTCTGTATTTTTTAATCTAATTTAATCTTTTCGTTCAACCTTCATCAAAGGTTTAATACACTTGATTAAGTGTTACAATAATTGAACTACATGTTCATATTTCTTTCTTGCACATCCCCCAGTAATTGAGCAATAAAAATCTCATTTATGGGCATTGCCACCAGCACCCCAAGATCTATGACGCCTGCGTGCCCTTCCCTGCTCTTTTCGCATGCGGTGCTTTATAATGATAGCTAATGGCTCGAGCCCCATGACTGTAAGGTGCCGACCCTTAAGGCATGGTTTCACACTGTGATGCAAGCATAAAACTTAGAAAAAAAATTCTAAGTCTTTTACAAGCTTGATACGCTGACTTTGAAATCTTATATCTTATTCGTTATAACTCGGAACGAGGTCGTTCCAAATCCATTCTCTTCCTTTTCTTATGTACTTCAATTATCCATGGATAGAACTTCATTCTGAATCCATTAACATGCCATTTAATTGGCTTAATCTTCACTCTTCGTTCATTTTATATTATTAACGTTCTTCGTTTGTTCGTCCGTAATTCGGTCATCCAAACTCGGAACTCGTTTGTTCTTGAGTCTACGACTCACGTTTTATACGTTCTCTTACATTCTTGTTCTTCTTTTACAAAATTTTTTCCATAACTTCGTTATAGCTAAGTTTTAATCCATTCTTCATGAACGTTTCTAACGTTCCTAACCAAGAAATAAGCAACTAACTTATACGTGATGGTTTTAATCTTGTCCATCAACAACAATTATCCTACGATGGTTTTAAATTTCTCCATCAACAACGTTCTTCGTGTTCTTCGCGTGTTCTTTGCGTTCTTCGCGTGTTCTTCATTTTTAATCGATATTTTGATTACGATTTTACTTTTCCTTGGAATTTGATGTTATAGAACATCATTCCTTACTTATTTGACCTACTCATTTGTAAGATTCATTGGATCGCTTCGTAATTCTTACTTAATCTTACACTTCCTTAAGAAATTTATAAACTAAATTTATAATTCTTATTTCTTCATTTTCTTACGATTTCAACCATATGAAACCATTCCTAACATCATCTACTTCTTATCTTCATTAATTTATGTTTTTGAACATATTAAACTTTAAAAAAAAATTATCTAGAAGTTAGGTTTTCGGATTACCTTTCTTCTTTAATCTCCTTCCGTCAGACAAAGCGTGCACTCAGGCAAACTTTTCCTCTTCCTCTTCCTCTTCTTCTCCCATCTGAACTCTCTCTCTATCTCTCATAGTGTAGGATTTTCAAAAGCTCAAAATAATGAACTTAAGCTTTCTATTTATAGAAAACTAAGGCTTAGGGCAAATTGGTCATTTCACCCCACCTCCTTACTATTCATGGCTTAGCCACCAAGTTTACTTGGCCACCACCCTTACTTGGTGGCCAAGTGGCCGCCCCACATGCCCATGGGTCTTCCCCATGGGTTGCCCCATGGGGTTTACCCATCTGGTGACCCATCGGTTTGATCCGCGGTTAATTTTCTTGGATCGGGCTTAATTAAATCTAACACTGAGACTTACATTAATTCTTACTAGGCCTACCCTAGGCTTGATTACACATTCCATTGGGCTTGATATAATCCAAGTCCAATTGGATTCTTCAAAGTCCATGAACTCAAAGTCCATTTATACTAATCGTATTCTATGCATTCCATTCTCGTATTCTCGTATTCTCTTCATATATCGTTCGTACGATATTCATATTATATGTCATTTTAATCTTCGTACTATACTCATATAATAACTAGTATTATACTCGTATTTCTCACGCATAATAACTCTAATTATTATATGAAATCATAAAATCCTCGGAACTCACTTTTCCTAACCCTTAGGTTTTAAGTCCGCAGGCGAAAACTTTGTTTTTGCCATAACTGAAATATTATTTAATATTCCATCTCGTCTCAGAATTCTATCATTACGCGTTTCTCGGAAATTCAAAATAAATCTCCAAGCAGAAACGGATGAATAGTGCCTATTTCGTCTTTTTCCTAAGAAATATTTTTGTTCCCGGTAAAATTTTATTTTCATCTTGAAAATTCTCACTCGTTCAGTCTAGCTCGTAGCTAGAATACTCCCGATTAATAATCATTCTAGGTTATAGAACGATTAATAAACACATAGCACCGAATAGTATTAATAAAAATTCATTTTATTAATAACTAATTCTTTAAACTTAAATTCTAGACAATCCGATTTTTCGGGTTGTCACATTCTTCCCTCCTTATAAAAATTCCATCCTCAGAATTTCTTAAAACCAAACCCTTACCCGGGTCCTCACATTCTCCCTTTCTTCAAAGAATTTTGTCCTCGAAATTTTAGCTAACCCTTCTCCTCTACTTCTCTTCGAAGAAGTTCTTATCTTTCATACATTCCCTACCCTTCATAACTTATCAAGAATCATGAAGCGAAAGGAATAAATAGGAATATAAAGATTCCTTTAAAACATTTCATTCTTTTGCTGAGGGGTCAAATCGACCATGAACTCTTACTAGGTTAAACAGCCTTTCGCCGTAAACCTTTCTTACACGGTAAGTTTACAATCACAAAGAAGGTAAACTACCTCTTCCTTACGTAGGTGATCAACCTATCGTATAACCCCATTTCAGAGTATGTTCACCTCAGACTTAATCATTAGATTCTTTACCAAAATAATTTGGTTCGGCATAACTATTCAAAGAAAGCTCAATTTTCATTTAATCATGACATACCATTTGTCTTAGCTAAATCAAGTAGCTTAGACCATACCAATAAATTGGACATCAACTTGAAACATTTGTCTAGTCAAATCAATTGACATCGACTAATTCTTTAAATTCTTTTCCAATACATCAAAACGTTTTATGACGTCATGATACCGCACTTTTCACAGTACGTTGAGGACTTCGTCAGTTTATGACTTCGTCATTATGCATCATACCATAGTGGGTTGTTGATCCTAAGATCAAATCCAACACCAGGTTCAATTACATTAATAACTCCATCCTTTTACCATCTTTGCATCAAATGCACTGATGATATAAAATTCATTTTGATATTTCAAATCGATTTCTGTCTAGCCGAAATAATTAGCATAGACAAACCAAGAATAGTTCTTTTAAAATCCATTGGTTCCAAAAGTTGAACCAATTCTTTCCTTTTCAAAACGCACACTTCAGCACGATTTCAAGAAACTTCAAAATCTAGCATAGCTAGATGACTTGGAATATCCTATTCTCCATCTTCCTTCATTGTCTTACTTCATGATAACTTAATATATTCTAGCACCTTCAATGTTAAGCCTATTGAAAATACCTCGCTTTTTAGTCTACACATTCCTATACCTTAACATGATCCATCAACTTTACTATTACATTATGAGTTCAAGTAACTTTCCACAATAATATGAGTTTAAGAACTATCCTGCATGCGGACCATAGGCATCCATTCACTGAGAAGTTCAAAAACATACCATATAATTATGAGTCACGAACTTACCATAAATATAAGTTTTAAGAACTCGCACCTTATCTTATCGTACTCTACCTATCAAGTATATACATGAGAAAAGATTCACATTCTCGTCATATACATCTTGATAGCGCGATAAATTTCAATTATTATCACTATAATAAACTGAGTGGTTGTTACACCCAACACAAATCTCTACCCATACAAAGGTTCATACAACTCAGCTATCACATGAGTCCTCAATTGAAATCTTACAACTTCTAACTTTATCTTTACTCAATACGAATTTTCTTTAATTCGTATACTATCCTTTACAACTCAATCTGAATTCTTCTTCCTGTACTACTTCGTATTACCATTCATTCATAGCATTGGCTATAAATCATTCATCGTTTAATAGCTCATCTATTACTACGATTTACTATGATCACGTGGTGATCTCCTTATCCTTCTCTCTACGATTATAGTCTTAGGTACTCATACCTAAGATTTATAACCTATCAGCTCTGATACCAACCTGTAACGCCCCGAAATCTAATCTGTTTTCACATCCAGATTCCATACGTCATGATCCCAACCTCTTCCAAACATACATCATTATATAGCTAAATATAACAACATACATCCTCAAATCCCAGGTTATAACACCTTAAAACCTCTTTCATTACAAATAATGATAATTACATTATTCTTTACATCTTGCATAAGTGACTTTTATCCGCCACCAAGGATACATAATCATTTATTAAACTATTCTATAGTTTAATTCTATCATTCTATATTACAAGTCTTCGCCTGATCTTCATGCTCATTCATCTAATGAATCACACTTCTTCTGGATACCGATCAGCTTGATCTCTCCGGGATCCTTAAGTTCTTTCTAACATCGATCGCTGAAAATGTTTTTATTTTAAGCAAGTGTGAGCATTCAATTGCCCAACAAGTCATAACAGTTGAACAAATAACTTCAAGAATTCAAACCCTCTTTTAAGACTTCAATAACCGAACAAAGGTTATGAACCAGCTTGAATAATAGGAATAATCTCGATTCCTATCATTTTAAAACATTAGTTACATTCACTTTGAAATACTTTCATTCTCTACTCTCTTTCATACACATTTTGTCCGGCTAGAATCAATAAAGACAGACTTAACAATAACGGTTCATGTATAAACAGAACATGCTCATATTGAACAGTTCAATCACAGAACAGTTCATATCATAGAAACACTGAAGTGTTCAAATTGTGGCTCAAGGCCTCATACATTCTAACACATTGTACACATATCACACATTCGCACATAGACAGAACTTCTCTAGTTCAACATCTGAGAAATTTTAGAAACTAGCATTCATTTAAAATATGAATGAAGTTAGGAAAACTTGCCTTCTGATAAATTTCTGACATAGTTTATAGTTTGAAGCGCTTCATTCCAATTCCTATGTAGCACATAAAGAAATAACACATACACCAATTAGTCATATACTTGACTTTACGCATTGGTTTACTTAACTTTACTTCTTAGGGTTCACGTTCTTTACAAAATAAGTTTACGCGACCAACTTCCTTTACCTTAGTTAATTGCGGCTTTATGACATCTGGAGATGTCTTACTTAATCGCTCATCATCTTTGATGATTTACATTCTTATCTTCTTCTTATAACTCTCCTAGGACTCAGTACACATCGTGTCTCTGCTAGTAGTCCATATGGTACTCTGAGTGGTTTCCCACAAACAACCAACAAACAAGTTCCCGTCTCATCTACACTGCTTTCATGAGTGAGTTAGATCGGTTGCCAGTTTTGTATATACCTTCGCTCTCTGAAGGAATTGTTTAGCCCAGCTCCCATATGTCAACCATCAAAGGTTACGATTGTACTAGAACATAAATTCATCTTAACTTACCCAAACTATTAAACTATTATGTTCGTTAAGTCAATTTCTTATTCCTTATGGCTTTCTGACAAATAAATGTCATACCTCAGGATTTATTCTTATCGTCCAAGTCATACATTCTTTTGTATACTCAGAACAATCATTCCATAATCATTCTACGCATTTATAGCATTAACCATTTTACATTACCTTATTCTTATCTTACCACATCCGGTTCATTCGACTCAGAACGTCATCCAAGTTATAAACATTAACTCGAATTCTTTTACATTATACGTACTTGTCTTTAATTTAACTTCTTTACTATTAATAGGTTTACTCATTGATCTTCATTACCTTACGGTCAAACCATACACGGGGTGTAGGTTCTACTCGTTTATTATTCGCGTACACTTAACCTTCATGTTGGTTAAAGTGTTCAATGCTTACATTCCCTTCTAACATTCTCATCCGACCCACATTCGGCTTTCATTAATCTTATTGCCGTTCACTACGGCTTTCTTGATAATTCATATCTTACTTACTACCTTCGTCAACGTCTAAGTCATACAACCAATGTATACTTAGAACGTTCGCCCGACGTGCATACGATTCACGAGGATCGTTTACGTATTCAATGCTTACGTTGTTTGCCTCTTAATTCTATTCAACCTTCATCTAAGGTTTTAATTACTTTCATTCATTACTCGTCACCTGAACCCCATGTTCATTATTCTTTCCAAATATCAAAGCCATACGGTTTGTTGTATGCTAAGATCGATCGTTCATCGCAATAACGTTGCGTTCACAGCGTCCAAACACTTTACATTCATCTCTCATTACCATGTCATAGCATCGAAATGTTATACATTACGCTCGTCAATCAACGTCTAAGGAATCACCATCAAAGCAATCCCTCACGTTCGATTATCACGACTACGGTCCCCGGATATTGGTTCCGTAACCCGCGTCTACATTCTATATTTTTTAATCTCGTTTAATCTTTTCGTTCAACCTTCATTAAAGGTTTAATACACTTGATTAAGTGTTACAATAATTGAACTACATGTTCCTATTTCTTTCTTGCACATCCCCTAGTAATTGAGCAATAAAAATCTCATTTCTGGCATTGCCTGCTGCAGTCTTTCTTGCCGCGTGCCCTTCCCTTTCATTCACCTTAGTTGGCGCCCACTTAGCAATAGCTAATGGGCCGAGCTCGAACTCACGACCTACGCCCCCAAGGCACGACTCGCGTTTAGGCGCGAAGCATGAAACCTAGAAAAAAAATTCTATGTCTTCTACAAGCTTGGTACGCTGACTTTGAAATCTCATATCTTATTCATTATAACTCGGAACGAGGTCGTTCCAAAGCCATTCTCTTCCTTATCTTACATACTTCAATTACCCATGGACAAAACTTCGTTCTGAATCTGTTAACATTCCATTTAATTCGCTTAATCTTCGCTCTTCGTTCGTTTTACGTTATTAACGTTCTTCGTTCGTTCGTCCGTAATTCGATCATCTGAACTCGGAACTCATTCGTTCTTGAGTCTACGACTCACGTTTTATATGTTCTCTTACATTCTTATGAAACCCTACACGTTTGGGTTCACTTATTAACTTTCTAATTCTCGTTCTTCTTTTACGAAATTTTTGCCATAACTTCGTTATAGCTCAGCTTTAATACATTCTTCATGAACGTTTCTAAAGTTCCTAACCAAGAAAAAAGCAACTAACTTATATGCGATGGTTTTAAACTTGTCCATCAACAACAATTATCCTACGATGGTTTTAAATTTGTCCATCAACAACATTCTTCGCGTTCTTCGCGTGTTCTTCATTTTTAATCGATATTTTGATTATGATTTTACTTTTCCTTGGAATTTGATGTTATAGAACATCATTCCTTACTTATTTGACCTACTCATTCGTAAGATTCATTCAGATTGCTCAGAATCCTTACGAATCTTACACTTCCTTAAGAAATTTATAAACTAAATTTATAATTCTTATTTCTTCATTTTCTTACGATTTCAACCATATGAAACCATTCCTAACATCATCTACTTCTTATCATCATTAATTTATGTTTTTGAACATATTAAACTTAAAGAAAAATTATCTAGAAGTTTGGTTTTCAGATTACCTTTCTTCTTTAATCTCCTTCAGTCGGACAAAGCGTGCACTCAGGCAAGCTTTTCCTCTTCCTCTTCCTCTTCTTCTCCCATCCAAACTCTCTCTCTCTATCTCTCATAGTGTAGGATTTTCAAAAGCTCAAAATAATGAACTTAAGCTTTCTATTTATAGAAAACCAAGGCTTAGGGAAAATTGGTCATTTCACCCCACCTCTTTACTATTCATGGCTTAGCCACCAAGTTTACTTGCCCACCACCCTTACATGGTGGCCAAGTGACCGCCCCACATGCCCATGGGTCTTCCCCATGGGTTGCCCCAGGGGTTTTACCCATCTAGTGACCTATCGGTTCGATCCGCGATTTATTTTCTTGGATCGGGCTTAATTAAATCTAACACTGGGCCTTACATTAATTCTTACTGGGCCTACCCTAGGCTTGATTACACATTCCATTGGGTTTGATATAATCCAAGTCCAATTGGATTCTTCAAAGTCCATGAACTAAAAGTCCATTTAGACTAATCGTATTTTACGCATTCCATTCTCGTATTCTCGTATTCTCGTATTATCTTCGTATATCATTCATACGATATTCGTATTATACGTCGTACTAATTTTCATACTATACTCATATAATAACTAGTATTATACTCGTATTTCTCATGCATAATAACTCTAATTATTATACGAAATCATAAAATCCTCGGAACTCACTTTTTCTAACCCTCAGGTTTTAAGTCTGCAGGCGAAAACTTCGTTTTTGCCATAACTGAAATATTATTGAATATTCCATCTCGTCTCAGAATTCTATCATTACACATTTCTCAAAAATTCAAAATAAATCTCCGAGTAGAAACGGATGAATAGTGCATATTTCGTCTTTTTCCCCAGAAATATTTTTGTTCCCGAAAAAATTTTATTTTCATCTTGAAAATTCTTACTCGTTCAGTCTAGCTCATAGCCAGAATCCTCCCGATTAATAATCATTCTAGGTTATAGAACGATTAATAAACACATAGCACCAAATAGTATTAATAAAAATTCATTTTATTGATAACTAATTCTTTAAACTTAAATTCTGGACAATCCGATTTTCTGGGTTGTCACAATTGATACTTGCCCCAAGATCACACAAACATTTACTAAAGTTCATCTTTCCGATCATGCACGGAATTTTGAAACTGGCCGGATCCTTCAGCTTTGGAGGTAGTTTACGTTGAAGCACTGCACTGCATTCCTCTGTCAAGGCTACTATCTCAAACTCTTCTAATCTCCTCTTCCTTGACAATATACCCTTCATGAACTTTGCATAACTAGGCACCTGTTCCAATGCCTCAGCGAAAGGTATGTTAATCTGCAGCTTCTTAAAAACCTCCAAGAACTTGCTGAACTATTTATCTTCCCTCTGCTTGTTCAATCGCTGTGGATACGGAACCGGAGGATGAAATCTTGGTGTTTTACTCACAGGCTTCTCGACTGAACCTGCTTTGTTATCCTCTTCCTGCTGTAACTCAGAACCTCCCTGGTTTTCTTTGTCATCTGACACATTTTCCTCCTCGCCCGGCCGCACGTCCTCCCTATGTATACATGGGTGTATGGGCTCAGTGAATTTCTGCACACTATTTCCCTGGACTTGAGTGTTATCTTTGACATCGTTTCCTTCCCTTCTCTTCTTGGATTTGTCTCCGTAGTACTTGGCAATGAACCCTGGGGCCTGTTGTTAAACATGCTCGCCATTTTCCCTATTTGAGTTTCAGTTCTTAATAGCCTTTGCTTGGCTCTTTATCATCACCCTGTGTTTTTATGTACTTCATCATCATCATCTCCTCCATTTTCGATTTCTTTTCTTGTTGAGGTGCAATTTGGAGTGTGATGAAATCTTTGTTGTTGTTGAGAAAATCCCAATGAAAAGGTGGTCTTGGTGTAAACTGTGGCTGAGTTGGCTGTGACTGAAATTGGTGATTCAGCTGAAACTGATTTTGTTAATTTTCTTGATTATTTAACCAACTGAAGTTTGGATAGTTGCGGTTGTTGGAATTGTGTGTTCTGAAATTGGCCTTGATCCTTCGTGTAGTTGCTCACATACTGTACCGACTCCGAGCTAATAGCACATTGATCCGTTGAGTGTGACCCTGCACAAATCTCACATACAAAGGCAACTGTCTTCGCCTTGCTCTATGTCAATGAATCTATTTTCTTCGACATAGCTGCCATCTGTGCTGACAACTGCGTGATAGCATCCACTTCCAATAAACCTGCAACTCTGGGATGTGGCATCCTTGCTGTAGGGTTTTGAAAATCATTCGATGCTATTGTCTCGATAAGGTTATAAGCTTCCTCATAACTCTTTGCCTATAATGCTCCTCCTGCAGCTACATCTACAATCGCCCTTGACTGCCACCCCAGTCCATTATAGAATGTGTTGATCATCATCCAATCTGGCGTACCATGGTGCGGGCACTTCCTTAGCATCTCTTTGTACCTCTCCCAAGCTTCGTATAAAGACTCACCCTGTTGTTGCTTGAACTGAGAGATTGATGTCCTCATTTTCGCAGTCTTAGCCATTGGGAAAAACTTGGCTAAGAATTTCTGTGATAGGTCCTCCCATGTAGTAATTGATCCTGAAGGCAAAGAATGAAGCCAACTTCTCGCTTTATCCCTCAATGAAAACAGAAACAATATTAGTCTAATAGCATCCTCCATCACCCTGTTATATCTAAATGTATCACAAATCTCAATAAAGCTCAATAGGTGCTCATTAGGATCATCTGTAGCAGCACCCCCAAATTGTACCGAGTTCTGCACCATCTGAATAGTACCCGGTTTTATCTCAAAGGTGTTGGCTGCTATTGCTAGCCTGACTATCCTCGACTGCAGTCCATTAATATTCGGCATAGAGTAGTCCCTCAAAGCCCTGTGCTCCTCTCTATTCTTTTCTCTTTGTTCTTCTGCCATATTAGATGTAGTCCCTTCTAACTCCTCTTGTAGATTTCGACGCACTCTCGCTTTCAAACCTCTTCCGTTAATATTGTCTTGTGCTGGTATCAAATCGGAATTGGATGATCGCGTGTGTATAAAATATCTATAAGTACCTGAAATAAAAACAAAAACAAAAATAGAAATGAGATAAGATTAGATTTGTCTAAGTCATACAATATAGCTTATAAATGATGATAATAATAATAAATTTAAACGCCTTTCTCCGGCAATGGCGCCAAAAACTTGTTGCCTCTTTTTTAGTTCTAACAAAAGAGCTCTAACTCATGCAAGCATACATGGGTCAACAAGTAATATAGAGTATGTAAAGTATCGATCCACGGAGAAAGGTTTCTAAATTAAACTATTATGCATAAACTATGTCACTATTCTTATATGCTTAAACGGACGCTTATGATTTTGAATTACTCCAAACTTAAATAACAAATAAAAGAAGGATATTAATGTAATAAATCAAATCTGGAAATAATGGGATCCTAACTTCATTTAATAGTTCATCTAATCACCACCATCATACAAGATTATTCACGTATCATAGAAAATTAGCCAAGAGCATGAATGTAGACATAACCATTTTTCAATGTATTATGACCTACTTACATAACATCCACATATAATAGACATCATGTAATCATCAATAAAACCAACCTCACTATATTTCTATGTGAAATTGCAGCCATATTGAATTTAAGCACAAACCCTTATATAACTCACACGGTGAAACAGTATATTTCTATCTGGTTCACGAAATATAAAGCTAAGCAAATCAGCCCCATATACACATGCTATCATAATTACAACCAAACTCGCATGTTATTTTTCAACTCCATACAAGCACATAAAATGAATGGTGATCAATCATTCATGCATCCAAATCAACCATAATAGAAATTTCTGATGATACACAAACAAATTCAACAAATCAAGCAATCAATTAGACTACATATTAAAATCAGTTAGAATCCCATAATGGAGTTTAGTTCATCGCTGAACCGAAAGCCATTATGGGATTAAAGCAACACATGGAAAATAAATAAAAATAATTGAGAGAGAAGATAGAATCGATCAAACCCAATTGCTGATTATATTCCAAGAGTTCTGTTCAAATCCTCAGCAATCTCCAGCAACATAAAACTAGTTCATAAACAACGATTGAATTCCAAGAAGAAGTAGAAGATATTAAGTCTATACTTGGTTCTTCGATGGAATTCATTCAAAGCGTAAAACCCTAGTTCTCTATTATGAAAAACTCATAAAAACAATAGATGATCACGTCTGATACCAACCAGGATAGTTTTAACCAACTCTCACTCTTCAAATTTAAAAATTAAAATAAAGTCAGCAACTTCAGTCAACGATGCGTACGGCCGCACGTGGCTCTAGTGCAACACAGGCGCGGGTGCGCGATTAGCTTTCTGGCATTTGCAGGTGTGTGGCGTAGGCACGCGCTTCCTAGCTCTTTTGGTCGCGCGGTCGCCCGGCTCCTGAACTCTGCACTTTTGTGTTCTACTTTTGCTGCTTTCTTGTCATGCTGCTAATGTACCTTTGACATGTTGTTTTTGCTTCGTTGTCCATCGATGCTCTATTTCTTCTGTCTAACTGACCCTCTTGCCATGCCATCACTGGTCTCATGCCACATACCATTGCCGAGTTATGCCATTTTCCTGCACTTTTACACCAAATGAGTTCTCAGTACATGCAATGTGAAATGACACGAAATGCAACTAAAACACACTAAAATGTACTTGAGATGGGCATAGTTCTTGTGAATTGATATCTAATAAGTAGGTATAAAACCCACTTATCAGAGAGGAATGTCTGAATATTGTTGAAGAGAAGCTGGTCCACATTAAAGGAGAGAATGATCGAATGATAGCAGAGATTACAAAGTTGAAGAACAAGTTGAAGGAGGAATCTACTAAGAGGGCAAGAGCCAAAGACGCATATGAGGAAACTTTTCAACGAGCCAGGGTAGCAAAGAGAGAGGCACAAGCAAAGAGGATGAAGATGGAAGAGATGAATAGTATTTTCAACACCGTGATCAATCGAGCTCAAGATCGGGTCATGTGTTATCCTATTCAGTTTGAGACGCTTCCATCATACATATTAGATTGCCGAACAATGTTCCAAATTATGGAGGAAGAGCGTCGTAAGGATATGCAACATTTTAATAGAACGTCATAAATGTAATCATTATGTGATTAGTGAGTAAATAAGATGTTAATCCCGAGTATGATATAACCAATGGGATATGATGATGATGATGAAGTTGTCCTGAAACTTTTGTAGTTCAGGAAAGTAATGTAAATAGTAGTGATGCTATTGTCTTGATGTTTTTAAAAGATTATGAATGAATAAAAGTTATTGTTTTATTCAAAGTGTTATGTGTTGTGTGATAATCTTTTATGATGTGCAACTTAAGTAGTAAATACTTAAAAAGTTGAATAAAATCTAATGGGTGTATTTTAACAGAAAATGCCTCCAAGACGTCAACCACGACAAAGGAACCCTGAGAATCACAACAATGCTGAGGATAATCCAGTTTAGCAATTGTGAAGCTCTCTTGACGAGAGGCGTTCATGTAATCACCACGAGTAATCAAGTGCGACTTTTAAGGATTTCAAGGCGGTTGGGCCACCATAATTCCATGGGTCCATGAATCCAGTTGAGGCACAGATCTGGATCATGGAAATAGAGAAATTTTTCGATGTTTCTAGGGTAGAGGATAACTAGAAGACTTCTTTTGAAACATTCATGTTGAAAGCAGAGGCTAGTTATTGGTGGCAAGCCAATAAAACTCGAGGGGGTCAAGGGGTAATGTCTTGGAAAAGGTTCAAGGAGATATTCTTCGAGACCTATTTCCCAAAAAGTTTGAAGAATTAGATGGAGGTGTAATTTATGGAATTGAAGCAGGGCACAATGACAGTGTCGAAATATGCTGCAAGGTTCAACGAGTTAGCGAGGTTTACACCATATCAGGTGAATACGGATGAGCGCAAGGCAAGAAGATTCGAGCAGGGACTGAAACCATGGTTATACAGCAGAGTCTCCTTGTTCCAGTTAAAGACGTTTATAGTAGTGCTCGAAAAGGCGACTCTCACTGAGAGTGGAGGCGAACCTGTAATAAAGCACAACCAAGAGCAGAGGAAGAAGAAGAGTGAAGGTGAAGTTAAGAGTGGTGGTGGTAACGGTGGAAATGGCAACAACAATTTGAAGAGGAAGTGGAATGCATGTGGGAGCTGGAAATCAGCAAGGTAACTAGCAAAGAAAGAAGATTGACGCATGTGCTACATGCGAGAAGTTTCATACAGGTATGTGCTGAAGGGGGAAGCGGGCATGCTTTAACTGTGGCCAGGAGGGTCACATTGCCCCAAATTGCACTCAACCCAAGAAGAATGCTTGTTATACCTCTGGGTCGAAGGATCATTTTGCTCGTGAATGTCCAAAGAAGAAATCTGGTGAAGCAAATGGAAGCAAGGGAAATGCTAGTGGAGGTACACTGACTATTGTTGGACCAATGTAACAACCCGATATTTTCTATATAAATAAATCAAAAATTTTGCGTATAATTTTATTTATTTATTTATTAAAATAAATATGGGGATATGTGCCAAGATAATGGGTATATATATTTGTGTGATAAATAAAAATATATTTATTACATAAATTATTACAAATAATTTTTATGTTAGAATTATTGATCATTATAAATTATATTCTTATAATAATTAATTTTATAGTAGAAATGTTTGTATTAATTATTTTCTATGAAAATATTACTATATATTATTTATTTAATATATGAAATAATTTTTTGGAATTATTATAATAATTATTTTATTATAAGAATTTATGCTAGATTAATTAAATTAATTATTTTAACATAATTAATAATGTTATATGTGAAAGATAAATGGGATATGGAATCTAAACCCTAATTTTAGATTTTAATCAAGGAATGAGAATAATAATATAATATTAATTATATTACGATTTTTCGATCTTTATAGATATGTACGATATGTGCATATTGATAATGATCGGTTAATTATGGTATATCAGTAGAAGACCTAGTAGTACTGTTATTTGAACTCAAACCGGAGTAAAGATTGCTCAAAAATTGTGTTAATGTGATTATAATAAGTGTTAGAATTATAATCTAAGTTAATAAACCCTAATTATTGTTAGAAACCCTAATCTTGAAATTAGAAACCCTAATTTCTATATTTAGTAACCCTAATTAGTAATTTTAAAACCTAATTATTAATTATAAACCCTAATTGCTAAATTAGGAAGGTTAATTATAATTAGTAAATTTTTAAACCCTAATATTCCTGTATAATATAATTAGCAAACCTAATCTAATTAGAGATTTCTAAATTATATTTTTAGAAACTAAAATTTTACATTTTCAAACCTTAATTGCTAAATCCTACAAATTTTATATGTTAAACCTTAGGGTTAAACCCTAAGGGTTAGGGCAAATGACAAAATGGCCATTAAAAGTGCAAGCAAAAAGACTAAAATGCCCTTTGTCACATTTTTTTATTAAGTTTACTTGCAAATCTAGGAAAATTGGAGTGGTTGTCCAACTCTTGACATACCATGTGACACATATCAACACAAATCTCCAATAAATCAGTCCATTATCAGCTATACATGCATCTAAAACTTGTATTTATAGATTGGAGAGAGAGAAAAATCATTTGCTAGCCTAAATTTTGCACAACTCTCATCCTTGACTCTCTCAAGCTCAAACCTCCAAAAATATCAAGGCATTTCATCCCAAAATCAAATTTCACTAACACCCATATCAAACTCGGAAGCCTAGAATCAGATGTGATCATAAAAGGTATAAAAACCCTAGCTATATTCTGAACTTTAATCTTGTGTTAGATGTTATGTTTGAGTGTTAAAATATGTTGTATGTTGTATATATAAGTGATCTGGGTTGGCACATGATAGATCCATAACATTTAAGAGCTCGAATTGAAAGATTTTCATAATCTGGAAAATTGGGAAATATGGTCTGACAACCAAATGTCAGGTCCCATAGATCCCATTCTGTTATGTATATTTGTTGTTTAAAGATCTAAACATGTAGTATGGTATCGATCTACGTTTCTAGAACTTGAATCAAGGTTAGATCGATACGATCGAAAGATATATGTGGTCAAACTACGTTGACCGACATTGACCGAACATTTCTAGGCAACCCAGAAACGTACCCAGAATGTTCTGACAAGAGGTTTAAGGGCTTGGATCTGACAATGATTTAATGATTTGTTATGATTTTTGCATCTAACATGTACTATGTTGTTTAGATTACATCCTCATGCCTTAAGATCACATAAATAATAAACAGGTTGAAATTTGTGGCCGGTCAAACTAGTTAAGTCGAACATGTTTTCTGTTTTCTGGGTAACCCATAAAACAATAGAACATGTCGTCTAACATAGCTTGACCAGACTAGATCTCGTGTTTGTGTTGTTGTTGTTGTGATGATTTTATGTGATAGATCTACTCATTTGCATGTTGATTACAACATGAAATCATTATATCATAAAAACATTACAAGACTAGCTTGTAGGGGAGGCCCAAAGTATGACCCTCGAACTGTTCTTCATTTCTGGGAAACCTAGAAATGAAGAACAGCCTCTAACAGTCACTTGGGAAGCCCAGATCTCATTTGTGTTATGATGTTTGATATTGATTGTTACTGATACTTGTAGTATTACATTAATACTACAAGATCAAAGTCATATTACACCCAGAAGTTATATTATCTATCAGATATTCTTGGTCAAACTAAGCCACTCGAAAACTGACATGAATGTTTTGGGTTTAGCCAAGAACATGAAGAACATTTATATGATAGATTACGTCGCTATATAAAGTGTGCTTTAAAGCGACATTTCTTTTATAAAAAATATATTTTTATTAAATAATTATAGAAAATTAGTTTTTAATTATTAAAAATACAAATTAAATTACTAAAAATTATTTTAAAGTCTGAAAATTAGTTTTTAATAATTTTAAATATATTTCATAAATATTTAATATTTTTGAAATACTAAAGGTATTTAATTTATTTAATTATTATATTAAATAATTTATTTAAAAATAATTTTAATACTTGAAAAATCATTTAAAATATATTATGGTATAAGAAAATATTTTAAGTTATTTTTAATGACTTTTAATATTTTATGAAGAATTTCATTAATAAATTAATATTAATGATAATTAAGGTATTTATTAAATGAATTAAATAAATAAATAATTATTTTATTAGATTAAAATCATTTTAAATAATAATAAGGTATTTAAAAATAATTGAAGTTATAAAATATAACTTTTAATATTTAAAGGTAAATTTCATTAATTAATTCACTATTAATGATATTAGAATTATTTAATAATTATATTAAATAAATTAGTTTAAAATAATTTTAATATTATAAAAATTATTTTAAATGAAAATAAAGTGTTTAATGATATTTTAAGTTATAAAATATAACTTTTAATATTTAAAGGATAATTTCATTAATAATTTAATATTAATGATATTAAATTTATTTAATAATTATATTAAATAAATGGTTTAAAAATGGTTTTATTAATTTAAAAGGATATAAATAAATTAAAAATATTTTAAGTTATACTTAATGACTTTTAATATTTTGAGGAATAGTACATTAATATTTTAATATTAATGGTATTATTTAAAATGATTTTAAATATTTTAAAAATCATTTAAGGGTATTATTAATACTTTAAAAGTATTTTGAGTTATTATAAATAACTTTAATATTTTAGCAATGGTTTCATTAATAGTTTAATATTAATTAAATATTAATGATAATAGAATTATTTAATATTTAAATCATTTAATAATGATTCCGGTGTTTGAAAATTCATAATAAATGTTTAAAAATTATTATAAGTCATTTAAAAATAATATGACTAATACTTACAGATATTGAACTTTAGAATAGAGTCTTAGACTCGATAATTACCAGATAAAGCTATCAATTTTAATCGGCTACGCGTGTTTTAAATTGATCTCGAACTTAGATAATGTGATTAGATACGTGTTTGTTTGTGATCCAATGATTATTAAACATGTGTGGCAATGTGATTAGGTTATGTCTTGTTCAATAATAAGCGGTATTATATATTATAATATGTTATTATAATCAGTAAAATGATCTTATTACTGATAGGTTGTTATACAAATGATAAAAACTAAGTTGTGTATTGTAAGCAGCAGACCAGGCAAGTATCCTACCTTTGCATTTTCTTTATGCAATGGACATGAGTAAGAAAGTTTTAGAATTATGTTATTATTGTACTATATTGTTAATGCTATTGTTATATATATTATACCTGATCATTGTTTATCAACATGATATTATATTATATAATTCAGATATATATCCTGTTCGTTAATATCTAATTATGGTTATACAAGTGTCTCTACTTGGATAATCATTGTATTTAATCACATGTTATATATATATATATATATATATATATATATATATATATATATATATATATACCTATTGATTGCCAGTATGTATACATTAATTAAAAGTCATCTAAGCTATTTGATCAGCTAGACATAGATTTAGAAATATCGTTGAATATGATAAAACCTTTTTGTATCCAATCAAATTGCTTTGGTTCGGATTCCCGACTAAGTATGAACATCCCGAACATGGGAAAATTTTTATGTGCCCAAGGCAGACAGAGTGAACGATAATATCGTTCTTGCATGTAGTGTTGATCAATACAGGGCATAACGAGATGATCACCCCCATGCCCGTAAGTTATGACGGTTTGCGGATGAAGTTCTGCTAAACCTATTCAAAAATTGAAAATAATATTCATAGTATGTCACCTTAACCCTATTTATAGTCAGTACATAGTTTCAAAATTTTGATAGAGAGTTGTTATGTTATTATTATCGGTTCAGATTACTTCACAACTATTGATTTGTTGTAGAAGGGTAGTACAAAGAAAACATTTAATCCTTTCAGCTAATAATTATAATTGTTATTACTTGTTGGGCACTCAAATGCTCATCCTTGCTTAATTTAAATGTTTTCAGCTAAGTGTGAAACAAAGGAAAAATAAAGCTAACCAAATAAGATTTATGGTATTCTATGTAATAATTAGACTTTATTATGACAATGATACTTATTATGTGACGCCCCCAAAATAGGTATACATCACCCATTTTGATTCGTCAATAACATGGTACAGAAACAACTACAACTTTATTAATACAACATAAAAATTGTGAGTTTAAATACAAATATTGCCATCTAGACAATATTCACACCCAAATAAGTCCTCATTACAATTATTGGTACATTATTTTAAAAAAATGGTGAGGACTACTAAAACAACTTTCTAGAACCATTATTCCACACCCCGACTAGAACTCGCTACATTCTCGCCTCCTGAGAAGAAAAATGGAACATAAAGGAAAAGGGTGAGCTCAACTAGCCCAGTAAAGAATATTATGACTAAGATAATATAGAACAAATTATCGTTAGTCTTCAACAGGGAAAAAAATCTGATAAAATACAATAGACAACAAGTTTCAGATCAATATTCGCATAATGAAAACAATAATTCATAGATGAGTTACGTGAGAGAATGAAATCTACTATTATCTATGAATTTAAAAGTCCATCATCAATATTTTATCCCTGTAACATCTATCAATATTCATCTTTGCACTACTGGCCAAAGATATTCATTAGTTGGTCATGTTCATCTCAACACTTTTACATCTTTGCACTACGGGCCAAAGATATTCATAAGAAAATCAATCATCTTTGCACTACAGGCCAAAGATATTTGGTAATATCATCATTTGGGACTGAGGATGATGAAAAATATTTTAAAGAAAACAAATCCAGTGAAACAAAAAACAAATATTAAGGATTCGTACTTTAAACAATCCGAGTTCAAAAATACTTCATTAATAATCATAGCGAAGTAAAATTCAAGAATGATCAAAACATGGATACAATCAAAGCTAGTATCCATAATCGATATTTTGGAAAAAAACAAAAATTTAATTTTTCTGTGAATAATGTCGTATTCGTGAGTAGTGTCGTATACGTGAATAGTGCCGTATACGTGAATAGTAACCCTGACACTAAAAGATAAGAATTTGACAAGAAAAATCTTACCAATAATCCGGCATAATGATATTAGAAGAAATAATATCATTTTAAAAAAATAACATCCCTTACCTCGAAAAGGCGAAGATTTAATTGGAATATTGGATATAGTCTTTGAAGGAAACTTGCACCGTATAACAACACTCAAAGTATCAAAATACTCACAAGAATATGCTCGATAATATAAAGAGAGAAAGAGAGAGAAAACTTCAGTTTCTGGTGTGATTTTCAATTCAAGCACCCGATTTATAGGAAAATGCTTAGAACACCAAAGCAGAAAATTTAATAAATTAATAATATTTTTAAAACAATTTTCCTACGCACACCACAAGTCTTCAACATCAGCCACTCACCCCACAATAAATAAGAAAAACGTTTTTCTTATTAAAAATAATTAAAACTTCCAAAAATCAATTATTTCGGAACTTCAGAGCTTCAATAATTCATAATAAATAGCCTTTTTATCAGAAAAATTCGAACCTTATATCTTTTCCATAGGAAATTCCATTCTCTACAACTTTGTAAGTTTAAGGTTTTCCAAATTCCAAATAGATATTGACCGAAATCCACAAACGAGCGATTTTATAGGCTATAATCAAATTTCAGTCAAGAAATGGGGTCCACGGACATGAAAAACATGTTTTAAATATTTTTAGTAACAAAAATACTCTTCATCCTCATTTATTCATATATCACACATTCATTGTAAAAATATCACCATTATTATATTATTATAATTTAAATAAATTATTTTATCAGAAAAGATAAAATATAAATTTTCAACAATTGTCACATTAAAAATTTTCTCCATCTATATCCACAAAAAATGAATATTTTCCTTATCATATAAATTAATAATTAATTATTCACAAATAATATTACCGAATCACAATATCGACAACCAGACCGTTCCCAGGAAAGAGGGGGCCTTCCAATAAGGATTTCTCATTACTGGTGCGCAATTAGGTGACCAAACCTCTCCTTAGACAGAACTTTCTAGACATTGCCAATAATGCTATCTAATAAATATTATTCAAATAATATGAATTATTGATTCGATAAAGGAAAATACTGTGCAGTAACAATTATTAAAACAACAATAATCTAAAATATCAACGTAGCAATTATTGAATCAATAAAATAAAATATTGAACAGTAATTACTGTAACAATTATTGAGTAGTTTCTTCTTACATAAGAATCAATAATTGGTGCAATATTGTGTGTTACTGTGTTTTAACCATCGAGTATTTCAACAGTATTAACGGTAACAACTACGCCGTTATTTATAAACAACTTATATTTGTCATTTTCTTCATACAATCTCTTTTTACATTATGGGGCCCACACAAGAATTTTGCGTCGTTATACGAATATTCCCCGACAAAGAAGAATATTCCACGACCAAACGAATATTCTCTCCGATAAAATGAATATTTTATAACCACTTGCTTATTTAAAATATTTGCGCATTTTACCCATAACTAACCACATTAATCAAATCAACCCTTACTATTTCAAAATAATAAATAGAGGAAATTTAATTTCATTTATAATAAGTTGGGGTCTTACAACCTCCCCTACTTATGAAATTTCATCCTCGAAATTGACGTACGTACCTGGTGTTTCAAAAAGGTGAGGATACCTCGCTTTCATTTCAGTTTCCAAGTCCCAGGTCATTTCCTCAATAACATGGTTCCACCACAAAACTTTAACTTGTGGTATGACCTTTGTACGTAAGACATGCTCCTTCCTTTCCAAGATCTTGACAGGTACCTCCTCGTACGTTAAGTCTTCGGCTATCTCATCCGGTTCTAACTCAATAACGTGGTTCAGGTCTTTCACATATTTACGTAACACAGATATGTGAAAAACATTATGAACACGAGACATACTTGGATGTAACGCGAGTCTATAGGCTACATTTCCTACTCAGTCAAGAATCTAAAATGGACCAATAAATCATGGGTTGAGCTTTCCTCTTTTCCCAAATCTTGTAACTCCCTTCCATGGAGCAACACGCAACAATACATGATCCCCAATTTTAAATTTCATGTCTTTTTGATGAAGATCCGCATAACTCTTTTATCGATCTTGTGTCATTTGTATACGTTGTCGAATCATTTGGATATTTTCCGTAGTCATACGTACCAACTCAGGTCCCAACAATGTTGCTTCACCCCACCTCATCCCAACATATTGGAGAGCGACACTTTCGTCCATACAATGCTTCGAATGGAGCCACACCTATACTTGCCTGATAACTGTTGTTGTAGGAGAATTCCACCAATGGTAAATACTTATCCCATCTCCCTTTGAAATCTAAGACACATAGTCTTAATAGATCTTCAAGAGTTTGAATAGTCCTCTCTGATTGTTCGTCCATTTGAGGATGGTATGCCGAACTGAATCGTAAATCCGTGCCCATAACTTTTTACAAACTAACCCAAAATCATGAAGTGAATCTTGGGTCACGATCTGAAACTATGGATACTGGCATGCCATGCAATCTCACAATCTCATTTACATATATATGAGCAAGACGTTCAAGGGAATAAGTCTCCCGTATCGGCAAGAAATGTGCAGACTTGGTTAATTTATCAACAATAACACAAATCGCATCTATGCCTTGAGAAACCGTGGGAAGACCCATTACGAAATCCATGGTAATGTGTTCCCACTTCCATTTCAAAATCTCAAGTGGTTGCTACGGACCCTTAGGTACTTGATGCTCTGCCTTTACACGTTGACAAGTTAAACACCTCAAGATAAACTTTGCAATCTCTCTCTTCATATTGTTCCACCAAAATGTATGTTGAAGATCACGATACATTTTGGTACTTCCAGGATGGATTGTAAATGGTGTATTGTGTGCTTCCATCATGATCTTGTACTTCAAGTCAGAGTCGTTAGGAACACAAAGTCTGGAGTGTACTTGAAGTATTCCTTCTTCATCGATTATTGTTTCTAGAATAGCACCTTCTTGTACTTTCTTCTTCAAACGCATTAGCTCCGGGTCTGTAGCTTGAACAACTTTAACTTTATCGATTAAAGTTGGTTCTATGCGTATACTTGACATCATCACACTCATTCCTGCATATGATCTTCTACTCAACGTGTCAGCTACCACGTTTGCTTTTCCAGGATGGTATTGAATGGTGTGGTCATAATCTTTCAACAGCTCGAGCCAACGTCGTTGCCGCATGTTGAGTTCCTTTTGGGTGAAGAAATATTTGAGGCTTTTATGGTCTGAATATATCTCCACTTTCTCCCAATATAGATAGTGCCTCCAGATCTTTAGCGCGAAAATAACTGCTGCCAACTCTAGATCATGAGTAGGATAATTTCTCTCATATTCTTTAAGTTGTTGAGAGCTATAGGGTATGACTTTCCCATGTTGCATGAGAACACACCCTAACCCTTTGCCCGAAGCATCGTTGTATATAACAAATCCATCCGAACCAAATGGTATTGTCAGAATAGGTGCCGAAATAAGTCTCCTCTTAAGCTCTTGGAAACTCTTCTCGCTCCATACGAATTTTGTATCCTTCCGAGTTAGCTGAGTTAAAGGAGTAGCAATTCGAGAAAATCCTTCCACTAATCTCCGATAATAACCAGCTAAGCCAAGAAAGCTACGTACTTCGGTCACCGACTTCGGTTGCTCCCAACTTTGTATTGCTTTAATCTTCGTCGGGTCGACAGATACTCCATGTTTTGACACCACGTGCCCAAGGAATGCTACTTCCTCAAGCCAGAACTCGCATTTCTTCAACTTAGCATAAAGCGCTTTTTCACGAAGCCTTTGGAGTACCAGCTTCAAATGGTGCTCATGATCTTCACGGCTTTTGGAATATATGAGGATGTCAACAATAAAGACAACAACGAACTGATCCAGATATTCCTTGAATATCCAGTTCATCATATCCATGAAAGTCGCAGGAGCATTAGTCAATCAAAAAGACATGACTAAGAATTCATAATGACCGTACCGAGTTCTGAAGGCAGTCTTTGGAATATCCTCAGTTCTAATCTTCAGCTGATGATATCCAGAACGAAGATCGATCTTTGAAAAGAATTATGATCCTTGCAACTGGTCAAACAGGTCATCAATATGAGGTAGCGGATACCTATTCTTGATGGTGACATGGTTCAATTCCCGATAGTCAATACAAAGTCGCATACTCTCGTCTTTCTTCTTTACAAATAAAACAGGAGCACCCCAAGGAGATGTACTAGGACAAATGAAACTAATGTCTAACAACTCCTGTAGTTGGACCTTTAACTCCTGAAGTTCAATAGGAGCCATTCGATATGGGGTTTTAGAAATGGGCTTTGTACCAGGTTCAAGATCAATAAAGAATTCAACTTCACATTTTGGGGGTAGACCGGGAAGTTCTTCAGGGAAAATGTCAGGAAATTTACTAACAACAGGAATATTATTAAAATCTGACGTGTCTTTATTCAAATCCATAACATGGGCTAAGAAAAATTGACATCCGTTTTTTAATAAACGAATGGCTTTATGGCTTGATATAACAGTGATTGATTTTAGTGGTTTAGTTGCTTGAATTCATACAACAGGTTGGTTAGGAATATGAAAACTAACAACCTTACGAAAATAATAAATTTTGGCATGATGAGTAGTTAACCGATCAATCCCTAAAATCACATCAAAAACAAGTATCTTTAAAGAGATAAGTCAACAGGTAATGTGATGGTGCCAACTTGGATTAAACAAGATTTATAAATAGTGGATGTGATGAAAGTTTCTCCTAATGGAGTCTCCACAGATAAATCAAAGTCTAATTTCTCCGGAGTTAAGTTTAAACGTTGAGCACAAGCAGGAGAGATAAATGAATGGGTAGCACCGGTATCTAGTAAGGTATAAACTTCGCAAGAATTTATGATTAGCTTACCCGTGATCACCTCGTTTGGGTTCCTCGCATTTTGACCAGTCACGACAAACGCTCTTCCAGGAACCGTTGACTTTGACTTTTTTAGGACAGCCTTTTGAGTCACCGTCCCCCATGGACTTGGTTTCGCTACCGTACAATCTCGAGCAATATGTCCTTCTTTTCCAAAATTATAACATACCTTGAACTGTTGTGGACAGTTTGGGCTAATATGTCCCTCTTTTCTGCATTTATAGCATACGACCGGTGGTCGTTCTCCTCCCTTAGAACCAGTTGCTGCTGGCGCTGACGTCTTCACATGGTCGTTGTTGAATCTCCTCTTTTGAAAATCTCCTCCCGACTCGCTTCTTCTATTCTCATGGCCATGATTACCACCAGAGTGGTTGCCGTTTTTGTCCATATTTTTCTTTCTCCTCATTGGTTATCGTTGTTACGATGGCGTCACATCACAGAGTATGATCTTAGTTGTGGTCCCTCGGTTAAACGTACTCGTTATCTCGCTCTAATAATTGAGCCCTATTGACAACATCTGAATAGAGAGAAAATTTATGAGAAATGAGATATTGATGTATGCCGGGTTTCAAAGCTCTCAGAAACATCTGCGTCATATATTCCTCATTATCCACCAAATGAGGTGCAAACCTGGACAATTCTGCAAACTTCGCCTCGTACTGGGACACCGTCATATTGTTTTGTTCCAATCTAATAAACTCCACTTCCTTCATATGATGAATACTTTCAGGAAAGTACTTGTCATTGAATAGTTTCTGAAATGTCTCCCAAGACATGCTGAGTGCGGCTAGATGGGTACGTTTCACATATTCCCACCAGTAATCTGCCTCATTACGGAACATAAAGGTGGTGAATGGAACCTTCTGTTCCTCCGTGCATCCCAAGACATCGAATATCTTGGTAATTTGTTTGACCCACATTTTACGCTTAATCGGATCCACTTTTCCCTGTTACGGTGGTCCCAACTCTTTAAACCGCTTGCAATTTGTGATAAACCGAATGCGTTGTTATCATTTCCACCTGTATTTTGTGCACGAGTCTCCCTCGTCTGATTTTGCATGAACTGCAAAAAGTTTCTAAACATTCTGTCTTTCATCGTCTGATCAATGGTGTTGTTCACAGGAAGAACATTGCCAGCCTGTTACACGTTCTCCTCGTTGGTGAGTAAAGGAGTCTCCACGGTCTCATTTACTCCACTATTAACATTCTCAAATACTGCCATAAAACAAGGGTTAATTAAAGAAATCAACATATCACATAATATCCTATATATCTTGACCAACCAACAAATAAGCTTAGGTAAGATACACTAGCGAAGGTTTTACTTTCGTCTCTCCCCTCCTAGTTCTATTCCCGATCTCCATGGAGATCATATCCCTAAGCTCGATACCAATCATGACGCCCCAAAATAGGTATACATCACCCATTTTGAGTCGTCAATAACATGGTATGTAAACAACTACAACTTTATTAATACAACATAAAAGCTGTGAGTTTAAATACAAATATTGCCATCTAGACAATATTCACACCCAAATAAGTCCTCATTACAATTATTGGTACATTATTTTACAAAAATGGTGAGGACTACTAAAACAACTTTCTAGAACCATCATTCCACAACCCGACTAGAACTCGCTACATTCTCGCCTCCTGAGAAGAAAAATGGAACAAAAAGGAAAAGGGTGAGCTCAACTAGCCCAGTAAAGAATATTATAACTAAGATAATATAGAACAAATTATCGTTAGTCTTCAACAGGGAAAAAAAATCTGATAAAATACAATTGACAACAAGTTTCAGATCAATATTCGCAGCAAAAACAATAATTCATAGATCAGTTACGTAGAGAATGAAATCTACTATTATCTATGAATTTAAAAGTCCATCATCAATATTTTATCCCTGTAACATTAATCAATATTCATCTTAAATCAAATATTCATCTTTGCACTATAGGCCAAAGATATTCATCAGTTAGTCATGCTCATCTCAACACCTGTACATCTTTGCACTACGGGCCAAAGATATTCATAAGAAAATCAACCATCTTTGCACTACAGGACAAAGATAGTCAGTAATATCATCATTTAGGACTGAGGATGATGAAAAATATTTTAAAGAAAACGAATCCAGTGAAACAAAAGAACAAATATTAAGGATTCATACTTTAAACAATCTGAGTTCAAACATACTTAATTAATAATCATAGCAAAGTAAAATTCAAGAATGATCAAAACATGGATACAATCAAAGCTAGTATCCATAATCGATATTTTGGAAAAATATGAAAATTTAATTTTTCTATGAATAGTGTCGTATACGTGAATAGTGTCGTATACGTGAATAGTAACCCCGACACTAAAAGACAAGAATTTCACAAGAAAAATCTTACCAATAATCCGGCATAATGATATTAGAAGAAATAATATCATTTAAAAAAAATAACATCCCTTACCTCGAAAAGACAAAGATTTCCATTTGGAATATGGATATAGTCTTGAAGGAACTTGCACCGTATAGAAACACTCAAAGTATCAAAATACTCACAAGAATACGCTCGATAATATAAAGAGAGAAAGAGAGAGAAAACTTCAGTTTCTGGTGTGATTTTCAATTCTAACCTAAGCACCCTATTTATAGGAAAATGCTTAGAACACCAAAGCAGAAAATTTAATAAATTAATAATATTTTTTTAAAAAAATTTCCTACGCACACCACAAGTCTTCAACATCAGCCACTCACCCCACAATAAATAAGAAAAACGTTTTTCTTATTAAAAATAATTAAAACTTCCAAAAATTAATTATTTCGGAACTTCGGAGCTTCAATAATTAATAATAAATAGCCCTTTATTAGAAAAATTCGAACCTCATGTCTTTTTCATAGGAAATTCCATTTTCTACAACTTTGTAAGTTTAAGTTTTTTCAAATTTCAAACAGAAATTGACCGAAATCCACAAACGGACGATTTTACAAGCTATAATCAAATTTCAGTCGAGAAATGTGGTCCACGGACATGAAAAACATGTTTTAAATATTTTTAGTAGCAAAAATACTCTTCCTCCTCATTTATTCATATATCACACATTCATTGTAAAAATATCACCATTATTATATTATTATAATTTAAATAAATTATTTTATCAGAAAAGAAAAAATATAAATTTTCAACAATTGTCACATTAAAAATTTTCTCCATCTATATCCACATAAAATGAATATTTTCCTTATTATATAAATCAATAATTAATTATTCATAAATAATATTACCGAATCATAATATTGACAACCAGTAGTTCAAGGAAAGAGGGGCTTTTCAATAAAGATTTCTCTCTTCTTTGGCCTTGCAATTAGGTGACCAAACCTCTCCTTAGACAGAACTTTCTAGACATTGCCAATAATGCTATCTAATAATATTATTTAAATAATATGAATTATTGATTCGATAAAGGAAAATATTGTGTAGTGATAATTATTGAAACAACAATAATATAAAATATCAACGTAGCAATTATTGATTCAATAAAATAAAATATTGAACAGTAATTACTGTAACAATTATTGAGTAAAGTGCCTTCACGTAAGAATCAATAATTGGTGCAATACCGTGTCTTTGCCGTGTTTTAACCAATTTAGTATTTCAACAAGATAATCTTGATAACAACTACTTCAAGTTATTTATAAATAACTTATATTTGTCATTTTTTCATACAATCTCTTTCCAAGTTATGGGGCCCACACACAAGGTCGCTTGCAGTCGCATTTAATATTCCCCGACAATAAGAATATTTCACGACCAAACGAATATTCTCTGATAAAAATAAATATTTTATAACCACTTGCTTATTTGAAATATTTGCGCATTTTACCCATAACTAACCACATTAATCAAATCAACTCTTACTATTTCAAAATAATAAATAGAGGAAATTTAATTTCATTTATAATAAGTTGGGGTCTTACATATTAATTATCATGTAATGAATGTTTAAAGGTCTCGTACTTGGGGATTCGACTCTGACGTATAAATTAAGTGTGATATTTATATTATTGTTATTATTATTAGTATTATTCCGCTCATAGAAATGGTATCGTGAAGCACCGAGTTTGGGTTTCAAGTACCCGAATTTGGGGGCTTTACAGGTTGGTATCAGAGCTTAGGGTTAGAAACCTTAGATGGGATAAACCTTAGCCTATAACCTTAGAATAGAGGGAAACGTTGAAAATACAAATAACTCATATAGAGTTTAAAAGGAGATGAATTGAATAAATTCATCGTCAAACAAAATAAAAGATAACTTATATATACCTATTATTTGTTCTGTGTATATACTATATGCTAATCAGAATAATTTATGTAACACCCCAACTTTTATGAATAAAGATGAATTTTCTATAAATATCATTTTTGAATATTACGAAGTGAATTTAATATAATGTTATAGTTGTGGGTAATATTTATAAATTTTGCATAGTACGCAAGTTGTTATATTATATTCGATTAGTCACGGAATATTCGTTTTAACAGGGCATATTCGTACGACAGCACAATCATTAGTAGACCCCACAACAGAATTATTGTCGGATTGAGAAAATGATAAAAATATCTTTTTTATAAAAATAACGACGAAAGTTTTACCGTTAACTGTTAGAATACCCTTAGTTAAGTTAATATATAGTAATACGCGAGGTTGCGTTAGCACACTGCGGTATTGCATGATATTTTGAAATATTGATTCTTACGTAAGAAGGCACTAATCAATAATTGTTACAATAATTACTGTTCAATATTTTATTTTTTGATTCAATAATTCTTTGCGTTGATATTTTATATTATTGTTGTTTCAATAATTATCATCGCACAAGATTTCCCATTATCAAATCAATAATTCATATTATTTGAATAATATTATTAGATAGCATTATTGGCAATGTCTAGAAAGTTCTGTCAATGAGAGGTTTGGTAACCTAATTGTGCGTCAGTAAGGAGAAATCCTTATCGAAAAGCCTCCCTCACGAGGAGCTATGCAGTTGTCATTGTTGTGATTCTATAATATTATTTGTGAATAATTAATTATTGATTTATATGATAAAGAAATATTTATTTTATGTGGACATAAATGATGGATAGGAAAATATTTATTTTATGTGGTTATAAATGAAGAAATTAATGTTGAGGTGTTTTATCAGTATTTTGTCGGATTGGAGGTATTAAAAAATCAAATCGGTGTTCTTAAAGTTCTATTGCGTGAGTTATGATTTTAATCCGACCGTTGGATCGTTGTGACTTTTGGATATGTTATGCATATATAAGTTGACTATGTGTCCACAAATTTTGAACTGTTAAAAATTAACGTATGATTTGTTATGAATTTTAAGAGGTGTTGAAAATTGTCCGTTTGTGGAATTCATATATTTTCTGTTTGGAATTTGGAAAAACTTTCTTCTGCAAAGTTGTAGAGAATTCAATTTCGTGTGGAATGGTCAAAAAATTTGTATTTTTTTGATAGAGGGGCTATTTTTTATGAATTATTGAAGTTTTGAAAAATAAATATTTTTATTAAAAACATGGTGGACCCCACTTTTTGGTTGGTGTGGAAATTTGCTGAATTTGGTGGGGCCCACTAGTGGTGGCTGTGTTTTGATCAAGAAAATGTGCGTGGAAAAAAAAATTATATTATTTTATTATTTAGTCTCCTATGGCGTTCTAGCATTTTCCTATAAATAGGCGCTTAAGTTAGAATTGAAAATCACACCAGAATCAGAGAATTCTTCTTCTATAATCTTGAGCGTATTTCTTTCGAGTGTTAGAAAGCTTTGAGCGTAGAAAATAGTGAAAGTTTTCTTCAAGAATATCCCCGCTATACCAGTTGGAATACTCTTCTTTTCAAGGTAAGGGATGTTATTTTTGTTCAATATTCGCTTAAAATAATATTTTCTTCCATACTCTATAGTATATAAGTAATATTATTTCGTTTTAGATTTTGAATTCTATACTCGTTTTGTTAAAATTTTGGCTTCTATACTCCATGAAATTAGTAGAATATCCTTGATATTTGCGCTTCATCTAGTATCTTTTTATGAAAATATTATTCTGAGCATTCTTGATAAGTTTAACTTTTTCATGCCGGAGTACTATTCACGGGGTATTATTC
This sequence comes from Panax ginseng, assembly GCA_020205605.1. NCBI lineage: Eukaryota > Viridiplantae > Streptophyta > Magnoliopsida > Apiales > Araliaceae > Panax > Panax ginseng. The sequence goes on along the minus strand of CM035130.1, from coordinate 119,796,761 downwards.
ACTCAAGTACTATTCACCTGGGGTACTATTCATGATAAAAATTGATTCGTTTTCGGTCCAAATTATTTTTGGTACAATATTATTCTTGAATTTTACTCCACAAAGAAGTATCATGTTGACAATTTGGACGTTATTGATTTCTGGATAAATTAAATTATAAATCTTTAAAAATTTATCCTTATTGAATTCTTATATCATTGTCATCATCCTCATGTTTATATTATGTTGAAAGTCATATGTGGCCTGTAATGCATAGACGGACTTGGTATGATTATAATGAGGATTGTTCGGTATAATCACTGACCGTAATGTTACAAATGATGTGGTAAAAGTCCTCATTGGCCCATAGTGCATTGATGGACAGTTGTTGGCATGATCATGACCATTGATGAATACACGAATATCCTTGGCCCGTAGTGCATGGATAATTTGTGGTCGTGATACTAAAGAATATCCTTGGCCGTAGTGCAGGGGTGATTCGATGAAGTGGATTATTTATTAAGCCGAGTCTCAGCGATAAAAGTGATGAAAAACCTTTTAAATCATAGAAGATAGTAGATTTTATGCTCTACTTGACTCTTCTAATGGATTGCTTGTTAAGCTGCAGATTAAACCCGATGTTTGTTATATTTTATCGTTTAATGATGTTCAAGGCTAACGATAAATTATTCTGCATTATCTTAGTCATAATATTTCTTACTAGGCTAGTTGAGCTCACCCTTTTGCTTTCATTGTCCTCTTCAGGAAATGAGAACATAGCCGGGACTAGTCGGGGAATGGAGTGACGGTCCAGATGATAGCATTAGTAGTCCTCACTATTCTATGAAATAGTGTGATAATAAATGTATTGAGGATTCCATTTGAGTTTAATACTGTCTAGAAGACAATATTCGTATTAAAACTCTCAGTTTATGTTTTGTCGTATTTTACACGATAGTTGTATTATTAAGTTGTATTTGAATTTTGTACCACGTTTTTGGCGACTCAAGATGGGTGATGTATACCTATTTTGGGTGCGTCACAGTTGGTATCAAAGTTTAGGGATATGATCCCTGGCTAAGATGTGAGACAAGAACTAGGAGGGGAGAGACGGGGAATTCCTTCGCTAGTATGACCTACCTAAGTTTATTTGGTATTTAATTGGCTGGTCAGAGTATCGGGATAATATGTGACATGTCAATTAACCTTTGTTTTGAGAATGTTGAGAACAACAATGGAGCAGAGGAGATAGTTGAGTCTCCAAAGATCAACAATCAGGATAATGTGCATCAGGAAGGCAACAATCCTCATGCAAACAACAACACTGACCAAATGATGAACGATGGAATGTTCAATGGCTTTCTGCAATTAATGCAACATCAGGCAAGAGAGACTCATGTCCGAAATACAGGTGGAAACACTGACAACTCTCGGACGGTCACTGCTAAACAGTTCAAGGAGCTGGGACCACCGGAGTTTTTTTGAGAGCCAAAACCACTTAAGGCGGAGACGTGGATAAAGTAGATTAACAAGATATTTGATGTCTTGGGATGCTCTGAGGAGCAAAAGGTTCCCTTTGCCACCTTCATGTTGTGGGTAGCGGCGATTCTTTGGTGGGAATCATAAAGCGTACTCAACCGCCTTGATCAAGATGTCTTGGGAGAAGTTCCAAGAACTGTTCAAGGATAAGTACTTTCCCAAAAGTATTCATCACATGAAAGGGGTAGAGTTCATTAAACTAGAGCAAAACAACATGACCCAAGTGTCAAGACGAAACCAAGTTTCTTTGAAGTTATCCGGTTTTCGTCCCACTTAGTTGATAATGAGGAGAGAATGACGCGGATGTTTCTAAGAGGTTTGAAACCCGAGATACGTCAATACCTTATCTCTCACAAACTTTGCTTATATTCAGATGTTGTGAATAGGGCTCAGTTATTGGAATGTAATAATGAGTCAACCCAACCAAGAGAGAGCAGCCGGCAAAATGATAATACCAGTGGTAGCAGTCATCGAAGCGATGATAACAAACGTGGAGGGAATCAACATGCCAGAAATGGTAACCACTTCGGTGGTAATCATGGCCAAGACAATAAGAGTGGACATTTCAAGAAGAGGAGATTCAACAATGATTGAAAGATGTCAGCACCAGCAGCCGTTGTTAAGGAAGGAAAGCGAGCACCTATCATATGCTTCAAATGCGGAGGGGAGGGACACATCAGTCCAAACTTGAGCATTCTCAAACCTTGATACTCATAGTTCTTATGTCGAAGAGGAGAGTAGTTTGTTAAGAAGGCTTAGACATTTTGTATACAAGGACATAGTTTGATTGAGAGTAGTTTGTCTCTCTTGTCTACTGGTAGTTCAAGGACATAGTTTGCTCAAGGCCAGAATACAACCCTTCTTATGAAATTTCTCCCTCGAAATTAGGGTACATACCTTGTATGTCGAAGAGGTAAGGATACCTTGATTTCATTTCAGATTCTAACTACCAGGTCATTTCCTCAACATCGTGATTTCTCCACAAAACTTTGACTTGAGGTATAACCTTGGAGCGTAAAATATGCTCCTTCTTATCCAAGATTTTAATAGGAACCTCTTCATACGTTAAATCTTCCGCTACTTCGTCCGGTTCTAACTCAATAATGTGGTTTGGATCTTTCACATATTTACGCAACATAGTTATGTGAAAAACATTATGAACATGAGACATACTTGGCGGTAAGGCGAGTCTATAGGCCACCGTTCCTACTCGTTCGAGGATTAAAAATGGGCCAATGAATCGAAGATTGAGCTTTCTTCTCTTTCTAAATCTCGTAACTTCTTTCCATGGAGCAACACGTAACAACACATGTTCTCCAATATTGAATTCCATGTCCTTTCGATGAAGATCAACATAACTCTTTTGTCGATCTTGTGAGGTTTTTATACATTATCGGATCGTTTGAATCTTTTCCGTAGTCATACGTACCAACTCCGGTCCCAACAACGTTGTTTCACCCACCTTATCCCAGCATACTGTAGAATGACACTTTCTTCCATACAACGCCTCGAATGGAGCCATGCCAATACTTTCTTGATAATTGTTGTTGTAGGAAAACTCCATCAATGGTAAGAACTTGTCCCAACTCCCCTTGAAGTCAAGGACACAGAGTCTCAATAGATCTTCAAGAGTTTGAATAGTCCTCTCTGACTACCCGTCCGTTTGAGGATGATAAGACGAACTAAATCTTAAATCCGTGCCCATAGCTTTTTGAAAACTACCCCAAAATCTTGAAGTGAATCTTGGGTCTCGATCAGAAACTATGGATACTGGCATACCATGAAATCTTACAATCTCGTTTATGTACATACGAGCAAGACGTTCAAGTGTGTAAGTTTCTCATATAGGTAAGAAATGAGCCAACTTGGTCAATCTATCAACAATGACCCAAATCGCATCTATGCCTTGAGAAACCTTGGGAAGACTGATAACGAAATCCATGGTAATGTGTTCCCACTTCCATTTTGGAATTTCAAGTGGTTGCAATGGACCTTTTGGTATTTGATGCTCCGCCTTGACTCGTTGACAAGTTAAACACCTTGAGATAAACTCCGTTATCTCTCTCTTCATATTGCTCCAGCAAAATGTATATCGAAGATCATGATACATTTTGGTACTCCCAGGATGGATTATAAACGGTGTGTTGTGCGCCTCCATCATAATTTTATACTTTAAATCAGGGTCGTTAAGAACACAAAGTCTGGATTTTACTCGAAGTATTCCTTCTTCATCGATTCTTGCTTGATATATCACCTTCTTGCACTTTCTTCCTCATACGATCGGCTCCAGTGTCAGTAGCTTGAGCGCTTTTTTAACTTTATCGATTAAAGTCGGTTCTACTCGTATATTCGCCATCATCACATGGGTCCCTGGAGTCTTTAACTCTATCTCCATCCTTTGCAAGTCATACAAAATGGGCCTTTTCATTGACAATATCGCACTCGTACTCGCATATGATCTTCTACTCAATGCGTCAACTACTACGTTAGCTTTACCAGGATGGTATTGAATGGTATGATCATAATCTTTCAACAGTTCAAGCCAACGTCATTGCCTCATATTGAGTTCCTTTTGGGTGAAGAAATATTTGAGGGTTTTACGATCCGTAAAGATCTCCACTTTCTCCCCATACAAGTAATGCCTCCAAATTTTAAGTGCGAAGACAACAGCTGCCAACTCTAGATCATGAGTGGGATAATTCCTCTCATATTCTTTGAGGTGCCGAGAGGCATAGGATATGACTTTCCCATGTTGCATGAGAACACATCCTAACCCTTTGCCCAAAGCATCACTATAGATGACAAATCCCTCCGAGCCAGATGGTATTGTCAGAACAGGTGCTGAAATGAGTCTCCTCTTGAGTTCTTGAAAACTCTTCTCACATTCCACGCTCCAACTAAATTTTGTATCTTTTCGAGTCAGCTGAGTTAATGGAGTAGCGATTCGAGAAAACCCTTCTACGAATTTCCAATAATAACCAGCTGAGCTGAGAAAGCTACGTACTTCGATCACTGATTCTGGTTGCTCCCAGCTTTGAATAGCTTCAATCTTTGTTGGGTCAACAGATATTCCATGACTTGATACTACGTGCCCAAGGAATGCTACTTCCTCAATCTAGAACTCATATTTCTTCAACTTGGCATAAAGCTTGTTTTCACGAAGCTTTTGGAGTATCAGCCTCAAGTGTTGCTCATGATCTTCACGGCTTTTGGAATATATGAGGATGTCATCAATAAAGACGACCACAAAGTGATCCAAATATTACTTGAATACTCGGTTCATCATATCCATGAAGGCAGCAGGAGCATTAGTCAATCCAAAAGACATGACTAGGAATTCATAATGCCCGTACCGAGTTCTGAAAGCCGTCTTTGGAATGTCATCGATTCTATTCTTTAACTGATGATATCCAAAATGAAGATCGATCTTTGAAAAGAATTTGGCGCCTTGCAACTGGTCAAACAAGTCATCAATACGTGGCAATGGGTACCTATTTTTGATGGTGACATGATTCAACTCCCGATAATTAATACAAAGTCGCATACTCCCATCTTTCTTCTTCACGAATAGAGCAGAGCACCCCAAGGAGACGTCTTTAGGACGAATAAAACCGATGTTCAACAATTCCTCGAATGGGTCTCTTAACTCCTCGAAGTTCAATAGAGCCATTCGACATGGGGCTTTGGAAATGGGTTTTTGTACCGGGTTCAAGGTCGATACAAAATTCAGTTTCACGCCGGGGTAGGCAGGAAGTTCTTCGTGGAATACGCCAGAAATTTATTAACAATGAAATATCATTCAAAACTGACGTATTTTTGTTTAAATCTGTGACATGAGCTAAAAAAACTTGACATCCGTTTTTCAATAAACGAATTGCTTGATGGCTTGAGATGACAGTGATTGATTTTAATGGTTTAGTTGCTTGAATTCGCATAATAGGTTGGTTAGGAATATGAAAGTTAACAACCTTACGAAAATAATTAATTTTTGCATGATGAGTAGTTAACCAATCAATCACTAGAATTACGTGAAATGCAAGTATTTTCAATGAAATAAGATTGACAGGTAATGTGAGGATACCGATTTGAACCAAACAAGACTTATAAACAGTGGATGTAATGAAGGTTTCTCCCAACAGAGTTTCAACAGATAAGTCAAAGTCTAATTTCTCCGAAGTCAAATTTAAACGTTGAGTGCAAGTAGGAGAAATAAAAGAATGGGTAGAACCGGTATCAAATAAGGTATATACTTCACTAGAGTTTATGATAAGCTTACCCGTGATGACCTCATTAGGGTTCCTTGCTTTCTGGGAGGTCACGACAAACGCTCCCTTGAACTACCGGCTTTGACTTTTTTGGGACGGCCTTTGGTGCCTCCATCCCAGCTAGACTTGTCTTCGGTGCACGACAAAATTGGGCTAGGTGACCTTCTCTTCCACAATTATAACACGCTTTGGACTGCATCTTGCAGTTTGGACTGATGTGTCCCTCCCCTCCGTATTTGAAGCATATGATAGGTGCTCGCTTTCCTTCCTTAACAACGGCTGCTGGTGCTGACATCTTTCAATCATTGTTAAATCTTCTCTTCTTGAAATGTTCACTCTTATTGTCTTGGCCATGATTACCATGGAAGTGGTTACCATTTCTGGCATGTTGATTCCCTCCATGTTTGTTGTCATCGCCCGATCGCTACCACCGCTAGTATTATCATTTTGTTTACCGCTCTCTCTTGGTTGGGTTGACTCATTATCACGCTCCAATAATTGAGCCCTATTCACAACATCTGAATATAAGCAAAGTTTAGAGAGATAAGGTATTGACGTATCTCGTGTTTCAAACCTCTTAGAAACATCTCGTCTATCTCTCCTCATTATCAACTAAGTGGGGATAATAGGGACAACTCGGCAAACTTGGTTTTGTATCGTGACACTACGGCCATGGTTTTTTGCTCCAGTTTAATGAACTCTCTACCTTTCATATGACGAATACTTTTGGGAAAGTACTTATCCTTGAACAGTTCTTGGAACTTCTCCCAAGACATCTTCAGTGCGGCGGGTTGAGTACGCTTTATAGATTCCAACCAGTAATCTGCCGCTGCCCACAACATGAAGGTGGCAAAGGGAACCTTTTGCTCCTCGGAGCATCCCAAGACATCAAATATCTTGTTAATCTACTTTATCCACGTCTTTGCCTTAAGTGGTTTTGGCTCTCAAAAAAACTCTGATGGTCCCAGCTCCTTAAACTGTTTAGCAGTGACCGTCCGAGAGTTGCTAGTGTTTCCACCTGCATTTCGGACAGGAGTCTTTCTTGCCTGATGTTGCATGAATTGCAGAAAGCCTATGAACATTCCATCGTTCATCATTTGGTCAGTGTTGTTGTTTGCATGAGGATTGTTGCCTTCCTGATGCACATTATCCTGATTGTTGATCTTTGGAGACTCAACTATCTCCTCTGCTCCATTGTTGTTCTCAACATTCTCAGATGTCATTTTCAAATACGCCACAAAACAAAGGTTAATTGACGTGTCACATATTATCCCTATACTCTGACCAACCAATTAAATACCAAATAAACTTAGGTAGGTCATACTAGCGAAGGAATTCCCCGTCTCTCCCCTCCTAGTTCTTGTCTCACATCTAAGCCAGGGATCATTTCCCTAAGCTTTGATACCAACTGTGACGCACCCAAAATAGGTATACATCACCCATATTGAGTCGCCAAAAATGTGGTACAAAATTCAAATACAACTTAATAATACAACTATCGTGTAAAATACGACAAAACATAAACTGAGAGTTTTAATACGAATATTGTCTTCTAGACAGTATTAAACTCAAATGGAATCCTCAATACATTTATTATCACACTATTTCATAGATTAGTGAGGACTACTAATGCTATCATCCGGATAAAATCACTCCATTCCCGACTAGTCCCTGCCACGTTCTCATTTCTCAAGAGGACAATGAAAGAAAAAGGTGAGCTCAACTAGCCCAGTAAGAAATATTATGACTAAGATAATGCAGAATAATTTATCGTTAGCCTTCAACAGTGTTAAACTGATAAAATATAACAAACATCAGGTTTAACTGCAACGGAACAAGCAATCCATTAGAAGAGTCAAGTAGAGCATAAAATCTACTATCTTCTATGATTTAAAAGGTTTTTCATCACTTTTATTGCTGAGACTCGGCTTAATAAATAATCCACATCATCGAATCACCCCTGCACTATGGCCAAGGATTTTCTTTAGTATCACGACCATAAATTATCCATGCACTACGGGCCAAGGATATTCGTGTATTCATCAATGGTCATGATCATGCCAACAACTGTCTATCAATGCACTATGGGCCAATGAGGACTTTTACCACATCATTTGTAACATTACGGTCATGATTATACCGAACAATCCCTAGTCATAATCATACCAAGTCCGTCTATGCACTACATGCCACATATGACTTTCAAAATAATATAAACACGAGGATGATGACAGTGATATAAGAATTCAATAAAACAAGTTCAAGGATAAATTTTTAAAGATTTATAATTTAATTTATCCAGAAATCAATAACGTCCAAATTGTCAACATGATACTTCTTTGTGGAGTAAAATTCAAGAATAATATTGTACCAAAAATAATTTGGACCGAAAACGAATCAATTTTTATCATGAATAGTACCCCAGGTGAATAGTACTTGAGTGAATAATACCCCGTGAATAGTACTCCGGCATGAAAAAGTTAAACTTATCAAGAATGCTCAGAATAATATTTTCATAAAAAGATACTGGATGAAGCGCAAATATCAAGGATATTCTACTAATTTCACGGAGTATAGAAGCCAAAATTTTAACAAAATGAGTATAGAATTCGAAATCTAAAACGAAATAATATTACTTATATACTATAGAGTATGGAAAAAATATTATTTTAAGCGAATATTGAACAAAAATAACATCCCTTACCTTGAAAAGAAGAGTATTCCAACTGGTATAGCGGGGATATTCTTGAAGAAAACTTTCACTATTTTCTACGCTCAAAGCTTTCTAACACTCGAAAGAAATACGCTCAAGATTATAGAAGAAGAATTCTCTGATTCTGGTGTGATTTTCAATTCTAACTTAAGCGCCTATTTATAGGAAAATGCTAGAATGCCATAGGAGACTAAATAATAAAATAATATAATTTTTTTTCCACGCACATTTTCTTGATCAAAACATAGCCACCACTAGTGGGCCCCACCAAATTCAGCAAATTTCCACACCAACCAAAAAGTGGGGTCCACCATGTTTTTAATAAAAATATTTATTTTCTAAACCTTCAATAATTCATAAACAAATAGCCCCTCTATCAGAAAAATACGAATTTTATTTCCATTCCACACGAAATTGAATTCTCTACAACTTTGCAGAAGAAAATTTTTTCAAATTCCAAACAGAAAATATATGAATTCCACAAACGGACAATTTTCAACACCTCTTAAAATTCATAACAAATCATACGTTAATTTTTAACAGTTCAAAATTTGTGGACACATACTCAACTTATATATGCATAACATATCCAAAAGTCACAACGATCCAACGGCCGGATTAAAATCATAACTCACGCAATAGAGCTTTAAGAACACTGATTTGATTTTTTAATACCTCCAATCCGACAAAATACTGATAAAATACCTCAACATTAATTCCTTCATTTATAATCACATAAAATAAATATTTTCCTATCCATCATTTATGTCCATATAAAATAAATATTTCCTTATCATATAAATCAATAATTAATTATTCACAAATAATATTATAGAATCACAATAATGACAATCAGACCGTTCCCAGGAAAGAGGGGGCTTTCCGATAAGGATTTCTCCTTACTGACGCACAATTAGGTTACCAAACCTCTCCTTGACAGAACTTTCTAGACATTGCGAATAATGCTATCTAATAATATTATTCAAATAATATGAATTATTGATTTGATAATGGGAAATACTGTGCAGTGATAATTATTGAAACAACAATAATATAAAATATCAACGCAGCAATTATTGAATCAAAAAATAAAATATTGAACAGTAATTATTGTAACAATTATTGATTAGTGCCTTCTTACGTAAGAATCAATATTTCAAAAATACTGTGCAATACCGTGTGCTACTGTGCAACCCTGCGTATTACTATATTTTAACTACCGGGTATTCTAATAGTTAACGGTAAAACTTTCGTCGTTATTTTTATAAAAAAGATATTTTTATCGTTTTCTCAATCCGACAATAATTCTGTTGTGGGATCCACCAATGATTGTGTTGTCGTACGAATATGCCATGTTAAAACGAATATTCCCTGACCAATCGAATATAATATATCAACTTGCGTACTATGCAAAATTTATAAATATTACCCACAACTATAACATTATATTAAATTCACTTCGTAATATTCAAAAATGATATTTATGAAAATTCATCTTTATTCATAAAAGTTAGGGTCTTACATAAATTATCCTGATTAGCATATAGTATATACACAGATCAAATAATATGTATATATATAAGTTATCTTTTATTTTGTTTGACGATGAATTTATTCAATTCATCTCCTTTTAAACTCTATATGAGTTATTTGTATTTTCAACGTTTCCCTCTGTTCTAAGGTTATAGGCTAAGGTTTATCCCACCTAAGGTTTCTAACCCTAAGCTCTGATACCAACCTGTAAAGCCCCCAAATCTAGGTACTAGAAACCCAAACTCGGTGCTTCACGATACCATTTCTATGAGCGGAATAATACTAATAATAATAACAATAATATAAATATCACACTTAATTTATACATCAGAGTCTAATCCCCAGGTACGAGACCTTTAAACATTCATTACATGATAATTAATATGTAAGACCCCAACTTATTATAAATAAAATTAAATTTCCTCTATTTATTATTTTGAAATAGTAAGAATTGATTTGATTAATGTGGTTAGTTATGGGTAAAATGCGCAAATATTTCAAATAAGCAAGTGGTTATAAAATATTTATTTTTATCAGAGAATATTCGTTTGGTCGTGAAATATTCTTACCGTCGGGAATATTAAATGTATTTGCGCGCACCTTGTGTGGGCCCCATACCTAGAAAAGAGATTGTATGAAGAAAATGACAAATATAAGTTGTTTATAAATAATGCGTAGTTGTTATTCAAGTATTATCTTGTTGAAATACTCGGTGGTTAAAAAACAGAGATAGCATACCAGTATTACACCAATTATTGATTCTTACGTAAAGAAGGCACTACTCAATAATTATTACACAGTAATTATCGCTCAATATTTTATTTTATTGATTCAATAATTGCTACGTTAATATTTTATATTATTGTTGTTTTAATAATTGTCATCGCATTTATTTTCCTTTATCGAATCAATAATTCATATTATTTGAATAATATTATTAGATAGCATTATTGACAATGTCTAGAAAGTTCTGTCTAAGGAGAAGTTTGGTCACCTAATTGCGCGCCAGTAATGAGAAATACTTATTGGAAGGCCCCCTCTTTCCTCGAACTATTCATGCCGCTGTCGATATTGTGATTCGGTAATATTATTTGTGAATAATTAATTATTAATTATGATGATAAGGAAAATATTCATTTTATGTGGATATAGATGGAGAAATACTTAGATGGTTGATTTTCTTATGAATATCTTTGGCTCGTAGTGCAAAGATGTACAGGTGTTGAGATGAACATGACCAACTGATGAATATCTTTGGCCTATAGTGCAAAGATGAATATTTGATTCAAGATGAATATTGATTGATGTTACAGGGATAAAATATTGATGATGGACTTTTAAATTCATAGATAATAGTAGATTTCATTCTTTACGTAACTCATCTATGAATTATTATTTTCGCTGCGAATATTGATCTGAAACTTGTTGTCTATTGTATTTTATCAAAAAAAATTTCCCTGTTGAAGACTAACGATAATTTGTTCTATATTATCTTAGTTATAATATTCTTTACTGGGCTAGTTGAGCTCACCCTTTTCCTTTTTGTTCCATTTTTCTTCTCAGGAGGCGAGAATGTAGCGAGTTCTAGTCAGAGTGTGGAATGATGGTTCTACAAAGTTGTTTTAGTAGTACTCACCATTTTTGTAAAATAATGTACCAATAATTATAATGAGGACTTATTTGGGTTTGAATATTGTCTAGATGGCAATATTTGTATTTAAACTCGCAGTTTTTATGTTGTATTAATAAAGTTGTAGTTGTTTCTGTACCATGTTATTGACGACTCAAAATGGGTGATGTATACCTATTTTGGTGGCGTCACAGTTGGTATCAGAGCTTAGGGATATGATCTCTGACGGAGATCGGGGAATAGAACTAGGAGGGGAGAGACGAGTAAAACCTTCGCTAGTGTGTCTTACCTAAGCTTATTTGTTGGTTGGTCAGTAGGGATATTATGTGATATGTTGATTTCTTTAATTAACCCTTGTTTTGTGGCAGTATTTGAGAATATCGACTGAGAATGTTAATAGTGGAGTAAATGAGACCGTGGAGACTCCTTTACTCACCAGCGAGGAGAACGTGTAACAGGCTGTCAATGTTCCTCCTGTGAACAACAACATTGATTAGACGATGAACGACAGAATGTTTAGAAACTTTTTGCAGTTCATGCAAAATCAGACGAGGGAGACTCGTGCACAAAATACAGGTGGAAATGATAACAACGCATGGTTTGTCACAGCCAAGCAGTTTAAAGAGTTGGGACCACCAGATTCTGGGGAAAGCTGGATCCGATTAAGGCAGAAATATGGGTCAAACAAATTACCAAGATATTCGATGTCTTGGGATGCACGGAGGAACAGAAGGTTCCATTCACCACCTTTATGTTCCGTAATGAGGCAGATTACTGGTGGGAATATGTGAAGCATACCCATCTAGCCGCACTCAGCATGTCTTGGGAGACATTTCAGAAACTGTTCAATGACAAGTACTTTCCTGAAAGTATTCATCATATGAAGGAAGTGGAGTTTATTAGATTGGAACAAAATAACATGACGGTGTCCCAGTACGAGGCGAAGTTTGCAGAATTGTCCAGGTTTGCACCTCATTTGTTGGAGAATGAGGAACATATGACGCGGATGTTTATGAGAGGTTTGAAACCCGGCATACATCAATATCTCATTTCTCATAAATTTTCTCTTTATTCAGATGTTGTCAACAGGGCTCAATTATTAGAGCGAGATAACGAGTACGTTCAACCGAGGGACCACAACTAAGATCATATCTAAGTGACAAAGAGCCATCGTGAACAACGATAACCAACGGAGAAAGAAAAATATGGATAAAAAAGCAGCAACCACTGGTGGTAATCATGGCCATAAGAATAGAAGAAGCGAGTCGGGAGGAGATTTTAAAAAGAGGAGATTCAACAACGACCATGTGAAGACGTCAGCGCCAAAAGCAACTGGTTCTAAGGGAGGAGAACGACCACCGGTCGTATTCTATAAATGCGGAAAAGAGGGACATATTAGCCCAAACTGTCCACAACAGTTCAAGGTATGTTATAATTGTGGAAAAGAAGGACATATTGCTCGAGATTATACACAGAATAAACCAAGTCCGTGGGGATGGTGACTCAAAAGGTCATTCTAGAAAAGTCAAAGTCGGTGCCTCGGAAGAGCGTTTGTCGATGATTGGTTAAAATGCGAGGAATCCAAACGAGGTGATCACGGGTAAGCTAATCATAAATTCTTGTGAAGTTTATACCTTACTAGATACCGGTGCTACCCATTCATTTATCTCTCCTACTTGTGCTCAACGTTTAAACTTAACTCCGGAGAAATTAGACTTTGATTTATCTGTGGAGACTCCATTAGGAGAAACTTTCATCACATCCACTATTTATAAATCTTGTTTAATCCAAGTTGGCACCATCACATTACCCGTTGACCTTATCTCTTTAAAGATACTTGCTTTTGATGTGATTTTAGGGATTGGTCGGTTAACTACTCATCATGCCAAAATTGATTATTTTCGTAAGGTTGTTAGTTTTCATATTCCTAACCAACCTGTTGTATGAATTCAAGCAACTAAACCACTAAAATCTATCACTGTTATATAAAGCCATAAAGCCATTCGTTTATTAAAAAACGGATGTCAAGTTTTCTTAGCCCATGTTATGGATTTGAATAAAGACACGTCAGATTTGAATAATATTCCTATTGTTAGTAAATTTCCTGACGTATTCCTTGAAGAACTTCCCGATCTACCCCCAAAATGTGAAGTTGAATTCTTTATTGATCTTGAACCTGGTACAAAGCCCATTTCTAAAACCCCATATCGAATGGCTCCTATTGAACTTCAGGAGTTAAAGGTCCAACTACAGGAGTTGTTGGACATCGGTTTCATTTGTCCTAGTACATCTCCTTGGGGTGCTCCTGTTTTATTTGTAAAGAAGAAAGACGGGAGTATGCAACTTTGTATTGACTATCGGGAATTGAACCATGCCACCATCAAGAATAGGTATCCGCTACCCCGTATTGATGACCTGTTTGACCAGTTGCAAGGATCATAATTCTTTTCAAAGATCGATCTTCGTTCTGGATATCATCAGCTGAAGATTAGAACTAAGGATATTCCAAAGACGCCTTGTAACTCCTGATGACGGGCATTATGAATTCTTAGTCATGTCTTTTGGATTGACTAATGCTCCTGCGACTTTCATGGATATGATGAACCAGATATTCAAGGAATATTTGGATTAGTTCATTGTTGTCTTTATTGATGACATCCTCATATATTCCAAAAGTCGTGAAGATCATGAGCACCAATTGAAGCTGGTACTCCAAAGGCTTCGTGAAAAAGCGCTTTATGCTAAGTTGAAGAAATGCGAGTTCTGGCTTGAGGAAGTAGCATTCCTTGGGCACGTGGTGTCAAAACATGGAGTATCTGTCGACCCGGCGAAGATTGAAGTAATACAAAGTTGGGAGCAACCGAAGTCGGTGACCAAAGTACGTAGCTTTCTTGGCTTAGCTGGTTATTATCGGAGATTAGTGGAAGGATTTTCTCGAATTGCTACTCCTTTAACTCAGCTAACTCGGAAGGATACAAAATTTGTATGGAGCGAGGAATGCGAGAAGAGTTTCCAAGAGCTTAAGAGGAGACTTATTTTGGCACCTATTCTGACAATACCATCTGGTTCGGATGGATTTGTTATATACAACGATGCTTCGGGCAAAGGGTTAGGGTGTGTTCTCATGCAACATGGGAAAGTCATAGCCTATAGCTCGCAACAACTTAAAGAATATGAGAGGAATTATCCTACTCATGATCTAGAGTTGGCAGCAGTCGTTTTTGCGCTAAAGATCTGGAGGCACTATCTATATTGGGAGAAAGTGGAGATATATTCAGACCATAAAAGCCTCAAAAGGAACTCAACATGCGGCAACGACGTTGGCTCGAGCTGTTGAAAGATTATGACCACACCATTCAATACCATCCTGGAAAAGCAAACGTGGTAGTTGACGCGTTGAGTAGAAGATCATATGCAGGAACGAGTGTGATGATGTCAAGTATACGCATAGAACCAACTTTAATCGATAAAGTTAAAGTTACTCAAGCCACAGACCCGGAGCTAATGCGTTTGAAGAAGAAAGTACAAGAAGATGCTATTCCAGAATCAAGAATCGATGAAGAAGGAATACTTCAAGTACACTCTAGACTTTGTGTTCCTAACGACTCTGACTTGAAGTACAAGATCATGATGGAAGCACAAAATACACCATTTGTAATCCATCCTGGAAGTACCAAAATGTATTGTGATCTTCGACATACATTTTGGTGGAACAATATGAAGAGAGAGATTGCAAAGTTTATCTCGAGGTGTTTAACTTGTCAACATGTAAAGGTGGAGCATCAAGTACCTAAGGGTCCGTTGCAACCACTTGAGATTTTGAAATGGAAGTGGGAACACATTACCATGGATTTCGTAATGGGTCTTCCCATGGTTTCTCAAGGCATAGATGCGATTTGTGTTATTGTTGATAGATTAACCAAGTCTGCACATTTCTTGCCGATACGGGAGACTTATTCCCTTGAACGTCTTGCTCATATGTATGTAAATGAGATTGTGAGATTGCATGGCATGCCAGTATCCATAGTTTCGGATCGTGACCCAAGATTCACTTCACAATTTTGGGTTAGTTTGCAAAAAGTTATGGGCATGGATTTATGATTCAGTTCGGCATACCATCCTCAAATGGACGAACAATCAAAGAGGACTATTCAAACTCTTGAAGATCTATTAAGACTCTGTGTCTTAGATTTCAAAGGGAGTTGGGATAAGTATTTACCATTGGTGGAATTCTCCTACAACAACAGTTATCAGGAAAGTATAGGTGTGGCTCCATTAGAAGCATTGTATGGACGAAAGTGTCGCTCTCCAATATGTTGGGATGAGGTGGGGTGAAGCAACATTGTTGGGACCCGAGTTGGTACGTATGACTACGGAAAAGATCCAAATGATTCGACAACGTATACAAACGACACAAGATCGACAAAAGAGTTATGCGGATCTTCATCGAAAAGACGTGGAATTTAGTATTGGGGATCATGTATTGTTGCGTGTTGCTCCATGGAAGGGAGTTACAAGATTTGGGAAAAGAGGAAAGCTCAACCCATGATTTATTGGTCCATTTCAGATTCTTGACCGAGTAAGAAATGTAGCCTATAGACTCGCGTTACCTCCAAGTATGTCTCGTGTTCATTATGTTTTTCACATATTTGTGTTACATAAATATGTGAAAGACCCGAACCACGTTATTGAGTTAGAACCGGATGAGATAGCCGAAGACTTAATGTACAAGGAGGTACCTGTCAAGATCTTGGAAAGGAAGGAGCATGTCTTACGTACAAAGGTCATACCACAAGTTAAAGTTTTATGATGGAACCATGCTATTGAGGAAATGACCTGGGAGTTGGAAACTAAAATGAAAGCGAGGTATCCTCACCTTTTTGAAACACCATGTATGTACGTTAATTTCGAGGACGAAATTTCATAAGGAGGGGAGGTTGTAAGACCCCAACTTATTATAAATGAAATTAAATTTCCTCTATTTATTATTTTGAAATAGTAAGGGTTGATTTGATTAATGTGATTAGTTATGGGTAAAATGCGCAAATATTTCAAATAAGCAAGTGGTTATAAAATATTCATTTTTATCGGAGAATATTCGTTTGGTCGTGGAATATTCTTACTGTCGGGGAATATTCATACGACGGCGCATCCTTGTGTGGGCCCCATAACAGAAAGAGATTGTATGAAGAAAATGACAAATATAAGTTGTTTATAAATAACGGCGTAGTTGTTACCGTTAATACTGTTGAAATACTCGGTGGTTAAAACAATAGCATACGGTATTACACCAATTATTGATTCTTACGTAAGAAGGCACTACTCAATAATTGTTACAGTAATTACTGTTCAATATTTTATTTTATTGATTCAATAATTGCTACGTTAATATTTTATATTATTGTTGTTTTAATAATTGTCACTGCACAGTATTTTCCTTTATCGAATCAATAATTCATATTATTTGAATAATATTATTAGATAGCATTATTGGCAATGTCTAGAAAGTTCTGTCTAAGGAGAGGTTTGGTCACCTAATTGCGCGCCAGTAATGAGAAATACTTATTGGAAGGCCCCCTCTTTCCTGGGAACGGTCTGGTTGTCGATATTGTGATTCGGTAATATTATTTGTGAATAATTAATTATTGATTTATATGATAAGGAAAGTATTCATTTTATGTGAATATAGATGGAGAAAATTTTTAATGTGACAATTGTTGAAAATTTATATTTTATCTTTTCTGATAAAATAATTTATTTAAATTATAATAATATAATAATGGTGATATTTTTACAATGAATGTGTGATATATGAATAAATGAGGAGGAAGAGTATTTTTGTTACTAAAAATATTTAAAACATGTTTTTCATGTCCGTGGACCACATTTCTTGACTGAAATTTGATTATAGCTTGTAAAATCGTCCGTTTGTGGATTTCGGTCAATTTCTGTTTGAAATTTGAAAAAACTTAAACTTACAAAGTTGTAGAGAATGGAATTTCCTATGAAAAAGACATGAGGTTCGAATTTTTCTGATAAAAGGGCTATTTATTATGAATTATTGAAGCTCCGAAGTTCCGAAATAATTAATTTTTGGAAGTTTTAATTATTTTTAATAAGAAAAACGTTTTTCTTATTTATTGTGGGGTGAGTGGCTGATGTTGAAGACTTGTGGTGTGCGTAGGAATTTTTTTAAAAAAAATATTATTAATTTATTAAATTTTCTGCTTTGGTGTTCTAAGTATTTTCCTATAAATAGGGTGCTTAGGTTAGAATTGAAAATCACACCAGAAACTGAAGTTTTCTCTCTCTTTCTCTCTCTATATTATCGAGCGTATTCTTGTTAGTATTTTGATACTTTGAGTGTTGCTATACCGGTGCAAGTTCCTTCAAAGACTATATCCGATATTCCAAATGGCACCATGTCATTTCGAGGTAAGGGATGTTATTTTTTTTTAAAATGATATTATTTCTTCTAATATCATTATGCCAGATTATTGGTAAGATTTTTCTTGTGAAATTCTTGTCTTTTAGTGTCGGGGTTACTATTCACGTATACGACACTATTCACGTATACGGTACTACTCACGAATACGACATTATTCACAGGAAAATTAAATTTTTATATTTTTCCAAAATATCGATTATGGATACTAGCTTTGATTGTATCCATGTTTTGATCATTCTTGAATTTGACTTCGCTATGATTATTAATGAAGTATTTTTGAACTCGGATTGTTTAAAGTACGAATCCTTAATATTTGTTCTTTTGTTTCCTTTGGATTTGTTTTCTTTAAAATATTTTTCATCATCCTCGGTCCCAAATGATGATATTCTTTGAATATCTTTGGCACGTAGTCAAAAAGATGATTGATTTTCTTATGAATATCTTTGGCCCGTAGTGCAAAGATGTATAGGTGTTGAGATGAACATGACCAACTGATGAATATCTTTGGCCAGTAGTGCAAAGATGAATATTGATAGATGTTACAGGGATAAAATATTGATGATGGACTTTTAAATTCATAGATAATAGTAGATTTCATTCTCTACGTAACTCATCTATGAATTATTGTTTCCGCTGCGAATATTGATCTGAAACTTGTTGTCTATTGTATTTTATCAGATTTTTTCCCCTGTTGAAGACTAACGATAATTTGTTCTATATTATCTTAGTCATAATATTCTTTACTGGGCTAGTTGAGCTCACCCTTTTCCTTTATGTTTCATTTTTCTTCTCAGGAGGCGAGAATGTAGCGAGTTCTAGTCGGGGTGTGGAATGATGGTTCTAGAAAGTTGTTTTAGTAGTCCTCATCATTTTTTTAAAATAATGTACCAATAATTGTAATGAGGACTTATTTGGTTGTGAATATTGTCTAGATGGCAATATTTGTATTTAAACTCATAATTTTTATGTTGTATTAATAATGTTGTAGTTATTTCTGTACCATGTTATTGACGACTCAAAATGGGTGATGTATACCTATTTTTGGGGCGTCACATAATAAGTATCATTGTCATAATAAAGTCTAATTATTACATAGAATACCATAAATCTTATTTGGTTAGCTTTATTTTTCCTTTGTTTCTGCATAAGCCTTCTGGTTGTTCACACTTAGCTGAAAACATTTAAATGAAGCAAGGATGAGCATTTGAGTGCCCAGCAAGTAATAACAATTATAATTATTAGCTGAAAGGATTAAATGTTTTCTTTGTACTACCCTTCTACAACAAATCAATAGTTGTGAAGTAATCTGAACCGATAATAATAACATAACAACTCTCTATCAAATTTTTGAAACTATGTACTGACTATAAATAGGGTTAAGGTGACATACTATGAATATTATTTTCAATTTTTGAATAGGTTTAGCAGAACTTCATTCGCAAACCGTCATAACTTACGGGCATGGGTGGTGATCAGCTCGTTATGCCTTGTATTGATCAACACTACATGCAAGAATGATATTATCGTTCACTCTGTCCGCCTTGGGAGCATAAAAATTTTTCCATGTTCGGGATGTTCATACTTAGTCGGGAATCCGAACCAAAGCAATTTGATTGGATACAAAAAGGTTTTATCATATTCAACGATATTTCTAAATCTGTGTCTAGCTGATCAAATAGCTTAGATGACTTTTAATTAATGTATACATACTGACAATCAATAGGTATATATATATTAACATGTGATTAAATACAATGATTATCCAAGTGGGGACACTTGTATAACCATAATTAGAAATTAACGAACAGGATATATATCTCAATTATATAATATAATATCATGTTGATAAACAATGATCGTATAATATATATAACAATAGCGTTAATAACTGCACAACAATAATAATATAATTATGAAACTTTCTTACTCACGTATACATTGTATAAAGGAAATGCAAAGGTAAGATACTTGCACAGTCGTCACGCTTACAATACACAACTTAGTTTTTATCATTTTATAACAACCTATCGATGTCGATCATTTTCTTGATTATAATAACGTATTATAATATCTAATACCGCTTTATGCAAATCAACACATAACCTAATCACATTGCCACACATGTTTAACAAATCATCTGGATCACAAACAAACACGTATCTAATCACATTATCTAAGTCCGGATCAATTTTCAAAAACGTGCCGATTGTCTTGTAAACAACTTTATCGGGTCATTATCGAGTCTAAGACTATTCTAAAGTTCAATATCTGTAAGTATCAGTCATATTATTTTTAAATGACTTATAATAATTTTTAAACATTTATTATGAATTTTCAAACACCGGAATCATTATTAAATGATTTAAATATTAAACAATTCTATTATCATTAATATTTAATTAATATTAAATTATTAATGAAACCATTGCCAAAATATTAAAGTTATTTATAATAACTCAAAATACTTTTAAAGTATTAATAATACCCTTAAATGATTTTTAAAATCATTTTTAATAATTACCATTAATATTAAAATATTAATGTCTTATTCTTCAAAATATTAAAAGTCATTAAGTATAGCTTAAAATATTTTTAATTTATTTATATCCTTTTAAATTAATAAAACCATTTTTAAACCATTTATTTAATATAATTATTAAATAAATTAATATCATTAATATTAAATTATTAATAAAATTATCCTTTAAATATTAAAAGTTATATTTTATAACTTAAAATATCTTTAAACACTTTATTTTCATTTAAAATAATTTTTATAATATTAAAATCCTTTTAAACTAATTTATTTAATATAATTATTAAATAATTCTAATATCATTAATAGTGAATTAATTAATGAAATTTACCTTTAAATATTGAAAGTTATATTTTATAACTTCAATTATTTTTAAATACCTTATTATTATTTAAAATAATTTTAATATAATAAAATCATTATTTATTTATTTATTTATTTAATTCATTTAATAAATAACTTAATTATCATTAATATTAATTTATTAATGAAATTCTTCATAAAATATTAAAGTCATTAAAAATAACTTAAAATATTTTCTTATACCATAATATATTTTTAAAGGATTTTTCAAGTATTAAAAGTATTTTTAAATAACATATTTAATATAATAATTAAATAAATTAAATACCTTTAGTATTTCAAAAATATTAAATATTTATGAAATATATTTAAAATTATTAAAAACTAATTTTTAGACTTTAAAATAATTTTAGTAATTTAATTTGTATTTTAATAATTAAAACTAATTTTCTATAATTATTTAATAAAATATATTTTTATAAAGAAACTGTCTAAAGCCTACCTATAGCTTATGTAACTGTCATATAAATTGTTCTTCATGTTCTTGGCTAAACCCAGAACATTCATGTCAGTTTTCGACTGGCTTAGATTGACCAAGAATATCTGCCAAATCATATAACTTCTGGGTGTAATATGACTTTGATCTTGTAGTATTAATGTAATACTACAAGTATCAGTAACAATCAATATCAAACATCATAACACAAATGAGATCTGGGCTTCCCAAGTGACTGTTAGAGGCTGTTCTTCATTTCTAGGTTTCCCAGAAATGAAGAACAATTCGAGGGTCATACTTTGGGCCTCCCCTACAAGCTAGTCTTGTAATGTTTTTATGATATAATGATTTCATGTTGTAATCAGCATGCAAATTAGTAGATCTATCACATAAAATCATCACAACAACAACAACACAAACACGAGATCTAGTCTGGTCAAACTATGTCAGACGACATGTTCTATTGTTTTATGGGTTACTTAGAAAACAGAAAACATGTTCGACTTTACTAGTTTGACCGGCCACAAATTTCAACCTGTTTATTATTTATGTGATCTTAAGGCATGAGGATGTAATCTAAACAACATAGTATATGTTAGATGCAAAAACCATAACAAATCATTAAATCATTGTCAGATCCAAGCCCTTAAACTTCTTGTCAGAACATTCTGGGTACATTTCTGGGTTGCCTAGAAATGTTCGGTCAACGTAGTTTGACCACATATATCTTTCAATCAGGGCCCAATCTAACCTTGATTCAAGTTCTAGAATAGAGATCAGATAGCATACTACATGTTTAGATCTTTAAACAACAAAAACACATAACAGAATGGGATCTATGGGACCTGACATTTGGTTATCAGACCATATTTCCCAGTTTTCCAGATTATGAAAATCTTTCAATTCGAGCTCTTAAATGTTATGGATCTATCATGTGCCAACCCAGATCACTTATATATACAACATACAACATATTCTAACACTCAAACATAACATCTAACACAAGATTAAAGTTCAGAATATAGCTAGGGTTTTTATACCTTCTATGATCACATCCGATTCTAGGCTTCGAGTTTGATATGGGTGTTAGTGGAAATGGATTTTGGGATTTGAAATGCCTTGATATTTTTGGAGGTTTGAGCTTGAGAGAGTCAAGGATGAGAGTTGTGAAAAATTTAGGCTAGCAAATGATTTTTCTCTCTCTCCAATTTATAAATACAAGTCTTAGATGCATGTATAGCTGATAATGGACTGATTTACTGGAGATTTGTGTTGATATGTGTCACAAGGTAGGTCAAGAGTTGGCCAACCACTCCAATTTTCCTAGATTTGCAAGTAAACTTAATAAAAAATGTGACAAAGGGCATTTTAGTCTTTTTGCTTGCACTTTTAATGGCCATTTTGTCATTTGCCCTAACCCTTAGGGTTTAACCCTAAGGTTTAACATATAAAATTTGTAGGATTTAGCAATTAGGGTTTGAAAATGTAAAATTTTAGTTTCTAAAAATATAATTTAGAAATCTCTAATTAGAATAGGTTTGCTAATTATATTATACAGGAATATTAGGCTTTAAATATTTACTAATTATAATTAACCTTGCTAATTTAGCAATTAGGGTTTACAATTAATAATTAGGTTTTAAAATTACTAATTAGGGTTACTAAATATAGAAATTAGGGTTTCTAATTTTAAGATTAGGGTTTCTAACAATAATTAAGGTTTACTAACTTAGATTATAATTCTAACACTTATTATAATCACATTAACACAATTTTTGACCAATCTTTACTCCGGTTTGAGTTCAAATAACAATACTACTAGGTCTTCTACTGATATACCATAATTAACCGAATAGTATCAATACGTACATATCGTACATATCTATAGCACTGAAAAATCAAAATATAATTAATATTATATTATTATTCTCTTTCCTTGATTAAAATCTAAAATTAGGGTTTAGATTCCATATCTGATTTATCTTTCACATATAACATTATTAATTTTGTTAAAATAATTAATTTAATTAATCTAGCATAAATTCTTATAATAAAATAATTATTATAATAATTCCAAAAATCATTTCATATATTAAATAAATAATATATAATTATATTTTCATAGAAAATAATTAATACAAACATTTCTACTATAAAATTAATTATTATAAGAATATAATTTATAATGATCAATAATTCTAACATAAAAATTATTTGTAATAATTTATGTAATAAATATATTTTTATTTATCACACAAATACATATACCCATTATCTTGGCACATATCCCCATATTTATTTTAATAAATAAAAAAAAAATTATACGCAAAATTTCTGATTTATTTATATAGAAAATATCGGGTTGTTACATTGGTCCAACAATAGTCAGTGTACCTCCACTAGCATTTCCCTTGCTTTTATTTGCCTCACCAGATTTTTTCTTTGGACACTCGCGAGCAAAATTATCCTTCGACCCAGAGGTATAACAAGCATTCTTTTTGGGTTGAGTGCAATTTGGGGCAATGTGACCCTCCTGGCCACAGTTAAAGCATGCCCGCTTCCCCATTCAGCACATACCCGTATGAAACTTCTCGCATGTAGCACATGTGTCAATCTTCTTCCTTTGCTAGTTACCTTGCTGATTTTCAGCTCCCACATTTGCATTCCACTTCCTCTTCAAATTGTTGTTGCCATTTCCACCGTTACCACCACCACTCTTAACTTCACCTTCACTCTTCTTCTTCCTTTGCTCTTGGTTGTGCTTTGTTATAGGTTCGCCTCCACTCTCAGCGAGAATCGCCTTTTCGAGCACTACTATAAACGTCTTTAACTGGAACAAGGAGACTCTACTGTATAACCATGGTTTCAGTCCCTGCTCGAATCTTCTTGCCTTGCGCTCATCCGTATTCACCTGATATGGTGTAAACCTCGCTAACTCGTTGAACCTTGCAAAGATATTTCGATTAATTGTCATTGTGCCCTGCTTCAATTCCATAAATTACACCTCCATCTAATTCTTCAAACTTTTTGGGAAATAGGTCTCGAAGAATATCTCCTTGAACCTTTCCCAAGATATTACCCCTTGACCCCCTCCGATTTTATTGGCTTGCCACCAATAACTAGCCTCTGCTTTCAACATGAATGTTTCAAAAGAAGTCTTCTAGTTATCCTCTACCCTAGCAACATCGAAAACTTTCTCTATTTCCATGATCCAGGTCTGTGCCTCAACTGGATTCATGGACCCATGGAATTATGGTGGCCCAACCGCCTTGAAATCCTTAAAAGTCACAAAATGATTACATGGGTCGATTCTGTAATGCTCTCATCAAGAGCGCCATTTAATTGCTAAACTGGATTATCCTCAGCATTGTTGTGATTCTCAGGGTTCCTTTGTCGTGGTTAACGTCTTGGAGGCATTTTCTGTTAAAATACACCCATTAGATTCTATTCAACTTTTTAAGTATTTACTACTTAAGTTGCACATCATAAAAGATTATCACACAACACATAACACTTTGAATAAAACAATAACTTTTATTCATTCATAATCTTTTAAAAACATCAAGACAATAGCATCACTACTATTTACATTACTTTCCTGAACTACAAAAGTTTCAGGACAACTTCATCATCATCATCCTATCCCATTGGTTATATCATACCCGGGATTAACATCTTATTTACTCACTAATCACATAATGATTACATTTATGACGTTCTATTAAAATGTTGCATAGCCTTACGACGCTCTTCCTCCATAATTTGGAACATTGTTTGGCGATCTAATATGTATGATGGCAGCGTCTCAAACTGAATAGGATAATACATGACCCGATCTTGAGCTCGATTGATCACGGTGTTGAAAACACTATTCATCTCTTCAATCTTCATCCTCTTTGCTTGTGCCTCTCTCTCTCTGCTACCCTGGCTCGTTGAAAAGTTTCCTCATATGCGTCTTCGGCTCTTGCCCTCTTTGTAGATTCCTCCTTCAACTTGTTCTTCAACTCTGTAATCTCTGCTATCATTCGCTCGTTCTCTCCTTCAATGTGGACCAGCTTCTCTTCAACAATATTCAGACGTTCCTCTCTGATAAGTGGGTTTTATACCTACTTATTAGATATCAATTCACAAGAACTTTGCCCATCTCAAGTACATTTTAGTATGTTTTAGTTTCATTTTGTGTCATTTCACATTGCATGTACTGAGAACTCGTTTGGTGTAAAAGTGCAGGAAAATGGCATAACTCGGCGATGGTATGTGGCATAAGACCAGTGATGGCATGGCAAGAGGGTCAGTTGAACAGAAGAAATGGAGCATCGATGGACAACGAAGCAAAAGCAACATGTTAAAGGTCCATTAGCAGCATGACAAGAAAGCAGCAATAGTAGAACACAAAAGTGCAGAGTTCAGGAGCCGCGCGACCGCGCGACCAAAAGAGCTAGGAAGCGCGTGCCCGTGCCACACACCTGCAGATGCTAAAGCGAATCGCAAGCACCAAGACCAGTGTTGCACTAAAGAGCTAAGGCCACGCACGCATTATCGATCAAGTTCTTCGACTTTATTTTAATTTTTAAATTTGAAGAGTGAGAGTTGGTTAAAACTATCCTGGTTGGTATCAGATGCGATCATCTATTGTTTTTATGAGTTTTTCATAATAGAGAACTAGTGTTTTACGCTTTGAACGAATTCCATCGGAGAACCAAGTATAGACTTAATATCTTCTACTTCTTCTTGGAATTCAATCGTTGTTTATGAACTACTTTTATGTTGCTGGAGATTACTGAGGATTTGAACAGAACTCTTGGAATATAATCAGCAATTGGGTTTGATCGATTCTATCTTCTCTCTCAATTGTTTTTATTTATTTTCTATGTGTTGCTTTAATCCCATAATGGCTTTCGGTTCAGCGATGAACTAAACTCCATTATGGGATTCTAACTGATTTTAATATGTAGTCTAATTGATTGCTTGATTCTTTGAACTGTTTGTGTATCATCGTAAATTTCTATTATGGTTGATTTGGATGCATGAATGATTGATCACCATTCATTTTATGTGCTTGTATGGAGTTGAAAAAATAACATGCGAGTTTGGTTGTAATTATGATAGCACGCGTATATATGGAATTTGATTTGCTTAGCTTTTATATTTCGTGAACCAGATAGAAATATACTGTTTCACCATGTGAGTTATATAAGGGTTTGTGCTTAAATTCAATATGGCTGCAATTTCACATAGAAATATAGTGAGGTTGGTTTTATTGATAATTACATGATGTCTATTATACGTGGATGTTATGTAAGTAGGTCATAATACATTGAAAAATGGTTATGTTTACATTCATGCTCTTGGCTAATTTTCTATGATACGTGAATAATCTTGCATGATGGTGGTGATTAGATGAACTATTAAATGAAGTTAGGATCCCATTATTTCCAGATTTGATTTATTACATTAATTTCCTTCTTTTATTTGTTATTTAAGTTTGGTGTAATTCACAATCATAAGCGTCCGTTTAAGCATAAAAGAATAGTGACATAGTTTATGCATAATAGTTTAATTTAGAAACCTTTCTTCGTGGATCGATACTTTACATACTCTATATTACTTGTTGACCCATGTATGCTTGCATGAGTTAGAGCTCTTTTGTTAGAACTAAAAAAGAGGCAACAAGTTTTTGGCGCCATTACCGGAGAAAGGCGTTTAAATTTATTATTATTATCATCATTTATAAGCTATATTGTATGATTTAGACAAATCTAATCTTATCTCATTTCTATTTTTGTTTTTGTTTTTATTTCAGGTACTTATAGATATTTTATGCACACGCGATCATCCAATTTCGATTTGATACCAGCACAGGACAATATTAACGGAAGAGGTTGGAAAGCGAGAGTGCGTCGAAATCTACAAGAGGAGTTAGAAGGGACTACATCTAATATGGCAGAAGAACAAAGAGAAGAGAATAGAGAGGAGCACAGGGCTTTGAGGGACTACTCTATGCTGAATATTAATGGACTGCAGTCCAGGATAGTCAGGCTAGCAATAGAAGCCAACACCTTTGAGATAAAATCGGGTGCTATTCAGATGGTGCAGAACTCGGTACAATTTGGGGGTGCTGCTACAGATGATCCTAATGAGCACCTATTGAGCTTTATTGAGATTTGTGATACATTCAGATATAACGGGGTGACGGAGGATTCTATTAGACTAAGATTGTTTTTGTTTTCATTGAAGGATAAAGCGAGAAGTTGGCTTCATTCTTTGCCTTCAGGATCAATTACTATATGGGAGGACCTAGCGAAGAAATTCTTAGCCAAGTTTTTCCCAATGGCTAAGACTGCAAAAATGAGGACAACAATCTCTCAGTTCGAGCAACAACAAGGTGAGTCTTTATACGAAGCTTGGGAGAGGTACAAAGAGATGCTAAGGAAGTGCCCGCACCATGGTACACCAGATTGGATGATGATCAACACATTCTATAATGGACTGGGGTGGCAGTCAAGGCCGATTGTAGATGTAGCTGCAGGAGGAGCGTTATGGGAAAAGAGTTATGAGGAAGCTTATAACCTTATCGAGAAAATAGCAGCGAATGATTTTCAAAACCCTACAGCCAGGATGCCACATCCCAGAGTTGCAGGTTTGTTGGAAGTGGATGCTATCACGCAGTTGTCAGCACAGATGGCAGCTTTGGCCAAGAAAATAGATTCATTGACAGAGAGCAAGGCGAAGACAGTTGCCTTTGTATATGAGATTTGTGCAGGGTCACACTCAACGGATCAATGTGATATTAGCTCGGAGTCGGTACAGTATGTGAGCAACTACAGGAAGGATCAAGGCCAATTTCAGAACACATACAATTCCAACAACCGCAACTATCCAAACTTCAGTTGGTCAAATAATCAAGGAAATTAACAAAATGAGTTTCAGCCGAATCACCAATTTCGATACCACAAACCAACTCATTTACGATTTACACAAGACCACCTTTTCCACTGGATTTTCTCAACAACAACAACATCACACTCATTTGACCTCAACAAGAAAAGAAATCGAAAAATGGAGATGATGATGAAGTACATGGCAAACACAGGGGTGATCAAAAAGAGACAAGCAGTGGCTATTAAGTACCTGGAAACTAAAATGGGGAAAATTGCGAGCATGATTAACAACAGGCCCCAGGGTTCATTGCCAAGTACTACAGAGACAAATCCAAGAAGAGAAGGGAAGGAACAGTGTCAGGCGATAACACTCAAGTCTGGGAAATAGTGTACAAGAAATTCACCAGGCGCGCCCGCGCCATGTATACATAGGGAGGACGCGCAGCCGGGCGAGGAGGAAAATGTGTCTGATGACAAAGAAAACCAGGGAGGTTCTGAGTTATAGCAGGAAGAGGATAACAAAGCAGGTTCAGTCGAGAAGCCCGTGAGTAAAACACCAAGATTTCATCCTCCGGTTCCATATCCACAGTGATTGAACAAGCAGAGGGAAGATAAACAGTTTAGCAAGTTCTCGGAGGTTTTTAAGAAGCTGCAGATTAACATACCTTTCGCTGAGGCATTGGAACAGATGCCTAGTTATGCAAAGTTCATGAAGGGTATATTGTCAAGGAAGAGGAGATTAGAAGAGTTTGAGACAGTAGTCTTGACAGAGGAATGCAGTGCAGTGCTTCAATGCAAACTACCTCCAAAGCTGAAGGATCCGGGAAGTTTCATAATTCTGTGCATGATCGGAAATATGAACTTTAGTAAATATTTGTGTGATCTTGGGGCAAGTATCAATTGTGACAACCCAGAAAATCGGATTGTCCAGAATTTAAGTTTAAAGAATTAGTTATCAATAAAATGAATTTTTATTAATACTATTTGGTGCTATGTGTTTATTAATCATTCTATAACCTAGAATGATTATTAATCGGGAGGATTCTGGCTATGAGCTAAACTAAACGAGTAAGAATTTTTAAGATGAAAATAAAATTTTTCCGGGAACAAAAATATTTCTGGGGAAAAAGACGAAATATGCACTATTCATCAGTTTCTGCTCGGAGATTTATTTTGAATTTCTGAGAAACGCATAATCATAGAATTCTGAGACGAGATGGAATATTCAATAATATTTCAGTTATGGCAAAAATGAAGTTTTCGCCTGCAGACTTAAAACCTGAGGGTTAGGAAAAGTGAGTTCCGAGGATTTTATGATTTCGTATAATAATTAGAGTTATTATGCATGACAAATACAAGTATAATACTAGTTATTATACGAGTATAGTATGAAGATTAGTACGACGTATAATACGAATATCGTATGAATGATATACAAAGATAATACGAGAATACGATAATGGAATGCGTAAAATACGATTAGTCTAAATGGAATTTTAGTTCATGGACTTTGAAGAATCCAATTGGACTTGGATTATATCAAACCCAATGGAATGTGTAATCAAGCCTAGGGTAGGCCCAGTAAGAATTAATGTAAGGCCCAGTGTTAGATTTAATTAAGCCCGATCCAAGAAAATAAACCGCGGATCGAACCGATATGTCACTGGATGGGTAAAACACATGGGGCAACCCATGGGGAAGACCCATGGGCATGTGGGGCAGCCACTTGGCCACCATGTAAGGGTGGTGGCCAAGTAAACTTGGTGGCTAAGCCATGAATAGTAAAGAGGTGGGGTGAAATGACCAATTTTCCCTAAGCCTTGGTTTTCTATAAATAGAAAGCTTAAGTTCATTATTTTGAGCTTTTGAAAATCCTTCACTATGAGAGATAGAGAGAGAGAGCTCAGATGGGAGAAGAAGAGGAAAAGCTTGCCTGAGTGCACCCTTTGTCCGACTGAAGGAGATTAAAGAAGAAAGGTAATCCGAAAACCTAATTTCTAGATAATTTTTCTTTAAGTTTAATATGTTCAAAAACATAACTTAATGAAGATAAGAAGTAGATGATGTTAGGAATGGTTTCATATGGTTGAAATCGTAAGAAAATTAAGAAATAAGAATTATAAATTTAGTTTATAAATTTCTTAAGGAAGTGTAAGATTCGTAAGGATTCTGAGCGATCCGAATAAATCTTATGAATGAGTAGGTCAAATAAGTAAGGAATGATGTTCTATAACATCAAATTCCAAGGAAAAGTAAAATCGTTATCAAAATATCGATTAAAAATGAAGAACACGCGAAGAACGCGAAGAACACGCGAAGAACGTTGTTGATGGACAAATTTAAAACCATAGTAGGATAATTGTTGTTGATGGACAAGTTTAAAACCATCGTGTATAAGTTAGTTGCTTATTTCTTGGTTAGGAACGTTAGAAACGTTCATGATGAACGTATTAAAGGTGAGCTATAACGAAGTTATGGTGAAAATTTCGTAAAAGAAGAATGAGAATTAGAAAGTTAATAAGTGAACCCAAACATGTAGGGTTTCATAAGAATGTAAGAGAATGTATAAAATGTGAGTCGTAGACTCAAGAACGAACGAGTTCCGAGTTTGGATGACCGAATTACGGACGAACGAACGAAGAACGTTAATAACGTAAAATGAACGAAGAGCGAAGATTAAGCCAATTAAATGGAATGTTAACATAATCAGAATGAAGTTCTCTCATTGGGTAACTGAAGTATGTAAGATAAGGAAGAGAATGGCTTTGGAACAACCTCGTTCCGAGTTATAACGAATAAGATATGAGATTTCAAAGTCAGCGTATCAAGCTTGTAAAAGACTTAGAAATTTTTTTTTAAGTTTCATGCTTGGCGTCTAAACGCGAGTCATGCCTTGGGGGCCAGTGCCGTAGCCCGAGCTCGGGCCATTAGCTACTGCTAAGTGGTGCCGCAGCATGAATAAAAGGGAAGGGCACTATGGCAGCAAAGACCAGTCAGAGGCAATGCCAGAGAGAAATGAGATTTTTATTGCTTCAATTTATCGGGATGTGCAAGAAAGAAATATGAACATGTAGTTCAATTATTGTAACACTTAATCAAGTGTATTAAACCTTTGATGAAGGTTGAACGAAAAGATTAAACGAGATTAAAAAATACAGAATGTAGATGCGGGATGGAACCAATATCCGGGGACCGTAGTCGTGATAATCGAACGTGAGTGATTGCTTTGATGGTGATTCCTTAGACGTTGATTGATGAGCGTAATGTATAACATTTCGATGCTATGATATGGTAATGAGAGAGGAATGTAAAGTGTTTGGACGCTGTGAACGCAACGTTGTTGCGATGAACGATCGGTCTTAGCATACAACGAACCGTATGGCTTTGATATTTGGAAAGAATAATGAACATGGGGTTCAGGTGACGAGTAATAAATGAAAGTAATTAAAACCTTAGATTAAGGTTGAATAGAATTAAGAGGCAAACAACGTAAGCATTGAATACGTAAACGATCCTCGTGAATCGTATGCACGTCGGGCGAACGTTCTAAGTATACATTGGTTGTATGACTTAGACGTTGACGAAGGTAGTAAGTAAGATATGAATTATCAAGAAAGCCGTAGCGAACGACAATAAGATTAATGAAAGCCGAATGTGGGTCGGATGAGAATGTTAGAAGGGAATGTAAGCATTGAACACTTTAACCAATGTGAAGGTTAAGTCTACGCGAATATTAAACGGGTAAAACCTACACCCCGTGTATGGTTTGACCATAAGTTAATGAAGATCAATGAGTAAACCTATGAACAGTAAAGAAGCTGAATTAAAGACAAGTACGTATAATGTAAAAGAATCCGAGTTAATGTTTATAACTTGGATGACGTTCCGAGTCGAATGAACCGGACGTGGTAAGATAAGAATAAGGTAATGTAAAATGGTTAACGATATAAATGCGTAGAATGATTATGGAATGATTGTTCTGAGTATACAAAAGAATGTATGACTTGGACGATAAGAATAAATCCTGAGGTATGACATTTATTTGTCAGAAAGCCATAAGGAATAAGAAATTGACTTAACGAACATAATAGTTTAATAGTTCGGGTAAGTTAAGATGAATTTATGTTTTAGTACAATCGTAACCTTTGATGGTTGACATATGGGAGCTGGGCTAAACAATTCCTTCAGAGAGCGAAGGTATATACAAAACTGGCAACCGATCTAACTCACTATTATGAGCAGTGTAGATGAGACGGGAACTTGTTTATTGGTTGTTTGTGGGAAACCACTCAAAGTACCAATATGGACTACTAGCAGAGACACGATGTGTGTTGAGTCCTAGGAGAGTTATAAGAAGAAGATAAGAATATAAATCATCAAAGATGATGAACGTATTAAGTAAGACATCTCCGTATGTCATGAAGCCGTTAACTGGTAAAGGAAGTTGATCGCGTAAACTTATTTTGTAAGAACGTGAACGCTAAGAAGTAAAGTTAAGTAAACCAATGCGTAAAGTCAAGTATATGACTAATTGGTGTATGTGTTATTTCTTTATGTGCTACATAGGAATTGGAATGAGCGATTCAAACAGAAACTATAAGTCGTGAAATGCTCGTAAGAAGGCAAGTTTTCCTAACTTCATTCATATTTTAAATGAATGCTAGTTTCTAAAACTTCTCAGATGTTGAACTTGAGAAGTTATGTCTATGTGCGAATGTGTGATATGTGTACAATGTGTTAGAATGTATGAGGCCTTGAGCCACAATTTGAACACTTCGGTGGTTCTATGATATGAATTGTTCTGTGATTGAACTGTTCAATATGAGCATGTTCTGTTTATACATGAACCGTTATTGTTAAGTCTGTGCTATTGATTCTAGCCAGACAGAATGTGTATGAAAGAGAGTAGAGAATGAAAGTATTTCAATGTGAATGTAACTAATGTTTTAAAATGATAGGAATCGAGATTATTCCTTTTATTCAAGCTGGTTCATAACCTTTGTTCAGTTATTAAAGTCTTAAAAGAGGGTTTGAATTCTTGAAGTTGTTTGTTCAACTGTTATGACTTGCTGGGCAATTGAATGCTCACACTTGCTTAAAATAAAAACATTTTCAGCGATCGATGTTAGAAAGAACTTAAGGATCCCGGAAAGATCAAGCTGATCGGTATCCAGAAGAAGTGTGATTCATTAGATGAATGAGTATGAAGATCAGGCGAAGACTTGTAATATAGAATGATAGAATTAAAGTATAGAATAGTTTAATGAATGATTATATATCCTTGGTGGCGGATAAAAGTCAACATGCAAGATGTAAATAATAATGTAATTATCATTATTTGTAATGAAAGAGGTTTCAAGGTGTTATAACTTTGGGATTTGAGGATGTATGTTGTTATATTTAGCTATATAATGATGTATGTTTGGAAGAGGTTGGGATCATGACGTATGGAACTGGATGTGAAAGCAGTTGGATTTTGGGGCGTTATGAGGTTGGTATCGAGGCGATAGGTTATAAATCTTAGGTATGAGTACCTAAGACTATAATCGTAGAGAGAAGGATAAAGGAGATCCTGCGTGATCATAGTAAATCGTAGTAATAGATGAGCTATTAAACGATGAATGATTTATAGCCAATGCTATGAATGAATGGTATCTGATAAGTAATACAGGAAGAAGAACTTTATTGAGTTCAGAAGGATAGTATACAAATTAAAGAAAATTCAGTATTAAGTAAAGATAAAGTTAGAAGTTGTAAGATTTCAATTGAGGACTCATGTGATAATGAAAGTTGTATGAACCTTTGTATGGGCAGAGGTTTGTGTTGGGTGTAACAACCACTCAGTTTATTATAGTGATAATAATTGAAATTTGTTGCACTATCAAGATGTATATGACGAGAATGTGAATCTTTTCTCATGTATATACTTGATAGGTAGAGAATGATAAGATAAGGTGCGAGTTCTTAAAACTTATACTTATGGTAAGTTCGTGACTCATAATTATATGGTATGTTTTTGAACTTCTCGTTGAATGGATGCCACATAGTGCATGCAGGATAGTTCTTAAACTCATATTATTGTGGAAAGTTCCTGAACTCATAATGTGTGGTAAGTTGATGGACTGTATTAAGGTATAGGAATGTGTAGACTAAAAACAAGGTATTTTCAATAGGCTTAACATTGAAGGTGCTAGAGAATATTAAGTATTGTCGTAAGTAAGACAATGAAGGAAGATGGAGAATAGGATATTCCAAGTCATCTAGCTATGCTAGATTTCGAAGTTTCTTGAAATCGTGCTGAAGTGTGCGTTTTGAAAAGGAAAGAATTGGTTCAACTTTTGGAACCAATGGATTTTAAAAGAACTATTCTTGGTATGTCTATGCTAATTGTTTCGGCTAGACAGAAATTTATTTGAAATATCAAAATAAATTTTATATCATCAGTGCATTTGATGCAGAGATGGTAAAAGGATGGAGTTATTAATGTAATTGAACCTGGTGTTGGATTTGATCTTAGGATTAACAACCCACTATGGTATGATGCATATGACGAAGTCATAAACTGACGAAGTCCTCAACGTACTGTGAAAAGTGCGGTATCATGACGTCATAAAAACGTTATGATGTATTGGAAAAGAATTTAAAGAATTAGTCGATGTCAATTGATTTGACTAGACGAATGTTTCAAGTTGATGTCTAATTATTAGTATGGTCTAAGCTACTTGATTTAGCTAAGACAAATGGTATGTCATGATTAAAAGAAAATCGATCTTTCTTTGAATAGTTATGCCAAACCAAATTGTTTTGGTAAGAAATCTAATGATTAAGTCTGAGGTGAACATACTCCGAAATGGGGTTATACGATAGGTTGATCACCTACGTATGGAAAAGGTAGTTTACCTTCTTTGTGATTGTAAACTTTACAGGTGTAGGAAAGGTTTTACTGAAAAGGTGTTTAACCTAGTAAGAGTTCATGCTCGATTTGACCCTCAAAGAAAAGAATGAAATGTTTTAAAGGAATCTTTATATTCCTATTTATTCCTTTCACTTCATGATTCTTGATAAGTTATGAAGGGTAGGGAATGTATGAAAGATAAGAACTTCTTCGAAGAGAAGTAGAGGAGAAGGGTTAGCTAAAATTTCGAGGACAAAATTCTTTGAAGAAGGGGAGAATGAGGACCCGGGTAAGGGTTTGGTTTTAAGAAATCCCAAGGATGGAATTTTTATAAGGAGGGAAGAATGTGACAACCCGAAAAATTGGATTGTCTAGAATTTAAGTTTAAAGAATTAGTTATTAATAAAATGAATTTTTATTAATACTATTCGGTGCTATGTGTTTATTAATCGTTCTATAACCTAGAATGATTATTAATCGGGAGGATTCTAGCTACGAGCTAGACTAAACGAGTAAGAATTTTCAAGATGAAAATAAAATTTTTCTGGGAACAAAAATATTTCTTAGGAAAAAGACGAAATAGGCACTATTCATCCGTTTCTGCTCTGAGATTTATTTTGAATTTTTGAGAAACGCGTAATGATAGAATTCTGAGACGAGATGGAATATTAAATAATATTTCAGTTATGGCAAAAATGAAGTTTTCGCCTGCGGACTTAAAACCTAAGGGTTAGGAAAAGTGAGTTCCGAGGATTTTATGATTTCGTATAATAATTAGAGTTATTATGCGTGAGAAATACGAGTATAATACTAGTTATTATATGAGTATAGTACGAAGATTAGTATGACATATAATACGAATATCGTACGAATGATATATGAAGAGAATACGAGAATACGAGAATGGAATGCATAGAATACAATTAGTCTAAATGGACTTTGAGTTCATGGACTTTGAAGAATCCAATTGGACTTGGATTATATCAAGCCCAATGGAATGTGTAATCAATCCTAGGGTAGGCCCAGTAAGAATTAATGTAAGTCCCAGTGTTAGATTTAATTAAGCCTGATCCAAGAAAATAAACCGCGGATCAAACCGATGGGTCACCAGATGGGTAAAACCCATGGGGCAACCCATTGGGAAGACCCATGGGCATGTGGGACGGCCACTTGGCCACCAAGTAAGTGGTGGCCAAGTAAACTTGGTGGCTAAGCCATGAATAGTAAGGAGGTGGGGTGAATGACCAATTTGCCCTAAGCCTTACTTTTTTATAAATAGAAAGCTTAAGTTCATTATTTTGAGCTTTTGAAAATCCTACACTATCAGAGATAGAGAAAGAGAGTTCAGATGGGAGAAGAAGAGGAAGAGGAAGAGGAAAAGTTTGCCTGAGTGCATGCTTTGTCTGACGGAAGGAGATTAAAGAAGAAAGGTAATCCGAAAATCTAACTTCTAGATAAATTTTTTTTAAGTTTAAATGTTCAAAAACATAACTTAATGAAGATAAGAAGTAGATGATGTTAGGAATGGTTTCATATGGTTGAAATCGTAAGAAAATGAAGAAATAAGAATTATAAATTTAGTTTATAAATTTCTTAAGGAAGTGTAAGATTAAGTAAGGATTTTGAGCGATCCAATGAATCTTACAAATGAAAGGAGGTCAAATAAGTAAGGAATGATGTTCTATAACATCAAATTCCAAGAAAAAGTAAAATCGTAATCAAAATATCGATTAAAAATGAAGAACACGAAGAACGTGAAGAAGAACCGCGTTAACGCGAAGAACGTTGTTGATGGACAAATTTAAAACCATCGTAGGATAATTGTTGTTGATGGAAAAGTTTAAAACCATAGCGTATAAGTTAGTTTTTTATTCCTTGGTTAGGAACATTAGAAACGTTCATGAAGAATGGATTAAAACTTAGCTATAACGAAGTTATGGAAAACTTTAGTAAAAAGAAGAACAAGAATTAGAAAGTTAATAAGTGAGCCTTAGAACATGTAGGGTTTCATAAGAATGTAAAGAGAACGATATAAAACATGAGTCGATAAACTTAAGAACAAATGAGTTCGAAGTTTGGATGACCGAATTACAGATTTTAACAAACGAAGAACGTTAATAACATAAAATGAACGAAGAACGAAGATTAAGCCAATTAAATGGCATGTTAATGGATTCAGAACGAAGTTCTATCCATGGGTAATTGAATTACGTAAGATAAGGAAGAGAATGGCTTTGGAACGACCTCGTTTCGAGTTATAACGAATAAGATATGAGATTTCAAAGTCAGCGTATCAAGCTTGTAAAAGACTTAGAAATTTTTTTCTAAGTTTTATGCTTGAAATCGCCCATCACGAAGTCGTGCCTTGGGGGGCACGCAAGCATGAAGACGAGCTCTGGTCATTAGCTCTTCATTAAGTGGCACCATAAGCCGAAAGAAAGGGAAGGGCACGACGTCATAGTCTTGGGTCGCAGGAGAAATGCCCGAAATGAGATTTTATTGCTTTCAATTACTTGGGATGTGCAAGGAAGAAAAATGAACATGTAGTTCAATTATTGTAACACTTAATCAAGTGTATTAAACCTTTGATGAAGGTTGAACGAAAAGATTAAATGAGATTAAAAATACGTAATGTAGACGCGGGTTATGGAACTAATATCCCGGGGAGATAGTAGTCGCGATAATCGAACGTGAGGGATTGCTTTGATGGTGATTCCTTAGATGTTGATTGACGAGCGTAATGTATAACATTTTGATGCTATGATATTGTAATGATGAAAGTAGTATGCATACAAGCCAATCATGTTTGATGATAAAGCATATACTTTGTAACAATCTTATTCATTTATTAATAAAAAGTATTCATTTACTAAAGGCTTTTAATTATCTACATGATGTTGTTTTATAATATGTGATAAACCCATAGTTTTAAGCAATGCTTATAGAATAATGATGATGATCATTCTAATGAGATCTAAATTCTTAGAAAGCTTAAAACTAAAATAGTTCCCAATCGTTGGATTACTAAATTGGGGATTAGTGAATCCAGGACAGATTGGTACATACACGTTGTTTGCTCATTGGATGAGGATGATTGATGTCATGATCATTTGTGTGGAGACACTAAAGCAAGTATGTAGGTTCTTATTAGAGAATAAGTTCACTGAACGTGGCTCGCTAAGGAATACCTAATGGAGTTTTACTAGCTTTGTCCCAATAGGAATTCCAGTAGTGATAGTAAGTCTGAAGTGATCCTTGACTTGAGGTCATCATAGTATCTTGTGTATGATGAGTTATACTTTGACTTATTCCTTAAGACCATTAGGGTATATCAAAGGGTATGCTTGGGTATAATAAGTTATACATGGAAATAATGTATGATCAATAAAGAATCTACCACTTCTAGTAAAAGAAGAGAAATATCCTATGTGATTCGGATAAATGACAACCCAAAGAGTCCTTGGTTAAGGCGGAATGAAATTAGAAAGGAGTTTCTAATTTGCATTATTTGGAGTTGTGCATTTAAGAGTCGAAATACATATAATTAAATAAAATAAGACTTGATGTGTAATTTCAATGTCTTATATTTAATTGGGACATTGTATGGTGGAAGGATTGAATATGCGGTAACTATATACTCAAAGGTTCTTTATGATTAATGTTGAAATCTATATTATCCGGAAAGTCGTTGATCGCTAGGGAGGCTTATCCTCATTGTAGAATAAATATTATTTTTAAATAAATTAATAGTTTAATTTATTTATTTAAATAAGATTAGAATTGTTCTAATTGATTTATTCACAACCTAGGTTTAATATGGAGAACCTAAAGGGTCACAATTATTAAAAGGAAGAATAATTATTTAAGAAGTAAATGACATAATCGTAATAATAAGTTAGTATATTTAATTTAATCTATGGTGATAGAATAAATTAAATAGCTTAATATTTATTATTTAATATTTTGGAAATATTAAATATAAATTAACAAGAGGAGTCTTTATTATTATTATTACTATTATTATTATTTAATTCCTAAAGGAGTTTGAGAATTAATTAATAAAAGTACTCTCTCATATATTCCTAATAAGATTAGGAGGTTAAATCAATTAAAAGAGTTTAATTAATTATCCCTAATAAGATTAGGAGATTAATTAATTAAAAGAATTTAATTAATTAAATAAAACCCAATTTCTTAATTGTTAAGGAGGG
Organism: Panax ginseng; assembly: GCA_020205605.1. NCBI lineage: Eukaryota > Viridiplantae > Streptophyta > Magnoliopsida > Apiales > Araliaceae > Panax > Panax ginseng. Next base: position 119,757,332 of record CM035130.1, on the reverse strand, counting down.
TTGTCTACATCTATAAATAAGAGGAGTCTTATTATGGGTGAGAGGGTTGTTGACTTTTAACAATGCATTTAATTCCAATAGTTGGGAGAGTACGCCTTTCTATAGAGATAGAAAACTAGAGTTTTGCCAAATACCCATCTTCTTCAATTCTTCTTCTTGGTGGATTACCTCTAGAGGCCAAACACTTGGGTGGCTAACGTTGATCAAAGGAAGGAATCAAACTTCGGTGAATTCAAGTTGAACGCGAAAAGGATTGGAGGTGAACTTGTACTAAGGAAGCTCGGATCTTCAAGGGTATGATTCTTGTTCTTTCTTTTTCGTTTAATTAATAATTGTGCATAAAGGTGATCCGTATATGGTTTGTAAAATTTTAAAACTCGATTTTCCACGTTTCGCTTATTTTGTGCAATTTGATTCGGTTCTTGAATATTACAAGCCTAACAAATGAGAGATGAATGTAAAGTGTTTGAACGCTGTGAACGCAACGTTATTGCAATGATCGATCGGTCTTAGCATACAACAAACCGTATGGCTTTGACATTTGGAAAGAATAATGAACATGGGGTTCAGGTGACGAGTAATGAATGAAAGTAATTAAACTTAGATAAAGGTTGAATAAAATTAAGAGGCAAACAACGTAATCATTGAATACCTAAACGATCCTTGTGAATCGTATGCACGTCGGGCAAACGTTCTAAGTATACATTGGTTGTATGACTTAAACGTTGACGAAGGTAGTAAGTAAGATATGAATTATCAAGAAAATCATATCAAACGGTAATAAGATTAATGAAAGCCGAATGTGAGTCGGATGAGAATGTTAGAAGGGAATGTAACCGTTGAACACTTTAACCAACGAAGGTTAAGTGTATTGCTGAATATTAAACAGGTAGAACCT